>BMAO01006895.1:0-132359 GCA_019973975.1 Trichonephila clavata
TTAAACATATCCATTAAATGGATCATTAAACAAAATAGTGTCATCTCTGACTATCTCATTTACACCGATTCTCTTTCCTCCTTGGATTCTCTGAAGTGTATTTTTTCGTTAAACAACATAATCGTCGAGATCCAAAAATGACTTAAAAGCCTAAAAGATAAAAACATCTCTATAAGTTTTGAATATGTTCGTGGACAAACGGGTTGTTCTTGGAAATGAATGGGCCGATTAGCTTGCAAAGGTTGCCACCAAGCGGGAAATTGGCATTTCCGTTAATATTCCTAAATCATTTTACAAGAAGATTATGGATGAGAGAATGCTGAAGTCTTGGAACCAAGAAGATGTCATTTCAAAAATGGGAACTTAACAAAGAAATTTTTACCAACCATTAATAATAGACTGTCCTGCCAACCTTTTTATATGCTTATTACAAAATAACCCAATTTCTCACTGGTCATTGAAACTTTAAAAGCGCTACTTGAACAAATTTAATTTAGCTCCTTCATCTTCCTATGCTTGTAATATTAGTGGCGAAGAAAATGTGGAACATGTGCTCCTTCTGTGTTTCAAGTTCGTCAAAGAACGAAAGATCCTAAGACTGGCTTTCAAGGAACTTAACATAAATTGGCCTCCGAATCTTCAACTACTTATTTCCACCAGAAGCGCTTTTAAAAGTTCTGTGAATTTGTTGTAAATATTTTATAATTCACCATAACTTAATTTTTTTTTCATTATTTCCTTTGTAATGTGTGATTAATACTTATATGTGTGAGCCTCGTGTGATTCTTTGTGATGCACGTGGATTTTATAAATGTTTTCTGTATAAAAAATATCCACCATTCATAATGTTTATAATATACTTATTTATTTAGTGTTAAACCCTTCCCACGAGTTCAAGAACAGAAAGTCAAGGATAGTTTTATGCAAGAAAGTTTCTATTCTAGAAAAATAAAGAAAATAATATGACCATCCCATTAATAAATTGTTGAAACAACACCTCGGACATTCGGCAGGGTTGGTAAAAAAAGTATTTCCTTTCTCTTTCTTCATTTGCCCCCTACTTCAAAGAATAACGTTCGTAATGTTTTCTTTATAGGATCTAGATAAATATTCTTTGCCATTATTTCGCGAATGCATTTTCACCATCTTAATCCCTCTTCCTGTTTTGCTAAATCTCTTGAAATAACAATGAGGCAGGAAGAAAAGGCTTTCCACCTGCCTGAAGAAAAAGGCTGCTCCGTATTTCCATGTAATTTGATATAAAAAAATTGGCAGGTTACATTTTTGGTTTTTGAAATCATTTGCATACTTAGTCGAGAATTTTATTTTGCAATTTTTTGAAATTTCATGTTTGGAAATATGTAAACAAAAACAAACAAAAAAACAATTGATATGTTTTATAAATTTATGTATGACTAAATATATTAAAAATGTTACGAATTAAAATTTTTAATTTCGAACAAAAAAAGCGGAAAGATTTCTTCCGTATACTATGAAGACGAATCACATATAACAATTTTATATAAATTTTGCTATAGCAAACACAATAAATTATTTAGAAGCGTGTGGTAATATACGTTTAATCTTCATATGTTCAGTTGTTTAGTTGCTATGATGATGAATAAACACATAGCATCTACTACATATGGACTGCAAATTATTTTTGCAGCAATAAAAATATCAAAACCATGCAATGTGATAGATTTAATTTCCAATCTTTTATTACAATTTAGTGAATTTTCAAGAACATAAAATGGTGCAAGACATTTTAAAATGGCTCTCAAATAGAAGATATAATTGTAGATTATTTGTTGAAAACGCTTCGTTGCCATTTTTTGTATTTAGAAGCTATATATGTTAAATTTATTCACATCAAACGCACAAATCATGCACTATACTTCTGTGAATTTTGGAAATGCACCATATTGATGTAAAAGACATTTCATTGTAAATCACAATGTTCAGCAAAGAAAGCAAAAAAAAAAAAAAAAAAACCTGTGCTTCTGAAACTTTCCATAATTGCGACCCATTATTCAATCGTCATTTCCTCGCCACCCCCTCCATACGATAACACAGTATTGAATTGAATAACACTGTACTTTGACGCTAAAGCTACAATATTAATTTAACCTCTTAAGTGCCGCTGACGTATATAAACGTCTCACTGAGCCAGTGCGTTAATTGCCACGGACGTGTGTATACGTATTTCCGACGTACGATCTTCTTTGAGTATTGGTATCCATAAATTTATTCCAAAGGCTTTGGAGTGCAATAAAAGAACCTTGAAGTGTTTGTGAAGGATTTGCTTATTTCATAGAAGGTTTTACTTATTTATTCCTTTTCATCCTCCCCAATACATCACATACACTCGCTTACGGTGGCATTGAGGAGCGAATCACGTAATCTTTTACCCGTAGTTAAGGGATTAATTATAAACAGTGCATATCATCAAGAGAGATAAATGTTACATTTTGTAAAAATGCTATATTTGACAAGCCCATGGGTTCACCGGTAATTATTAAGCGTGTTCTGTTAAATTATTATAAAATACATTGTTCGCGGTACTAAATCATTCATAAATGAATTATATCAGGTAATGGTAAAAAAAAAAAAAAAAAAAAAAAAAAAAAAAAAAAAAAAAAAAAAAAAAAAAAAAAAAAAAAAAAAAAAAAATTATAATAAATGGAAAAAATGGTAAACATTTACAAAAAATAACATAAACGTGGCCTAGCCTGTACCAGAGGTTTATTAACCAATTTTCAATTTCTCAATTCTGATGTGTTGTTATGTTATTCATTGTCAAAATGACCTTTAGGATAGGAGATATTTTAATTTTTACAAAACTAGAGCACTTTATGTCAGTTAATATATGAAATTCCTTAAAAATAAACAGTGAATATATTCACATCAGGAACTGTAAATTTTGCAATAAAACAGTGATTGATAAATCTGAAGGTTAAAACACTTCTACTACTATACAAAACTTACACAAAAAATTTCAGTTAATTATTTTTAAAACTTTTTTAGCAGTCGCGCGCCGCGCTGGTCCTGTTTGATTATTTTTAAAAAATCACATTTCGAGTAAAACGCGTTTTAAAGTATGACATTTTGCTTAAAGTAATGGTATGTGCTTTTACTAAAACACTTGTAGCCTTTGTTCTAGTGAACGGACAATGATAAACTTGGTATTTTTATAAAGTTAATAAAATGGCCTATAAAATAATATCATAAGAAAATTTGTCAATTTTTGGCAAATTTCACAATTTTTGGGTAGTCGGATACCTTCAGAAAAACAAAACAATCACGCTAAATACCCTCGAATGCCCTCCCTATAGTCTAAACTTGGCACTCGTGAACCACCATTAATTAGGACACTACAAACAAATAGTGAGGAGGAAGAATCATCGAAAAATTTATGTCTTAATTAGTCTCGCACACATCTGAATTCTCTATTTTATCACTCAGAAATTTTGAAGGAAAATTTCAAGACTACGGTAAAATGATCTTAAATTAGAATATAAAAAAAAACGACATTGGTACAATTTTGTTAAATAATATTTCAGAAAATATCTTAATACGGGTGAAGCTGCAGAAATTTCAAAATAAAAATTAATACAGTGTTAAGAATATTCTGATTATACCCAAGTGATTTACTCAAAATGTAAATTAAGAAAATCAAACAAAGCTTTCGCAAACTTTAGCATGATTTAAGAGTAAGTGCCTGATTGTATGTATTGCCGTATAAAGGAGCAGTGCAATCATTCACTGAATAGAATAGGTGATTATTGAATTAATAAATTTCAATGAATACATTTAACACATTCTCAAAGTATTTTATCCTATTCTCTGATACTGAAATTTTATGAATACTGCATATGAATTTCGTGTAATGGGTGCTTAAATTAGTATAAATAATTTGTATCTGAATGTTTAATACTCGAATATTACCTTTCGTTGTATTCATTTTATGATAAAAATTGTGATATTCGTAAGGAATGCCTATTAACATCACGATCTATGACGAAAGCGGATGTTTTGACAAGGTACTTGAAGATAGCCGCGCAAGCTATTAATAGCAGACACTCACTGAAACTGAGTCAGTATTGTTTGGACTGTTGAAGAGTCCACTAGCGATTAGTTTCTTGCAAATAAAAACTGTACGTACTCGTACTCTTAGACTCTGATAGTTGTGTCTGAGCGTATTAGAAGGTATGAAAACTTACTGGGATTTAATAAACGAACTTTTAAGTGTATTCTATACTTTAAGGATCGTTTTTCTATAATAAGTTTTCATCGCTCCTGAAGAACAGTTTTGTTTTTTAACACTGATAATATAAATTCCTTGAGCCCGATCCATGTAAAACTTTTAAATGTGTGTGTAATAATGACAATCAACATTTTTTTATTTTAAAAGAAGAAACTAAAGCCTGCTGGTAGGAGATTCAAAGGTCAAGCATTACACTGACGAAACATAGATTGCATACAACAAATTCACCTTTGGACTTAATAGCTATCAAGAAAAAATAACTTCAATAAATGAATTTTGGAGCATATTAACAGAATTAAGTAAATCCGAAAATCTTCGTTTCGTCTATGAGTATTTTTTTCAACATTTGGAAACAATGTAAAGAAAGTTAATTATTTGAAACTGTGAGCGCGACATATTTGACACCGCTCCTTCACCGTCTTGCCTACCTAAGGGTGTAGGGGGAAGCAAAGCATTACCAACAACTTCCATAATAACTATTATTTTATTTATCTTCAAACACACTTAATCAATCACAAGTGAAACTACAAAAGGAGACCCTAGGAGTGATATATAAAGCGAGCAATCTATTATCAATGAACAACTCTAAGTAAACACAACTAAGTGAACTAGATAAAGTGAACAAGCGCTAGTGATCTGATTACTAAATCTAATTCAATCTATCTTTAGATCTTTAATCCAATAGTTTATTATCTTAGCAACTCCTTCTTAACTCAGCGCTAAGTTTATGAAATACTCAATGAAATATTCTAATATTCTCAGCTACGTATCACCGCAACAGCTCTCCTGCTCCTTCCATATTACATCAACAAAACCTAGACTTTATATAGTCAAACTAATTTAAATATCAGGGTTTCTTCTTGAGAGGCTGTGAATTAACGTGAATGCTGGCCCCAAAGTTTCCCCAAGAGGATTAGTGATTAAGGACGCGTATAGATCTGTCACAAAACTCACAACGACAGTTCTAGGATTTCTATAGCCCGTGACATTAATTCTCTGCATTCTAAAATGTCAATGCAGAAGAAAAAAATACTGTCTTTATCAGCTTTTTAAATTCCACTGTCTAAGTTACATAACATTTCAATCAATAATCAGTTGTTATTCTTAAGCTGCTTTTTTCTATTAATAAATTGACAAATACTACCGCATAGCTTAAAACTGCTTGACAAAAATTTTAAAAAATGTATAGATAAGCACAAATTAAGTACAGAGTTAAAATATTTAAATATCTTCCAACGGCATTTGAAACCTTTAGTATTTGGTGAGTTACGTTTAATTTTCCAGAGAAATTTAAACACGTTAGATTAGTTTATAATTAACTTCCATAGCAGAGAATTCCTGCTTAATTAACTCAGGAGTAGAGTAAACAGGGATTTCTCGATTTAAATTATAGTTTGGAAAATTTACCAAGTTTCGGGAGAGAAATGCTGCAACTTTAGACAGGGCTTGGCTTTCCATGAGGTTAAAGATGGCATGGAAACTGTTTCATGCCATCTTCCAAGCCTTTAACGAACATTTTAAGCTGTAGAGATTTCGTGCTTAGAAAATTAAACATGGTCTTATACGGAATGTTTGTTACAAAGGGCGCACTTTCAGCAACTTTTCAGGAAATGTTTTGTTTTTCACGCACAATAACACATATTTATTCAATTACGGTCTTGTTTTCTGAAAAATCGTCATAGAGCTCATCGCAAATTACGTAGTTTGAGCAAGCCATTCATCCATTCTTTTGGCGATATGTTCAACTGTGATGCCATGCGGAAATGGACTTCTTTATTGACATCGTATTCTAAAGCAGCGCGAGGGATGTTCCTGACCTCATAGGTTTGAACCACGATCTATAGATTAGGCTGACACCTGAGCTGACACCCCCTCTCGAAGCTTCCATACCAAAACAACAGCGGGTATACAGTTGTGACGGATCTATATGCGGCTCCACTAATCCCTTCATGACTCTTTTAGGAAAATATTTATTTCAACCAACTTTCCCCGATGAAGGAAGCGTGATTATGGAAATGAAGTATATTATATAAATTCTGTTTTCGCGAGTTTGTGAGTTGGCACGTTGGAGTTGGCAAGTAGGAGTTAGTATAGAGTCTGCGAGTTAGTTGTTAGTGGAAGATTGAAAGAGAGTGGAATTAGTTAGAGTTCTTGGAGTTGTCCAGGAAAAAGATTACAGAGCTTTGATCCAACGACATTGATCAAGCCAATAGAAATCACCTGCAAGTTTACAGTGTAGGATCCGATGCATAAAAAGTGCAGGTATTGTGAGCTTGTTTAAGTAGAAGTTAGCATATTAGTGTGCGACGTAGTTATATTTGAGCGTATTTAAGCTATCTTAGATTCAGTTCTTAGTAGTATCCCCGTGTTATAGAATCTCATTCCACACTCTACTATATAATCACCTAGTTTAATTAGATTGATATTGTGTCTGATTGATATTTGGAAACAATAAATTAATTAGATTGAAATCATGTATGTGGATCATTCCGTTTCTCCCACACACCTAGCCGGGTCTAGAGGTAGACAAGGGGGTTCAGATGTAAGCAGGTACGACCGCTATTACACAGTGGCATCAGTACTCGATCTCGCAACCTGACAATGTCTCCTTCTTGAAGGGTTACGGAAAAAAAGCAGTTTACAAACTATTTAAATCTACTTCAGTATAAAAATATATTTCAAACAGAGAGAAATATTTTAATTAAAAATTAATTTTTTAAATAAAATTAAAATACATTTTTTTTTTTTACATTTACAAAGTTTGGAAGAAACTATCATCCTCTAAATATCGAAAAAATATGCCTTTCACATAAAAAAACAAAGTGCCATATGACTTAATTTCAATAACTTTAAAGTTTATACCTATTATTCCACAAATTTTTATTGTACTCATTATTGCTTTCACAAGTCACTAATTGCTTTCTCTTTACGGATTTCAAGATAAATTAGAAGGGACAAAGACATTAATAACTTCGATTTCACATTTCGTCAAATAACTATTATAAGTAACAACTAAAACTGATGTACATAATAAATTCGAGCTACGCCTTAATATACTTGAGAAACTGGAAGTAAAAGTCAAAAGAGTGGTACCCATTTAGTTACTGTTTGCACATTACTTCTAGAGATTTAATATAAATCGAAAGTCATTTTTTTTTACCAGATGCCCTTTTCTGCTCCGATTAAAAGTTAATTTAATTTCTCGTGTTCAAAATTAGGATAAATTTCAAGAAGAAAAATAACTATTTCTCAAGCCCTCTCTCAGAAAAAAAAACACGAAAAATCCAGAAAATCAGGAAAAAGGGAACCACGTTTCTTGATAAACAATAAGCAAAACTTTTATAAGATGTAAACATGGCTCTTCGAAAATGTGCAGAATATTCCTTTTTTACGATTCTCTTTAAGTTTTCTTGTATCAAAACAATATTTAAAAAAAAACAGTGAGAGATTGTTTTTTTTATTTTTCGAAAAATTCATTTTCTCAGAATTTCTTAAGTAATTTTCTGCAAATAGGAGAATTAATATTAATATCCTGATTTTTTTTTGTTTTACTCTATAAAAACTTCCTGTCTGAAGTATATTTACACATGAGAAGGTATAAACTCTAAAAAAATAAAGGAAACTAAATGATCCCATTTTTTTGTGTTCCTTATGAAATTAATACCTTTAATTACGAATTCTCTATTATATGATAGATTACGGTTATTCAACTTTTCTCCAACCCACGTGGCGTGTTATTATATAACTTTCTCTTTTTAACGAAGTAAACACGAAACATATTGCTTTATAACTTGGCACGAACTGTAACCACGTAAAAGATTGTGTTAAATCTTATGTCTAATTAATAACAATGGTACGAGATTTGTTTTGTTCAATAATTTTTATCGTCTATTTTTTTTCTATCATTTTTATCATTGCTTTACTTAGAACTAAAAATAAAAGCACTGAAGATAGTTTCATGAGTGAACTAGCCGTTAACCTCCTGGCTTCGTTGGGTATTTCAAGATGTTGTATCACTACATATTGTTTTAAAGTTATTGATATCTAACTTTTCTCATTAATCTTTCGATCATATAAAAACATTCATGTAGTCCTCACATCTTGATTAAAAAAGGACAGGATTTGATCTTTAAAATCAAATGTATATTTCTTATTTAAGCCCCTTAACCACATTCTTAGAAGTCGGATTTCCGCAAAACCTGCTTTTAGCGGATCTGCACTCAACTCAAGAAACATGCTTGTCAAATTGTAAGCATGTAGATCTAATACTTCAAATCGGGACATTTTATTTTTTGAAAATTCCCAGTAACCCACAAATTTACCCTTAGAAGTCGATATCCAACAAGCCCGTTCGTTGCGAAATTTCTACTCAGCGAAAGGAACTTGTCTATGGAATTTTAAACATGTAGGAACAATAAATAGTTCAAAAACAAGTAATTTTTAACTGAAGCACCCTGGCAACCACTCTCTTAGGAGATAAATTAAGCATAACTCGTTCTTAGTGCATCTCTACTTAAAAGAAGGAGCATGCCTACCAAATTTCAAGTCAATAGAAATAATATTTCTGGAGATCACGTGATGAGTGTGTGAGTCGTACTTCTCACATTCTTTGTGCATGCGAATATCAATTTCTGTATTATTTTTTGGGCACACTTTAATCACGATTTTTGTTAATGCAAAGTGTTAAAATGGAGTTAAGTTCTCCAACTGTCAAGAAAATTCTGTTTTTCCATTCATCTTATTTTATTTCATAACATTTAAACAATTAAATATTAACTATTTGAAAGAAAATATTGTACAATACAGAACAATTTAAAACCTAATGAATAAAAAATATTCGCCCACACACCCAGAATTTTGAGAATCCACAACAAAAAAGATATTGCGATGGTCAATAGTTAGCAATTCCGTCTCGGTTCTTTTCAGAAAATATTGCACTTCTTTCTCAAAAGATAAATTTTTTTTAGAGAAGTACTACTTTTCTCTCGGAGGACGAAGATTCGTCAAAATCGATAAAGCTTTTTTATCCTCGTATCCGAATCTTCATTCCGGACACGACGGGGGAGTAAGATATTACAAACTTTGGAGTTCCGTTTGGTCCGCAAATGATGGGAATGATCATCAAGCTCGCCACCCCACATCTCTATTTGATCTCTTACCTCCACCCCACGTACTGACAGACGAGATGCCTTGAATTCAATACCATTTTAAAGATGAATATCGTTTTTTAAATTGCTTCATTTAGAAGTCTGGAATGGAATATGGAGACTGACCGTAAATATGACCTTTATGTATTCTGATGCGGCCCGTCCGGTACATTGGTTAGTGACGCTGACTGCAGTGTCATAAGGCCTGGGTTCGAATTCCGGAAAAGGCATTGATGTTTATAAATGTGTGCCTTTGCCGCATGGGGGTGCTCTAAATAGCCATTGAGCCTCAAGTCCTCTCGTGAGGTTTGTGGTAGGGGAAAAGATGTGGGAAGCTCCTGACCACAGGGGTCCACGGTGTTTTTTCTAAAAATTGGAGTAGAACCAAGCCAAATTGTACTATCATCGGTATGGTGCTCAAAGCTACGGCTAACGACAGGCGTACATCTAGCCGTTTGCCACGATGAACATCATGGGCCTCGTTCTGACTCCGTTAAACAGATGGCATTTGAAACAACAACAACACAATTTATTCTGATTCGTCATGAATTTCGAAATGTTAAAAAAATAGTGTTAAAACTTAATCATATCCTGAAACAATGTAAACGTCGTGAAGTATAATAAATAACTAACCTTATTCCAGGTACCTATAGAATGCGTATATACCCCACTTCCTCATCTGTATTACATTGAACATCTTTAGTCACTGAATCAGTTCTGTTATTTCCCTAAGTATAGTTGAAAAATGGTAATTTGAGACTTTTGCCGGAATGTTTACACAAATCTATCTCTACCAAATAGAATGAGTTTTATACTGTCTGGTACGGTTATAAGAAGCTTCAAAAATATTCCACATAACGTTATAAATTAAATTCAATAACAATATTCCTCTACAGTATTAAATTTGTTTGTTTTAATCAGCTCTGAGTAAGAAAAGATGTTTAAAACAAGGGCGGGCAAACTTTTCCAGAGTACGGGCTACTTCTAATTTTTTCAAGTTGTTGCGGTCCACCCAATGGTGTAAGTGTGGTGAGCTAAGAAGAAAGTCTGTAATGTTTATTATTACTTAATACTAAATACTAAATATGTGTTTACTAAACATGTGTTTATTATTACTTAATACTAAATACTAAATAAGTGTTAGTGTATTTTAGCGACTACAATAAAATACACTAACACTTTTAGGACCACGTTTAAAGCAAATCGAAAGATACAAACGCAATAATAATAGCCTCAAATATAAATATCAAATGAAGTATTTCTTACGAAGCAATTCAAAATACATTAAACATTTTAATCGAAACGCTAAAATGTCTTGGGGGTCCACTTATCGACCACGATCGACTTAATGCCCACTCCTAGCCTAAGGAAATTCATTTATCGTAAAACAGGAGCGCAAACTCGATATTGTTATGTTGATCAGGGTTCGAGGATTTTATGCAAATCAGTCTCAAAGAACAAGACAGTTCCTTAAGAGCGATGAGAATTTATTGTTGAAAATCCAATCTTTGAAAAACAGGATTCAGCAGCAATATTCGTAGAATAAATCTCAGCTACACTCAGACACAATCATCAGCATCTAAAATACACGTTTGTAAAAGATTATTCAGAAAGCATAATTGGCATAATCGGTAATCACTGTCAAGGTAAGTCTACTAAGCACTAAAACAATGCTCACTAATCGCTGGTTGAAACAAGACTGTCTCGTTTGGGTGAACATCTCTCTATTTGTAGACCCGGTAGATACTTCGAGAAAAATCTGCTTGCGTCATAGATCGTGAAATTAGTCTATTTCTCCACTAATTTCTAGAAGAATCCAGAGGGTCCCGAATTCGTTAAAAACGGTCGCCAACTTGGTCGCCAAAAGTGATGTCAACTTGGCTTTATCGCCAAGATTTCGCCAAGTTCCCATTAAATCGATATTATTACGTAAGGGATGGCGTTGCTTCTGAATATTACAATTTTAACATTAATAAACGCATTACACATTTAAATACAGATTATTTGCACTATTTTACACAAAATTCGTAACACAATGAAGAATGTATCACAAATAATGTAATGAAGAGCAGATCAATTTATCATTACAAAATAGGATGATTTAAATGAGTAAAATAAATAAATGGGGGCTTGTGATTTTTATGTAAAATAATAATAAACATGAATGATGTGTATGCGTGGCATGTATGCGTCCTTCACACACGCAGGAATATGCATAATGTTATTTTGTTGAATTATTTAGCGGGAAAATGCATACAAATACATTGACTCTTTCCTCCTTTCCCGGCGTTTTTAAACTTAAAAGTGTTTTTCTTTTACCTATTCAAAAGGATTTCCTTTAGATTTGGACGAAAAAAAAGAGCAACGAAACACTACTCATCGAGAATCTGAAATACTGCTCTAATATAAACTGTATGCCCCCCATCCGGTATAGTGGTCAGTGAAGCTGACTGCGGTGCCGTAGAGACTGGGTTCGAAATCCCGGAGAAAGCATGGATGTTTGTATTGTAAGCCTTTTTTCTGTCTGTGTTGTATGCCCCCCCCCCGTGTTATACATTGCGTGGTGCACGGGGTTTATAAAGTGTTTTTTAAAAAAATATTAACCGCATGCATTTAGTAATATATAACCCAGTTTATTTTAATCTAGTGCATTTTCGATTACATTTGGTCTATATACGTTACGGCGGAGACTGTTATACAGCCTGAATAATTATTCTACAGTGCTAGACCAAAAGATGATGTTCCATTCACCTTTACTAATGCGCTTCCCAAGATAGGATCCATTGTAATGCACTAATGACTTTTTAATGGTCTTCTGTAAATGTCACTTCAAGCAAGAAAAATTCCTTAACGGTCTAAATATATCGTCTAATATAAAACCATTTAATCGGTCATTTGAACACAAGGATAATATTTTCTTACAGCACAATGTCTAGAAAATATTCCCTTCATCTCAGTGCTTCTCAAACTTTGAATACTTGTGACCCAATTTTCAATCATAATTTTCATCGCGCCTCCCTCTATACAATAACAATGTATTGAATTCAATAATAATGTATTTGATGCTAAAGCTACAATACGATTTTAATTAAAAACCACTCAAATTATCAATATAAGTATTAAATTTTGCAATTTTGCAAATGGCAAGCCCATAGGAGTCACTTGTAATAATTAATCTTGCTTTTAACTTAGTATTGATAATGTAATTATTAAATATATTGTGCAATACTGATGCATTTCTCAGTATATTATATCAGTGTAAATGTGTATTTATTACTTTTATTATCAGAATGTATTATTTAGCATACCTTCAGTAATATTTTTAAAAAATCTTTTTTTTTAGACATTCTAATGTACTTGCGCCCCTCTTGTAAAATTATCATACCCCCTCCCCCCCAAGGTGGGCGCGTCCCACAGTTTGAGAATCGCTGCCTTATCTCGATTATGAATTGTGAAAAGGAAAATATACACAACTGGAATAAATGTATTATGAACTAGAAGTAACCAGTAATTGTTGGTTCCCTAACTCTGATTTTATTCAAAATGTTTTTAAATCATAGAAATTTAATACATTGTTTACATCAGTTACTTAATGTGATAGTATAAGTTTAGCTGTATTTCACACCATTTCATTTACCAACAAATTTGTCAGTTAATCACTTTAATATTACAATTACGCCATTGTGGGTTCGACACCAGCCCAAGTCGTTGGATGTACATGATGGAGAAAATCGACAGCGTCCTTGCCATATGATTATGCGGCATGTTAAAGCTCCCTAGAGTGCCTGTTTGCTTGGGTGCTCTCGATAAAATTAAATTCCTAGAGCCATTTCGCATCGTCCGAGTATTTACTCTGGAGAGGAAACTGGGCGTCAAAATTACATTGCGGCTATTGGTATACCACCAAAATGGTGCCACACTAAAAAAAGCGATACCAGCTGCCGGGGAATGTATTAGGTCTGCAATGATACATACTAATCCTCAGCTCCATTGGAAAAAATATTACAATTAATGCTTGCTCTCACCAATAATGAACTATATTTGAAAAGTATATATACGATGGAACTTTTTTAACGCTTTTCTTCAATTGAGTTTTTTTTTTATATCAACATGCCTCTTGCGGGTCTAAAGTGCCCATAGAAAACTTGTTTATAGAAAAAATATGTTGTGGTCTTTAGTTTTGAAACGAGATGCTGGCTCTAATTACTTTTTTAAAATTTCTAATGGGCTGCGGATTGGTATTTTATCATTGCAGACCTAGTACATCCCGGGAAGATGGTATCTGTTTTTAGTGCAGCACCATGCAGGTGGATACCAATCGCCGCAGGAAATTTTGAGGCCCAGTTTTCTCTCTAGCCGCGGTCAGTTGCACTTGTTTTTGCTACCGTCGTCACTCGCGGGGTGTAGAGAACACCCCAACCTTTTAACACGTGTATTTAAATATGAAAAAAAAAATTTAGTCAATTATGATACATTTTTATAAAGTACAAGTTGTTTTTTGTATTATACAAAATAAAATTATTAAATTTATTGCATAAAAATGAGACTAACATTAATTTAAACTAACCTACAAAATTTTCATTTTAAAATACATTAACTTTATATTATAGCCGCGAGTGATCGCGGGTTAAAAGAGGGAGGAACTTGCACTAGGATTTCATTTTACCGAGAGCTAAAAAAGCACTCTAGGGATCTTTTACATGCCGTTTAATCATACGACATAGCTGCTATTGATTTTATGCTTTATGAAAATCTACCGACTTGGGCCAGGGTCAAACCCGCAATCTTAGGCAAAGAAGGCCAGCGACAAACCAAACACACCACCCAGCCAGCAGGCTAATTACTTTAAGAGTTTAAGAAAAGTTGTAAACGAAATATATTTACAATACAAGTTAAATTTGGCGTGATGTGCACATAATGTAAGTGGGCTTATAAGTTTCACAGCTAGAATATAAAAAGGAGACAGCACATTTGTGCTTTCTGTACATATAAGCATAGAAATAACTTACATAATAAAAGGCGGGAAGCTTGTATATTTTTATCGTGAGAAATCGTAAGCACAAATGTAAAAGTATCTCTCCATTTCTTATTAATTTCATTTGGGACACACAAACATGAACCTCGCCTATAAATAATAATTTTCAGTAGAAAATGACAACACTCTTAGGTATTTTGACAGTTGCTTAGTAGAAATACTAAATTTAAAAAAATATCATCTGGTTGGAGAAAGAAAGAAACGAAAGTATAGAACCAAAAATGAAAACAGGAAGACATCTCCAAACAAGTTAATTAATGTTTTTTTCCCCTCAAATGGGCTCACAATTAGCAAATTGGTTTAGAACATTTAAAAGAGCTGATGTAAATGCGTAATATGCAATGGAGATTTTTATAATTATTAGTTTGAGTTGATATACGAAGCACTCTGAAGCTACCTAAGGGCCATTAATGAAGGATATCATAAATTTAAACCTCAATCGGGAAACGGGCATAACGTCTGAGTTGATAACCGACTCTACAAACTTTTATACAACACCAATGTTAAAACTCTGACCTCCGACAGGTTTAACGTATAATAATCCCTATATATGGCGAATGCCCATTAGCACAGGGACTAATAACCAATGACTTGACAATGTCAGCTACTTTGGGACCATGATCATTCGACAAACGTAGTTACGTACAATCGGTCGAGAAACAATGATATCTCACTGAAAACTCTTCTCACAAACATAAAGTCCGGAAACTTTTGGATAGAAGCGTAAAAATATTTCTTCCAACCACACACAAAAAGAGTGTGTGTGCATGGTAGACTAGTGGCTAATGTAACGGACTTGTAGCTGGTGTGATACAAGTTCAAGCATGAAAAGGGGGCCGAAGCACGTTAAATATATCGAGGCTCAAGCATGTCCCACTTCTGGGATGTGGAAGAAAAGACAGGGGTTGACAATTCAGGTGTCTCCCTCGTCACTTGACCATGGTTCAAAATGACGAGGTCCGTCGCCAAAAGCTCGCGCACAGCTGAACAGCGTGACGTTAAATTCACTTACTCACTCCAATATATACACTCACGTCCATAAATTAAGGATAATGAAGTTCAGGCAAAGAAAGAGACAGAAGCAAAACAAATTTGACTTATTTGTAAATCTATTTATTAAACAAAAGGTAAAGAGCAAAAAAGATGCTATATGTTTGACATAATTAATAAAAATTGCGATTTTTACTCCCTGGAGCAAATTTAAAAAAAGAACCTATTTACAAAAAACAGTATAACATGGTTAGTATGATGGTTAATACGGAGTATGTCTCCCGGACGATGCAATACAGGCCTTACAACGCTTACGCATGCTGAGTATCAAATTATCAATCTGATCTTGGGGAATATTACACCACTCATCAAGCAATGCCCTCCGAAGTTCAGGTAGACAGGTGGGAGGGGAATGAAGGGCTGCAATTCGTCGGACAAGCATATCCCACACATGCTCTATTGGATTCAAGTCCGGTGAGTATGCTGGCCAATTCAGACGGGTGATATTTCCGATTGAAGGCATTCGTCTACAATGCTTGCACGGTGAGGATGGGCGTTGTCATCCATAAACAGAAATTCAGCACCCATGGCACCCCGAAACACACGTACATGTTGTTCCAGAATGACATCCCGATAGATGTGGCCTGTCATCGTTACACTCTGAACATGCAGGTCAGTTCTGGAACCAAGAATACTTCCTCACGAAACAAGCCATCCTGCACCACCTTACGGTGTCGTTTAATGGTGTTCTCTTGGTGGTAACGGGTACCTGGCGATCTCCATATGAAAGTCCGGCGAGAATCAAACTGAAGACTAAACCTGGACTCGTCGGAAAACATGACACAAGACCAATGTTGCAGTGTCCACAATGCATGCTCTCTACTCCAGGTTAATCGCAGGCGACAGTGAGTTGCGGTAAGGGGAACACATCTGACAGGCCTACGAGCATACAGACCAATGTGCCCTAAGCGTCTATACATGGTCTGCCTTGAAACTGTCGTACCGGTAGCTGAAGAGAGCTGACGAGACTGGTCTGATGCTGAGCTCCGTCTGTTTCTTTTGCAGTAACTGCCAAATACCGGTCCTCATTCGGCGTTGTAACTCGGGGGCGACCTGTGCTGTAACATCTACTCCCATTACCCTCATCTGGGAATCGTTGCCAAAGACTGGAGGTGACACTCTGGGCGATTCGAAGTTCCTCGGATACTTCCAGCTGAGTACGTCCACATTCCAGTCCGATATTTCTACCACGTAAAAAATCATCCAAATGCTTCCTTTGTGCCATAACTATGCGGTTATTGCACTGAAAGACTTTTAAAGCGCTTGTGAACAATTTTACTTCTTTACCCCTATTCCTTATATACCCCTCTCTTACACTCTCGTCATTGTGACGTACTATCCGCGCCATCTGGTGGTTTTCCGTAATTTGCATATTCTTCTTTAAGATGTGTATGATAATTCTACAGGTGAAATTTTTATTTTAGAGTTCAATTTATGTGTGATTCTGAATTATCCTTAATTTATGGACATGAGTATATATATATACACTGGTGTGCAAAAATTAAGGACGAAGTCGAAAAATTAGCATATCAGCTGAACGAAGAGGCAGAGTGGACAGAAAGACCAATCAGGAGATTAAGTGAGGTGATGTATGGTAGAACATGCGCAGATATGCAGGTAGACGTAATGGGGGAGTGTCTGAGTAGTAAAGCATGTTATCGGTGTAAGATTAGTATTTCTGGCAAAGAGATTGCACACCGTATAGCAGTTAAAATCACACAGAGTTGCTAAATCAGCGCGAAATGGCGAATAATCAATCTGTTAGACGACATCTGGATGCTTTTACCCGAGCTCGAATCATTGGGAAGTTGGAGGAAGGTCGCAGTGTGAAAAGTGGGGCTGCAGAGTTCGGAATTGCTCACAGCATCGTTTCACGACTTTGGAGACAATTTCAAACTACAGGGGCAGCTATCCGGGGGTTCAGTAGTGGTCATCCACGAGGAACCACACCCGCAGATGACCGGTATATTGCCTTACAGGCCAGAAGAAACAGGCGGCAGACAGCGGGAGAAATCGCTAGACACACGACACAGGCGACTGGACGACCGATATCGCGCTTTACCGTGGCCAGAAGACTGCACGGTGGTGGTCTGTTTGCACGTTGCCTGTACGGTGTGTACCTCTTACGCCTGCTCATCGGAGAAGGCGTTCTCTGTGGTGCCGGGAATACCGGAATTGGAGAGACAATGAATGGGGACGAGTACTCTTTACAGATGAGAGCAGATTCAGTCTGAGTAGCGATTCTCATCGCATACTCATCTGGAGAGAGGGGGGAAGCCGCAATCATCTCTCGATCATTGAAAGGACAGGTATGGAGGTGGCGGTGTTCTCGTTTGGGGAGGCATTATGCTTGGTAGTCGTACAGACCTTCACATATTCGACGCAGGTTCAGTCAACGGGACCCGTTGTTGTAACGAGATTCTTCTTCCATGTGTGCGTCTTTTTAGAGGCGCTATGGGTCCGCAGTTTCTTTTCATGGACGACAATGCACCATGTCATCGCACAGTAGCTGCCGAACAGCTCTTAGAGAGTGAGGATATTGAACTATGGATTGGCCGGCACGATCTCCGGATCTCAATCCCATCGAGCATGTATGGGATTTTCTAGGCAGACGCTTGGCAGCTCGTACCTTACCACCAGTAACAATTCCGGAGCTTCGATTGGCGCTGCAAGACGAATGGGCAGCAATGCCTCAGCAACTCATTGACACCCTCATTCTCAGCATGGGCAGACGCTGTGAAACCTGCCTAGCAGTCAGGGGAGATCATATCCCCTACTAAAGACCGGATATTTCTTACTGGACACCCATCACAGGGATGTTTCGGCCTTCAGTCGCATTGCGCTCCATGCTACTTTTTCAATAAAGCTTCTTTTTATCCCTCTGATTTCTCTTTTAGTAAGTGTTGCTTACTTTACTCATGTCCTTACGTATTAGGGATCTTACGGTATTAAATGTGTTGATTTGGAATGCTTTTGTACAAAGTTATATTGAAAAAACGTCTCGTTAATGAACATAAAAAATAACTAAACTATCTTTATCAATGTGAAAAAGCATAATTATATGATAGAAAAAAATAAAAAAAAAAGGTACTTAAAACAAAATTAATACAAGCAAACCATAATAATGAGTGACGATTATATAAGAAAAAGAAGCAACAATGATTGCCAAATTAAAGCAGCTGTGCATATCCCATGTGAAAAATACACCTAACCTTGTATATTCAAATAATAAACAATCAAAAAAAAAAAAAAAAAAAAAAAAAAAAAAAAAAAAAAAAAAAAAAAAAAAAAAAAAAAAATAAAATTTAAAACATTGTATTAAAATAGAAGAAAAAAAAAAAAAAAAAAAAAAAAACTATACTAATTTAAAAACCCCGTCAATTAAACACAAAGCAATACCAGTAATAATACAGTAATTTTGTTAAAAAAAAAAAAAAAAATAATTCAATATATCAGAAAAAAAAAACCTAAATACCAAGCAAACCGTATATATAATCAGTATTTTGTTAAACAAAGTAATTTTATATATATCAGAAAAACCTAACCGCCGTCGTATTTCAATGACATAATAAAAAATTGTTTATCGCGCGTTAGCTATCGGAATGTTTAAAACATTGTTTAAAATGGAGAAAAAAACTTACTAATTCAAAACCCCGTCAATTAATAAGTAATACCAAGTCACTTAAAAATTAAATTTAAAATAATTTAGAGTGCATTTCGAAATAAAAAGTACATAAGAATCTGACCGGAATCAAATGCAAAGTTGTGTCAAAATTTCAGATCAATCCATGCAGAACTTTTTGAGTTATGGAAGCGTACACAAACCAACATAACATTTTTATATATATAGTTTTGTTAAAAAATAATTTATATCAGAAAACCTAACCTGTTATTTCAATGACATAAAAAATTGTTTTTCGCGCGTTAGCTATCGGAATGTTGCCAAAACCACAAAACAAAATTTGAGTGACTGAAAGAATAATTTTAAAAAAATTATTTATTCGAAAATTAATCCCAATTACATATCAAAGAACAAAAAAATTGAAAAATATGACAACCAATAAACTTAAGTATAATAAAAATATGTAATAATTGGGAAAAAAATATGTGTAAAGCTTAAATTTTCGCATTCAGAGCGAGTCGTGACATCGTATGACGTCATAACATCAAAAAATCACTTAAAAATTAAATTAAAAAAAATTTAGAGTGCATTTCGAAATAAAAAGTACGTAAGAACCTGACCGGGGTCAAATGCAAAGTTGTGTCAAAATTTCAGATAAATCCATGCTGAACTTTTTGAGTTATGGAAGCGTACACAAACCAACATAACATTTTTATATATATAGATGAAATAGAAGATGGCCGTTGAAATGATTCTTTATGATATGATCGCTATTGTTGATGGTTTCTTTGGCCGGGATTGATGAGGCTTAAGATTTTCAGACTAAACATAAATTGGAAATATTTTTTGTACACCTAGCAGGAAAACGGGGAATCCCCGCATGTTGAACGTTAATTCCTTGTTCCTGTTGTAATCCCGTCAGGGCGTGGCAAGTGGTAACGAAGATTCTTTTAATTTCTTTCCCCACGCAGGAAAATATCCTGCCGACTATTAAAATAAACGCGGCCATTGAAATGATTTTGTATATGGGATTGATGAGGCAGTCTTGAGGTTAATCTTGTTTATTGTACACTGAACAGGAAGACACACAGATAGACGGAATCACAAATAAACACACACAACACAAACACAAAGCACAAAACAAGCTGCAGTCGGCTACATGTTGACGCAGACAAATACAGAAGCGAAAGAGAAAGTGTCTCCAGGAATCTCAGTTTTTATAGGCGGTTCAAATCACATGATCTAAATGGGTAACTAAATGCTGTTTAAAATATTCTCGTTAGGCGGCTGGCTAATTTATTATTAAAATGTGGGTCCTGAAGGGATGGACCACATAATTAAAAGGTATTTAAAATGATTATATTAGTGGGAATTATTACATTATATATATATATATATATATAAATTATCACTATTCGCATTAAATTGCGTTATCTGCAAGTAGCTGATAAAAGTGACAAAAAAAAATGCTTTCGATGCATGTTCAACTTATCAAATACACTCGAATAAAATACTTCTTAGGAAGTATTCTGTGTGAAGCAGTATTTCACCTCCATTTCCCAATCTTTTTTTCGCAAAGAAGTATTTATGTCATCAAAGGATTGCTTGAAGATAAATGAGGGAGTCACTCTTAGAGCTCTGCTACTTCTGAAACGACTCCTTCTCATACATTCTTTTCCAACGGAAGACATTAAATGGTATTAATGCTTTGTTTCTCTGAAGAAGTTCAGGCGTAAATATCCTTTTGTTATTTCCATGCGTCGTCCTTCTCCCCCCCCCTTCCGATTTCACCTTTTAACTTCTAGAATTCTTTCAATGACTTTTTTGGTTAATTTGGCGTTCTGACGTTTTTTGCACGCTCCCGAAATCTTACTTCGCTTTTGATCTTTCTCGTTACTCGAGTTTAATCGTCTTAGACTGAAAAGTTCAATCTCAGTGTATTGCTGCATTCGTTGTATCAAATATCAGGGTCGAAGTTCATTTTGTTTATTAATAAACAAAACGTATTTCAATCATGGCTACATGTTGAAGCTAGGGAAAAATGCAGGATTCAAACTCATACTTCTGTCAAATTAGTTTAAAATATTTTGGCGCTAATTATATAAAATGTGTCTGAAAAAATAAAAAAATAAAAATAAAAAAAAAAAATATAATTATAATATAAAATTATCACTATCGCATTAAATTGCGTTATCTGCAAGTAGCTGAAAAAGTGACAAAAAAAATGCTTTCGACGCATGTTCAACTTATCAAATACACTCGAATAAAATACTTCTTAGGAAGTATTCTGTGTGAAGCAGTATTTCACCTCCATTTCCCAATCTTTTTTTCGCAAAGAAGTATTTATGTCATCAAAGGATTGCTTGAAGATAAATGAGGGAGTCACTCTTAGAGCTCTGCTACTTCTGAAACGACTCCTTCTCATACATTCTTTTCCAACGGAAGACATTAAATGGAATTAATGTTTTGTTTCTCTAAAGAAGATCAGGCGTAAATATCCTTTTGTTATTTCCATGCGTGTCCTTCTCCCCCCCCCCCTTCCCGATTTCACCTTTTAACTTCTAGAATTCTTTTCAATGACTTTTTTGGTTAATTTGGGCGTTCTGACGTTTTTTGCACCGCTCCCGAAATCTTACTCGCTTTGATCTTCTCAGCCATTACGCTAGACTGAAGTTAATTCAGTTTTGCGCTTCGTGTACAAATTCAGGGGAAGAAAATAAATTGTTAATAGGCTACTTTTTAAGCTAGAAAAAGGTCAAATATTTCTTCTCGTCATTCCAAGTTCTCCATAAAGTTTTAAAGCAACTGTGACTTGTTCGTGAAAGTTTTTTGTGGATTTTAATAGATTCATTTTCCGTACATTGTGCATTTCGTTTTAAAATACTCTTTATAGTTTTCTTTACGATAAATCAGTAATCGACAGTTCATTTTGTTTATAATTAGTTTTATACCTCTTAAAGGACGTAATTTACCACTCATTTACAAAGAATAACAATTAATATAAAAAAATTAAGTCTCTCTATGTATATCTTTGTCTGCATTGTAGTAATGCACACGTGGTTTGGCTTGTTTGGTTGAAAAACCGGTTTTCCCCGCCAAATTTTGTCATTGGTTTAACAGTTATGTTGTTATAACAACGGACACGAATCTAAGTTGGCGTCGAAAACCGGTAATTAATTAATTAATATTTGAAAAAACTGTATTAACATCAAGTGAGGTCTAGGAGTGAGTGTGAGTGAGAGAATATTAACGTCACACTGTTCAGCTACGCCAGGGCTTTTGACGATGGACCTCATAATATACCAAGATAGATAAGCTTCTTATTACAAATATAAAGACGTTCTATCTCTTTTGGCTATAATTCCCATAACTAGGAAGCTTTCCAAAAAAGTTAATTTGCTGTTGGATGTATGGGTATCCTAACCCAACATGAGTTAATACATTTTAAGAAAATTCAGCTTTTAATTTTCAGCTATATTTGTTTCTGATACCGGGAGGTTGCGTCTGGAGCAAATAAAATCTCTTAAGATAAGAAATTCTTGAAACAGTACTCGTAGAATGCAAAAGGAAATCAGCATAAAAAACGATGATAAGTAATCATTATAAATGAATAAGATAATACTAATACAGGTATCAAGAAAAAAATTTCATACACATACTTTACTTTAAAAATATATTCAAATACTCAAATTACACGACGGGAGGTTGTGTTTATTAAAGTCGTACGAGGCAGGAATAAAAAACCTATTAGTGACAGACCTCATGACTTTGAGCCATTGTCAAGTGATGAGGACAACAACCCAACTAGCACCCCCTCTAAAAACTACCACACCACAGCAACGTTATAACTTCCCGCCATAGAAGGCGCATCAACTCCTGTACACCGTAGATCTTCAGTGGAATTAGGGATTTAACTCTTAACATGCTCGCTACGAATATGACCACTAGGCTACCGAGGTCGCCAATTTTAAATGATAAATAAATCACTGTGTACATCACAATCCAAATGAAGATTATTAAACAATGGAACTCATCTCGAATATCAAAAGAAACTTTTGAGATCGTCTAATGTAGTTTTATGATAATTCAAATAATTTATAACAACTTCATTAATGACTTTTTAAACTCATTTTATACATTCAAAAGCTGAAGTTTGTGAGAAAATTTTATAAATACAGAGACAAAATCCACGCATGCCTGACACCTTTCTCATTCTACAGTAAATACAGTAATATGACAGACGATATTCGTCAGATATCTCCCCTTTAAAAAGGTTTTTCGAATTCAGAACGCCTCTTCCAGCGCGACGGCGCGATGAGGATAAAGATCGAATGGAGATAGAAAATGGGGAAAGGATGGTGATGAGTCCGATGATCATTCTTATCGTCCAAGTACAAAACGGAATTCAAAAGTTTGCGATGTCCAAGCCATTCCGAACGTCGTGTCCGGAATAGGAACTGCTTTATGGGAAAAGTATTATCGATTCTGAAAAGCATATTCCTAGCAGGGAGGTAAAAAAATTATTCTTTTCATAGAGGATCACTTTTTGCCACGTGCGGAATGAAAATTCTTTAACACCTCTTGAAATTTTAATTTCAGCTGATAGTGATATTGTATATAATATATATATATATATATATATCACTTACAAGAGAATTTCCCCTCTGAGTGAGCGTGTTTGTTTTTATGTACATCTGTCATCTTAGCATTTTTTAAGTAGAAGTTTAGGAAAATATTTCCACAAATTACATACTATACTGAACTCTCTTCCCACATACAGGTTTCCATATTAAGTATACTAATGCAAGTGTTGTATTCGTCACTAAAAAGCAACTATAAATGCAATAATAAAGAAAATAATTCAAATAATAAAAATGCTTACATTGTGAAAACATATTGTAATCAGTTTTATTTTTTCTGGGGTATATAAAAGAAATATATATATATATATATATATATTACTTAATACGGTGACAAGATAGTAGTATCCATGTGTAAAAAAACAAGTTTAAAATCAAATCACATTGTATCGCTTATAATCATTTAGAAGTAGATTAAATAAATATATATTATCTGTCGTAGAAAAGAGCATCAAACTTTTTTGTGTGAAATTTATCTAAAATTTCATTTACATGCTTAATAAATATGCTTCGTATTGGAAGATTGGTTTGGCTCGCCACATTTAAAAGGTTGCCGAACCTTGATCCATACTTTCATTATGTAAGAGACATTCTATCTTCCAATACCAATTGTTAAGGTAAAATAATCATAGAATACGGTATGCTATTAAAACATCCTTTTTTTGGACAAAAGTGTTTTTTTTACGTGTTTATTTTGAATAAAAAGATTTATAATCCCTGAATAAAGATAACACCAAATTAAAAGTCGAATTTTAAATCCTTTATTCTATATTGGAATAGTTTGTATTCGATTCATTAAGAGAAATGTCTCAGTCCCTTATGCATTCAGTTTTAATGATAATGTTTCATTAAGGATGATTTCACACTAAAAATCTTTTAAATACAATTTTTTTGAGAAATTGGCAGTTGAATCCATTTTTGATGAATTGAACCAAAAGTATAAAAGCACTGACTAATCATCCATTTGTTTGTTCACTAACACTAGAAAAACAATCATTGGTGTCCCAGACGAATCATCTTCGTCATTGCAAAGTCATATCAAATTTTTTTTCAAAATGGGTGGGTGGGGAGACCCGAGATGAATTCCCGAACGAATCTACCACAATGAAAAAGAACCCATTGAAATTGGGGGGGGGGGAATGAAAACAAGTCGAACGTTTCTTCAAGAGTCGACGGAAGAGAAAGAAAAACAAAATCGTCTTTTTATTATTATTCATTTCCCTTCGAATGCCCTGTGGCGCTGTCTTTGGAAACTATATTACTGAAGTGACCACATTCGACTCTGTATTCACACGAACTAGAAAATATTCTCAGCTAGAGGGGATGACTCACTTGATTCTTCACTTTCTCTTCGAAGAAATAAAATATAGGTTTATGTATTTGATGAGTTGTAAACATAGATTCCATTTACAAGTATAATTAGTTTTAAAAATTTCTTTTTTGTCTGATTGCGGAAGATGTTACCAATGTTTTAAATTATATAAAATTACGACATTTATACAAACTAAAACATTGAGAGGGATTAGATTATTAAATGAAAACTAGTTAAATGAATAATTTTATCGAATAAAAATTAAATGTTTTGTTTTCAAGAAAATGACGTTTTCTCAAGACTAAGTCCGTCGTTACCAATATCTCGTATTCTACCTGTAAACAATCGTTAATATGAAAACTAGAATTTTGTTCAAGACATTGGATCACATTAAAATGAAATGAGAATTTGATCATTTCATTTTATTTATACATTTGACCCATTTATAATATTGAATTTAGGATTTTTGGTTGTTATTGGGGAGTTGAACAATAGAACATATTTGCACCCAAAATAACAATATGACTCTAACGATGGAATGTTTATGTTAAACATTTTGAATAATTAAACACACTACCAACGTAACAGTTGCTTTTAAAAGAAATTATATCCTTAATTAAATTTAATTCCTGGTTTTTATAGGTAATATATCAATAGATGTTTTATGTTAAACTCTACACTGAGAAATTCAACGGTTTATCAAATATCAACTTCGAGGTAGCGAAGATGACACCAGAGTTGATAACTCTTTCCTTACGTTCCCCTGTCATCAGATACAGGGACTTGCAAGTTACGTTGTACAAGCTATAGTAAAATATAGGATTCTTTAAAAAAACAGTTGTGAGTTAGAATTTTCGACCTGCACTCAAAAAGTAATTTTAGTGAAGAATTTTGAGCTCTTAATGATCTCCATTGTTCTCTATTACGAACTTTCGTACTCTCAGAATAAAAAAAAACCCGACTTGATTACAAAATAAAATACTAAATTTGATAATTTAACTTTCAATAAATCTACATCTAAGTTCAAACACAGGTTTGTTTCTATTCATGGTCCATTGAAAAATTCTAATGACTCACAATTTTATTTTTCGGTGAATTTCTCTTGTAAAGAAACCTAACGCACATAAATGCTTGAAATATTACAAATGCTTTGTTGCGAGAAGTGTCCGAGTTTTGTTTACGAGCAGATTTCACCGTATATATATCTTAATACTAAGTTGTATTGTGTATGCATCCTTAGCATAATATTACACTTAATTCTAATCTTGAAAATTTATCCTACTTATGAATACCATTTGTCGAAACGGGTATATTGTTTTATTTGCCACTCTAAAAGGTTAACCCCATGCTCACGAAATCATTAATTCTGGGAAAACTGTTTATTTGTTACCTATAACCTTGACAATAGCCTCCTATATGACAGTCTTCATGGGAACTAAAATACAATTGTCACACATTTCTTTCTTTTTATTAAGAGGCAAACGTTTTTTTTTTACAATCTTCAGGTACTTGTTTTGACTGAGTTCCCCGCACGACCACTTTTGTTCCAAAAAATGTTTTCTATGAACATCCTGCATTTTCCCCCTCTGAAAAACTTAGTGGTTTTGATTGCTGTGCTGTACGACTTATTGTGGTTTATAAATGTAAATGAGCAGAATATATAAAAAAAGAAATGAGCATCTGTGATCTCTTTTGGATGAAGTTGAAACTAATCAAGCAAGGAAATAATCTGCTGGAATAAGAGATATTAATCCTGATTGCGAATGTAAATTTGAGAAAACCAATGAACGTGAAATCTTTGAGTTAAAAGGAAAATTTTTAAATGCTACCTACAGAATTCTAACAAGTAAGATTCTGAAGCTATAAATGTACCTCAAGGCACGCTTCACCCAGTCAAAAAAAAAACACACACACACACACAAGCAAGAAAAAGTTCAACATGCTATATGTCGATCATCAAAGGAACATAAAACTACAATAACTTGAATAAAATGACAGTTTTGCCAGCAAATATCATTCCTGTTATGTTAGTGAAAAGTGTCTGTGAATTGCGTTCTTTATGAAAGTCACTCACATTTGAAAATGCCTGGTTCAGAGTTTGATTGATGTTTTTTCTCAAACTATCAAAGGAATATTGAAAAGTCCTTAAAAGAAGGTAAGTACAATTTCTCTTAATAAAGTTACTTACTGTAATTACGAGTATTATTGAATACAATAGAAATATATATAGTTATAAAAAAGTATTGGGGTGACTCAATCACCTCGCACGACCATTAACGTTAGTACTGAGTGCGTGTTCCTTGATTAAATAATTTTTTTGATTAATTTTTTCTACCCGTAAGAAAAATAAACAAATAGCTTACATAACATTTCCCAGAAGAAATCTGGTACCAAACATTTCCCTAAAATCACCTACATAGTTTAAATACAATTCTTTATCTTCACTTGGACCCGCAATTATAACATATTTTTTCCACCGTATTTTCCACTTATCTCAGATTATGTCTTTTTTGTTGCTAGAGGTCACCCAATTCACCAATTCTAATGCCTAAAACGCATTCATAAATTAGTTGATTTCTGGCCGGATATTTTTCTTGCAACAAATGCAATATCTCAAATTACGAAATTAACATAGCATAAAATCCGGCGCATAACGCACACTATTAACACCAAAAATAAGAATATAAAATGAGAGCTTTAAAAATAAAAAAATATATTAGAATATAAAGAAAATTGGACCTTTACATGTACCGAAATACTTTATTTTAAAGATATGACTTACACTATGAACTTAAAGAGCTGCAATTCTAGAAGTATACTATTTTTTCAAAAGCCTGAAATAATACCTGGAGTAAAAGATTTCAAAATCTCAGATTTCTTCGTAGATAAGAGGGTGCGCGTGATATGCCAGATTTTACGGTCTATAATTATTATTTAAATCAATTTCTACTTTCAAAAAATCGTAAATAATATTTATTTTGGTTTTTGCAAATACAAATTTCAAACAACTGTTAAAAAATTAATTTGAGCCAGAAATATACATAACAAATTTTGTGTATAGCTGAAGAGTGAAGAAAGAAAAATTTTTGCTCTGCTTGATTTTTTTACTCCAAAAAAAAGAAAGACATAAAACAACAAAGAACTGTTTCTAGCCAAGAAAATTCCTATTCCGGGTGAATGAAGAGTCGAATGTGGTAAACTCCAAAGTAATAGAGTTGTTTTGCCAAAGCGCTGCGGGACATTGGTGAGGGTTAATAAAAATAAAATTTTGTCTTTATTTCCCCTCCGCTGACTCCAGAAGTGACATTTCTTTTGCTTTCTTCCCGATTTCTGCCAGGATCTCATTGAACCATTCTTTGTGCACGAATTCATTTTTCCCCTCGCCAGCTTTGATAATTTCAGGAAAAAAATCCAATCAAACTGAACTAAAATGTTTAAAGTGTGCGTGACTTTAATAACGGACACAAATCACAGACACTTTTCGCTGACATTACATGAATGACATTTGCAGGCAAAAGTGTCATATTTTGTTTAAATTTTTGTAGTTTTATTATTTTGAGATAATAAACAAATAGCATGTTTAACTTTTTCTTTCCTGAGTCTTTTTGACAGGGAGCAATGGTACATATATGGCTTTGAAGTGGCACACTTATCTGGTAGGACAGAACCCGGGACCTTAGAATCCGAAACCGAGTAACTTAACCACTACACCAAAATGATCACCATGGTGAGGAGGTTGTTACTGGCTTATATAGATTATATCGCTATACACTCCCCTACCAGTGAGTTGGTTAGACGAACGATATAGTTGTTAATGTGTGGGAGCAGTTAGTTTTTTGTGTGTGTTGGATGCGTCACGTTGATCTGACGAATTTTTTCCCCTTGGTTGCTCTCTCTCTCTTTGCGGGTAGATTGCGCCACGACAGATCAATTTAGGTTTCGCTTTTCTTAGTTAAGCTAGGGTCACCAAATGAAGCGGCACACTTATCCGGTAGGACAGAACCCGGGACCTTTGGATCCGAAACCAAGTAACTTAACCACTACACCAAAATGATCACCATAATGAGGAGGTTGTTACTGGCTTATATAGATTATATCGCTACAGCTTCATATCTTTCTTGATGGAGTTTTTCAAGCAGCATTTGAAAACTTTCCTTTTAACACAAAAAATTCATGTTCATCACTTTTCTTCAATTTACTTTAGCTGTCATGATTAAAATCCATTATTTCATCAGGTTCTTCCCTTGCTTGATCAGTAGCAACTTCATCGAAGAGAGATCGCAAACATACTGATTTTTTTCATTATATTCTGTTCATTTATATTTTATATGCTGTTCACCTTCATTTATAAACCATAATGAGTCTTACAACACAGCAATCAAAACCACTAAGTCGCTCACAGGGGGGAAATGTAGCCCGTTTATAGAAAATATTTTTTAACAAAAGTGGTCGCGAGAGATACTCAGTCACCCCAAGTGCCTTAAGATTTGAAAGGAAATGTTTGCCATTCCCAAAGAAGTTGGAAATGTATAAAATACATTTATATCCCGTGAAGATTGTTATATAGGAGGATACTGACAAGGCCAATGGTAACAAATAAACAGTTTTCAAAGAATTAAAGATTTCGTCAGCCTGGAGTTACTCAGTGCCCCGCGCGACCGTACCCGTGTTAACAAAGTCACTAGGTGATCGCATACCTTATAGTGAGAAATATTCATTTTCACTTCAAAAGGAATTTCTTATTCTTAATTTAAAACCAATCTCTTAATCTAATAATTACATTTCTCGTAATAGATTTCATTGTCATATATTTGTTTTTATTTAGTGAATAAATACTTATCATGAAGCAAATATAATACAGAAGAAATTTGTGATGCTTGGTCGTAATTAATTAACTTTTAACCCCCAAAGTGTCATTGGCATTTATATACGTCTCGCTCAACCAGCAGCGCGTTAAGAGCCGAGCAAATATATATCCGTCTTTCCGTAATACGATCCTCCCCTTTGCGCTGCTATCAGTAAATATACTCCGAAGGCTTTGGAATGAATAACCTTGTATTTGGAATGAACCTTGAATAAATGACTTCAAAACATAAGATCATTGTGCATGTACTTTTCAGATTTGTTCGTAAAAAGGCTGTGAATATAACAAAAACTTAAAAATTGCAGCTTGAAAGTATAGTTGTGCGTTATATGTCGAATTATACGGTACACATTTTTTTCTTAAGAAAAAAAATCTTATTTGTGCCTTTTCTTTACCCCCCCCCCCACCAATACACATCGTATATATTAATATGTGAAAAACGATGGCATTGGACAGCGAATCACATAACTTTTAATCTGCAGTTAAAAAGTTAACACACAAATCATTTTGAAAACAAACTGCTCCTCAGGACAAGGTAATCAGATCTGCTGCCTTCCTCCCTTTTTGTCAATGACTGAAACTATCGGGTGTTAAGTAATGACAAAAAATTCGTGCTGTTTACCAGCTGAACAGTGCTCCTTGCTTTAATTCAGAAAGTAAGGGGAAAAGGAAGAAATTTCAACTTGTCTGAAAACAAGAGAATTCGGTCAAGTGGTACGACACTTGAATTTTGAAAAGACCATAATAGGGTGTTCAGAGAGTAGTTCATAGGGCGATGTTTGAACCAAGCTTAATGCTTTAAAAAACTATTCCTATCTATTGAAATATTGATTACACATCTTTGTAGAAGAAATTCCAGAAAAATAAGGAATTATACCATAGGGAGAATCTCTCTAACCTATTTGGGCCTAATGAAAGCTAACTTTAATCAGTTATGAACTATATCCGAAACGCATATAATTCTCAAATTAATTGTTATATCGCAGATTGGGACTATTCTGTGATAACCATATCACTTGGCAAATTTCCTCCTAGCAAATCATTGTCAAATTGGCTAAAATTCTCTCTGGACCAGTGTTTATTAAATTAGGGGTCGCGTGACTTATAGATGGAGTCGCCAAAAATTATTGTTTTTGATGTATTTTTTTGCATAAAATAACTTATTCACCATTAATAATATTGATGAGAGTTTCAGAAGTTAAATCAAAATGACAACACTTAATAAACAGATTATAGTTTATGTATAATTTACCTTGTAATTACATTATACGTATTAATTTTATTTTGTTACTTAATTACAATTTACATATCATTATATTCAAAGTAAAAATTATTACAGATGTTTATTATTGCAAAACAATAACATATTATACAAATAAAACACTAATAGAAGTAGTGAAGCGTGTGTGAACTTATCACAATTCTTGCAATTTTCACCATCTCTCTTCCACTCAATAAACCTTTTCTGCTACCATTTTGTTATGAACCAGCACCCCTATAGATTTAAATTCTAATGGAAGTTGTAATTATATAAAAAAGACTAGTACCGGGGGCAAAAAACTAAAATGCGACGATTTATAGTGAATGGCTGTAGTGGAAAAGTAGCCCCACAGCTTTGTGTTGATATAAATTTATGTAAAAAAAAAGGCTTAGAAAAAATACTTCTAAAATGTGAATCATAAGATTTCGAGTAATGTGTGTTAAGGAACAGTTTTTAAATTTGGTACTTATTTAATTCAATGATTGTTAAATAATAATATTCTCCTCTACTTACCTGGTTTCATTAAAACAATTCGCACTCTACTTAAGAATCAAAAGTCCTATTTTAATGTATGAAAAGGTAACATGAACGGAATAGTTTAAGGTGAATTATTCTTTGAAAATTATGAGAACCCAAGGGAAAAGATTCCAAAAGTAGCAAATGTCACTGGGTTTCCTAAAAGAGAGAAGCGCGCACGGAAACGGCTTATTGACCAAAAACTTTTGCTGAAGTTTTAGATTGTGAGTGGAAAAGATTTATTTTTTATCTCTTTTTCGTATGACCGCAGCATCAAAGCTGAGGGATTACAAAAATGTCATCGGTTTGGGAAGAATCATTCATCATGTTGCCACCGACAGAAGAACAGGAAGAAACTTCGGGATCGAAAACGGCATATTTTATTAAAAAGTACCAACTTTTTTATGTCTTCTCAAGATCCACTTCAAACGTTACACTCTTTTGAAGTGGGGTGTTTATACAAAGGTAACATTTAAATCGCAAATAAAATTACTTTTAATAAATGCCGTCTTGATGAATTTCACTAGATATAATCATATTACCCTTAAGTGAAAGTGTTTCACAAATTAAATGCTGCTGGATTTTTATTTGTATCAATAAATTATGTTATGTTAAATTCAAGGAATGGTTCATGTAAAATATTTTCTAAGAGCATATTCTGAGAGTGATATACGTCGTAAGATACATGCGTCTTTGCATCTCGTTTAGTGCATGTTTTTGTTCAGTTTTTCAACAAAAAAAAATCGAATCCAATCTTGAACACCACCACTAATGTAAAGGTTACATTTTTGAAATCAATGTATTAAAAATACTCTGCTCAAAGTAATTTTTCTGAAAAAATTTTATTTGAAATAAAATCCTTTTCTACTGATCAAAGTATAAGCTAGTCTAGAAACAGCTCTCAGAGTTTTTTTGTAAAAGATTTATACCATGAATGCGCAGGGAATTAAATATCTAAGATATCTTAAATTAAAACAATTTTTAAAACAAAAATGACTGAAATTTGAAGGATCAAGATCAACTCTTGTAAGACACAGCAGCTCCTCTCGATTTCCAGTTTTTTTCCATAGAAAGTAATAACATGTAGAAAATGCTTTGCTGATATATATATATATATATCTTGGTATTATATGCATATAACACGAATTTACTGCAAAGAAATTCCACTGCTAAAAGTTAGAAATTAAACTATTTCCTATCTTGATCACTGCGTTAAAGCGGCAACAACTCTTTGTTTCGAAAAGCACCACATCGAGTGATTCTTCCTTCCAAAGTTTCAGGTGCAAAGTGATGTAAACAACGTTCTTTAAAATCTTCTTAAGGTGCAAGAAGACTAAGCGTCATATAATTCGTAGCCTTCGCTACTGCCAATCGACGAATAGAATTGAAACAAATCATAGGAAATAAAACTACAGTTAAACTGATCGTTGCCATATTATTTCCAAGTTTTCATGGGAAAATTTATTTTTCCAAGATCTGGTATTACAAATTATTTATTTGAAATAATATCTTGTGTATGCCACAGAATCGCTGGCTGGGAATTAAATATTCTTCTGCTTACAGAAAATAGTTCGATTTACGATCCGCATTAGTTGTTGCGTCATACTTTCCCCTCTTCCCCTTTTACTGATTTGGTGGCAGCTGAGTGGTAATGTTAAGATATTTATAGTTATAATTTTTCAGTGGAATTTTTATTGATCGTTTGGTGTGCTTCAGAGATCTTTAGTGGTGTAGAGTAGAAGATAGAACATGCTTGTTTAATTGTATATAATTATTAATAATTATTAATGCCGCGCCTTATTGACCGTAGTACTGCTTTTAAACTATTGTCGAATACCAAGGACTCCATGTTTGCAAATTATAGCCAAAGATTTTACCAGTTACTACAGTCTATTTTATTTTAGCCTCCAAATAAGATTAAATACCCACCCACCATGCAAATAAAGACTTTGAGCGACAACTGGATTAAAGTGAATCAGCCCCTCTACACGTAGACTTTTCAGTGAACTCAGGACTCGACAACACCGGCCGGATTTCGTGACCATGACCAATTTGAGTATCGCACCGGAAAACATTCCGAAAATTTGTTACAAGAAGGGATTCCAGGGGTTAAAAATTTATAATGCTTGCATTGGTAGTTATTTTTTGGAAATGAGCAGAATCGTAAACTAAATTAGTAAGTGAAAGCGATTTTTCAGAGCGGCAAACAACCGTTTCGAAAGCTTTCAAAGTGACAAAGAAAACAAGATGAATTTTTGTCGAGTAACAGTGAGAAGTTTAACACACTATTCGTTTTATTTTATTTTATTTTTAAAGAAGTAAAGTTGATAAGAAACATCACGTAAGTGAGTATTTATTAAATTTTCTCTGTAAAGCAACAATAGGTCTGTTGGTGACGAACATAGTAATTTTGAGCTACAATTAAGTGCCAAGGCACTTAAGTGCCTGAACTCCCACCTCCCTCTATCGACAAATCTGGATAGTATTTCGCTACCATTAGCACTCGGTCCCTGCGCCCATAGAACTGTTTTGCCTGGAAACCAAAGATCGATAATTTATTGGATCACTTTTTACATAGATAACTACTTTGATTCGTCTGTTCATCAATCTAGAACCTTCAGAATGCATTTAAGTCCAGATAATATCATGCATTGGCTATGCAGCTTTTTAGATCTTGTAGTAAATTTGATGGAAGAGGAGAATGCTTTGGGATGCATCTTTCCACCTGATTCCACACAGTTTCAATGAGGTTCAGATACGGGTTCTGTGGTTGTCAGAGAATATGTTGGAAGTCAGACTGATGTTCAGTGAACCAATTTTGAACACGTCTGGTCTTATCGTCCATGAAATATCGGTCACTGTCCAGATAAAAGTAAAACATTGCAGGGTTAATGTGATCTGTCAGTTTATCAATGTATCTCATAACTAATTGTTTATTCTCGAGGCACACCAGAGCACCAATTCCATGCCAGCAAAACGTGCCCTATATCATATTATCCCACCAGACAGGGCGAGCAAGACCAAATAGATTCATAGCTTCGTGGGGTTCTCGACAAATTCGACGTCATTTAAAAGTACAAAAATATTTGTAGCATGATTCATACGATCATGCTGTTTCCAATCCTCAAGTGTCCGCTTTCTCGACCCCACTGCAAACAAATTTTACATTTCGGACAGAAATTAGTGGTTTTCTCGCAGGCACCCGTCTTTGCATTCCTATCCTCTGAAATTCTATGCAAATGGTTCGAGCTGAAATCTGTTGATAAGAGCTTTGTTTGACGATTCGTGTCAGCTGAAGCGCAGTAAAGTCGCTGTTTTCCATACAATTAGTTAGAGATCACTTCAATCACACTCTTTGACACTGTTCTCGAGCCGCAGTTACGTCTTCTAGAAAAGTAGCATGGGTTCTGATTTTAACTATTGAAAGCCATTGGTATGGTTGCTTTTGAGAACCCAGTGAGATATTCTGTCTTCGAAATCTAGGCTCCTGCTAAACGAGCACGAACAATAAGCCCTTTTTCAAAAGAAGAAAGATCTGCTGTTTGTCTAATTTTACTTCATTCAAAGTTAAAAGCACTTTTACACCTCACTTATACTAACTTTCAAACCACGTATAACCCACTTCATAAAAAATGCATATTTTATCCTTAGCGCACATTTTCAAATGCAAATCTCAACGATTACTAATTCATTGGACAGTGTGTGCATATTGAACCATTATCTTTTAAGTACTTGCTATGAATATCTGATTAAAAATATTAACTGAATAAAGGGAAATCATAGAATTACAAATGGTGAGATGAAGTAGCAGAAATTTGCAAATATACTCTCTATGACAAAGAAACGACTCACCAAGAATGAGTTGTCCAATAGAAACAAAAATTAGTGTGTACAAAGACTATGTACAGAATAGAAAATAATTAAAATTTCAGAAAAGTTGAATGATTTGTTTCAGAGTTATGTAGTTATAAAATACCGAGCTCATTAAGGTGTTGACCCACCTCTAGCTTGGATGTAACCTGCCCCACGACGTTGCATAGAGTGATAAAGCACCCTGATGGTCTCCTGCGCTATTTTCTGCCAAATTTGCTCCAATTGTCGGACAAGGTCATCAACACTTCGTCGTAGATACAGTAGCCTTCAAATCATATTCCAGACATGCTCGATAGGAGAGAGATCTGGCAATCTAGCTGGCCAAGGAAGTGTTTGACAAGGTGTAAGACAGTATCATAGCAACATCTCGTCTACCAATGTCTTGCTGAAAAATAAGGCCAGGCTACTGCAAAAGGAACGACAGCAAAACAGTTCTCAGAATGTTGTCGATGTACCGCTTTGCTGTAAGTGTGCCTCGAACGACGACCAAAGGGGTCAAAAAATGGCACCGCAGACCATAACTCCTGGTAGAGGGTCTGTGTGGGATGCAATAGTGAAAGCCTGGTCGTCTCCAGACATGTCTTCGATGATCGTCAGGACACAGTTGGAAGCGGGATTCGTCGCTAAAAACTATAGGTCCCCAGTCACCATGATTTCAACCTAATCGAGCCAAGTACCACTGTAATATGGCTCAACAGTGTGCAGGCGTGAGTTGCAGGCGGCGTAGCGGTCGGTACGAGCGTAAATTTTGCTCTATCAGCCGTCTCTGAATGGTCATGGTGGACACTCGTGTGGGGGTCGCCCGTCTGATGATTGATAACGATGAATCAGAAACTGTGACAGCTTATGTGACAATTAATCTGTCCTCCTGATCTGCTGTGGCCCTAGGTAGACCACTATAATCATGATGCTGAAATCTGCCTTTGTCCACCCATTCTTGCTAGCATCTTCTAATGGCATCATCGCTTCGACCCATATGACGAGCGATTCTCCTACTTGCCCAACCTACTTTTTTCAATCTAATGATACGATCGTTCAAACTCTTAAAGTTTCTCGTAATGAGCTCGAACCCTGCGGCGAGGCATTTTTTCAGTCGTTGAAAGGTATCCTAAATCGCAATGCAACAGAAATTTTGACCGTCAGATTGAGAAACACTTCTTATCACCTGCTGAGTGCACAGTTCTGATGCGCTGTAGCTCCCGCTATTTAGTCACTGGACTCCACATTTTTATCATTTGCATGTTCGGTACAAATGTCTTTATATACGAAATTTCATTACAATCGGGCAACTCCTTCTTGGTGTTTTTTGTTATAGTGTGTGTACGCATTTGTGACTAAGAATATTCTGGGTCTTTAAATTCATTTAAGGTATCCGAACACGTTCAGAGTACTTTTTAACAAAATAGCATACTAAAACATTATAAATTATGACTCAATACCAATAAATATTACTATAGAACTATCAATATTTAAAATAAATTACCTGACTTTTACAAAAATCACAATTACAAGTGAAATTTTAGCAATATTTTTGAAAAACTTCAAAGCAGTCAGAGAAAAAAGTAATAAACATATATTAATAAAAGTATTACTAAAACAAATTAGATGCATTTATCTATAAAATGTACTAAAATTTTATTTTTTTATTAAAATTTGAAAATTTTATAGCTGATTGAGTAAACATTATAAGAAATGTTACACTTTTTATGAGACCATTATTTAAATAACAAACCATAACTCAAAAAAGTATTCATACAGTAAGAAATATTTTAGTACATTCTCTAGAAAATAACATAAATATCAGGTTCAAAAAGTTTTATAGAAATACATTCGTAATATTTTGAGTTATCAGGCTCGCCTGATAGATTTTGAGCAATTTAAATGCCCACTTCTGGTAGATCAAAAACCCACTTCCGGTTTTTTTAACTTTGTAAAATTATCTGTAACTTGGCCTCTAGGTAGTGTAAAAACAAAACCAAGTATGTTTCGTAAAGTCAAAAGATAGCTCCATTCAATAAAATAAAAAACAAAAATATGTGTATTGACTGAATTTGGTCATTTTCAACGTGTTCGGATACCTTAATAATTCTAAGCAAAATAAGTACATCCCGTCGTGAGGGTGATCATTTGCATAACAAAATTAATAGATTTCACAAGTTTATATTCGTATTAAATAAGATTACATCTTTTAAAAACTCGTATTCATTCAGAGCAATGTTGTGATTACGTTTTTGGAATATAGTTATAAATTTTTCGATGACTTCCCGTGGTAAATGAGAAAGAGGATTGTAGTTAGCATTCAAAACATTAACAAAAACCAATTTATCTATGTCCTATTTGAATAAAATAAATATATACCACCTTTGTATAATAATTAATAATGAGTTAAGATTTGTTTGGTTTATTTACTCAATTACTTCATAATTAAAGCGTCAGAAAGTTTCAAGCTAAAAAAGAAAATGTGTTATAGAAAGTAGTTAAGACACAGATGGTTAATAATTGACAGCTTGCATTAAATTTAATGAGAAAATAATTTTTTTAATATTCTTCAGTAAGCTGAATTTGCATATAAATTGTTTCCAAAAGTATTTCAAATCCAATTATATCCAGTAAAAATTTTAAAAATAACTCGAGTTATGTATGTATAAAAGATAGTTAGATATAAGCCTAATAGCACGTAAAAGAGTTGTTATTTCTAGTGGATTTAAAAAAAATACTTGAATTAATTAAACTGGAAATTAATCACAATATGCAAAATAAGAACGAGAGCAATAATTATAGTAGTGTAAAAATCATTAGCTAATTTTCAAATAAATAAAGTGTTGGAAAACAATTATAATTAAACTTTGTTAATTAATCTAAAATTATATAATTAAAGTGCTTTTCGTAAAGCAGTTTTACTAAACATATTATGAGACTGATTAATCAGCATAAGATTTAAGTGTACGAAAGCGTAATTATAAAATTGTAGATGATCTCTTCAGTTAAGACTTGATTATTTTAAACATTAAATACTCTAATTACCACGCATTTACTAGCTCTTCATAAAATATTTCTGTGTCGTATTCATTAAATGCAAATGTAAATACACATAAATTCTTATGTACAACATCACGCGATGTATGAATTTATGTTAAAAGATAATCAATCCTTAAATAATATTTTCTTATTATACTTGTATTTAGTTAAATCGTGTATAATAATAATGGCTTTAGTTTCATCTATTAATTTATTTTATTAGTAAATTATTGTTGAGAGCAAAATATTTCATTACATCTCATTAGATGTTCAAAATATAGTACTAAGTAAATAAGAAGGAGTTGAAATATTAGGAAAGTATTGTATCTTAGCACTTTTCGGAAAAAAAACATTTAAAAAAAGAATAATGAAGAATGCAGTTTTTTATTATCATTTAAAAATTATTTATAAATTTAAGACACAACATATGTTATGAGAAAAATTAGATTTTCCCGTTCGAAATGTTAAAAAAATTAATACCTTCGAGAACAAAACATTATGAACATTTTCCCATTTTTTAAAGAACTCGTCTAGATGACGTGGAAGCCTTCTGATTATTGGAGAATGGTTTTTAAGCACTCGAGAAAGTAAACTATCGTTCTTGCATTTACTTTTGCAAGTGAGAGGAAAGGCGGCTGGTCTAAGCGAATTTAAAATTAGGCAGATTTTAGTGGCGCGAAGACTTGGAACGAGTATCACCAAAACAGCATGAATGGTAAGTTCTTCGGGATCTGCTGTTTTAAGTATTTGTGTGAAATAGATAAATGGCTGTGAAACTAGCAGTAGACGCCAAGCTGTTGGACGTCCACGCCTCATCAAAGACAAAGAACGTCAGAGATTGTTCCGCTTAGTAAAGGAATATCGGTGCCAGACAGTGGGTCAGGTAACAGCCCAATACAATAGAGGTCAGGTCATAGTACAAGTGTTAGGGAGCATACATCCCAGCGGACACTGTTGGTTATGGGACTTCACAGCAAACGTTCACTCGCGGACCTTTGTTGACCGAGCGTTATCGTCAACCACACTTTCAGTGTTCACGGGAACATGGAAACTGGATCATTGGAAAATAGAAGAGAGTTGCTTGTTGGGTGGTTCACGATTTCTCGTTCATCACGCCAACGGTTATGTCGGGGGAGGGGGGAGCCGTCTTCAAGATGATTAGTTGCACCTTCATGTTCAGCAAGTCATACACAAGCTGCTGGTGGTGGTATTATGCATCGAGAACGTTTTCCTGGATAATTCTGATACCTTTAGTAATGGTGGAAGGGACCGTGAACGTTGCAGACTGATTGATTCAGTTGCACCCTTACATATATGACGTCTGTTTTCTCAACTGGAAATTGAATCTTCCTGCATGTCAATGCCCCATGCTAAAATACTAGAATTGCATTAAGATGGTTGGAGGAGCATTAACATGAATTCCAATTAATGCCTTGGACACGTAACTCAGCGGATCTTTATATGATATATAGAAAACATTTAAATTTTCTTATAAAGGGAGCTCAGAGTTCAAACATCTTCATAGAAAAAATCTCGAATTTACGTCACCACTGCTTACACAATTGATACAACCTGTATTTAGTCATCTACCAAGAGCTTGTGGCATCCATGCCAAGACGCAGCTGTTTTGCAGGCAGAAAGGGGTGTAACGTGTTACTGAGTAGGTGTTGACTCTTTTGTTTATATAGTATACTAGCTAACCCGGTCTCACGTTGCTGTGGCTTTGTTTGTACTTTTGTTTTTAATATTATTTTGAACTATTCAATGCAGTTATCTTAATCTCCACTTACAATTTCGGAGAGAGAGTTGAAATTAAGCATAAAACAACAAAATATCTTTAATTTTGTATTTTATTTATCTCCTCTTTGAGTATAGAACAATACATGAATTACTTGCAAAGTTGTTAAGTTATAACATATGAAGATTTAATTTTAAAAATGAGGTAAATAATGTTCAGATTTTACCAAATGTTTAATATTATATTACGGTTGTCCGGCATTATCCAGTAAAGTTATCGGTACTCCTTAAATCCGATTTCAGATTTTCGTTCCCCACCCGGAAACGCACTCGGGATTGATTTTCTGCGCTCCAACGCGTGCAGCGAAGGGATTAAAAAAGAATAATTATTAATGTTTCCTCAGAAAATATTGTACTGAGGGAAAATACGTAATGTATGAAGACATAGAGCATTTATTACATGAAAATGAACATTAATGAAGACATAGTATACAGTAATTTATCTGCATACTATGACAGAAAGTATGATTTGTATTATCAGACACACTTCAGAAAAATAATTCTTGAAGGAATAAGGCTGTCATTTATGAAAATTAAGTGGCCGACTTTGCAAAAACTGGCTACTTTTGTTAAAGATCTGCGCAATGTTTTGTTGGTTTCCCTACTGCACTCTGTGTTTTGCTGTTTCATCACGAAGACAATGAAAGAACAATAAGTCGTATCCATAAAAGGAACAAACACATCATGCTGTTCAAAACACTGGCGGGTGGTTTTGGCAGCCTTTAGTCCCTCACTATACGATATTTTACGAGTTTATACTGTGTCCTCAACGTTAACGTCTTTATAATTTTCCAGCATTTTTTCATAATCTGTGCACGTGGGATATTTCCTAACTGCAAGGTGTGGTCGTGTTATTCGGTTTGCAAGGTTATCGAGTGCCGAACTTTCGGGACTTTTTAGTATTGTGAAGTAGCTTTAATTTTGAATTTTCACAATAGTTAATACTCAACAATTTGCTAATCGTATTTTAAGTCAGTATAATGTCCTACCTGCAATATTATTATTTAGTAACATATACGCATACATTGTTATTTTTATTAGCTTATCTAAGGTGATTTGATATGATCAGATGTCCAGTTTGGGGAATTGTCCCGTTGCGATACAGCAACGCCATCTGTAACTAGGATTATCTTGTAAATTTGAGATAAATGTAACCATGTAAAAATGCGTGTTCGCCTTTTTTTAGTAAAATTATAAAAAGTTAATAATATATATTAACATTAATGTATAACATTATAAGTGCTGAAGTGGTCTGGTACCCCATCGTTCTGAAACCACATTCGGTAACGAATGGTGATCGGAACATCCTGCAGCTGTTCTGGTAACACATATTCCAGAAAAATAAGATAACATTAGCAATTAAATCGCTTCGGTAATAATGGGCATTTCAAAAAATCGTTGGCAATAGCAGAACGCACATTCGCACAGAATCGTTGTTGGTATGCATGTGGTCGCATTATATGTGAATTTTTGTTGCCCACGCATGGGAGTTGTTCGTATTAAAGACACCCTCGCGTGTAAATGTCGCCTCATCTGTAAATTGCACATGAGTCATTAAGTAAGGCTGCCGCACACTTTGCTGTACCACCTATTGTCAGAAGTTCGGGCTGAGTGGGTAGTCTGTCATTTTCAAAGCTTGTATTCGCTGAAAATAGAGGGGTGAAAGCGATTTTCGTCTGATGGTCTGATGATGAAACGGTTTGATGACTCACATGGAATGAGCAACAGCTCTTTGAATCGGGTCTACCAACCACAGCGTTCAGGACGCTTTCTTCCAATCTTCGACTGCGTACAACACTTCGTCGACCAGCATCATGTCTGGTGACGTGGAACGAATCTGTTTCACGATGATGTCAATGTAACCGCTGAAAAATTCTGTGATCCGGCATTCGTCGATCAGGAAACTTCGCGTAATACATTCGCAGCGCAACTCTGCCGTTACCATTACACGTCTGTACACGTAATACATGTCTGTTTTTTCGGCATGCGTACAGTCTCCCATCATAGACGTCAGCACAATTGTGAATGGTGTTTTCTTCTACTGAGATGCAACATGTTGAACGGTGACTAGACATCCACTGCCACCTACTGGCCACTCAACCAATCGAAAATTCTATTTTTCTTTTCTTTTCCCTGTTTTCCTTTACTGCGTCACTTGCGCCCATACATCACGATACAATAAAGGATTATTACAATGTTTTATATCTACCCTTAAAGTTCGTACGATGAATTTGGGACCACCCTGTGTATAAATATACCCTTTAATCTAGTATTTCAACTTTCAACATCTATATTTATCTGTGTGTAAGCAAAATTATATTAATATTATTCTGATTTACGGAGTATAACTAACTTGAAGTGGAACAATCATACAATTGTTTCTCGGAAGGCTGTCTGGCAATAGGAATTAAATAAATCAGCATTTCATTTTTACGAATATTTAAAAAATACAAAATAAATTTACTCCCCTAAAAAGTAATTAAAAACCTTATATTATTTTTGTTACTTTTTATATATTTTCATCGTAATGGACTAAGAGCGACTTCCGAAATAAAAGCCACAGAATGACAAAATATTCACCTTTAAAAATGAATATTACTGGTTTGTAAATAATGAAGAAGACATAATGACTTTAAAGGATTATATTAAAAAAAAGATCAAAAATGTTTTTTTTTCAAAATAATGCACCAATTAAAAATAAACATCCAGCTTGTGGTATTTATTTCAAAAATATAATATAATTAAAGGTAATCCCCCCCCCCCAATAAGATTACCTTAGACAGTCAAATTTAAAACATAAATGTAAAAAAAAAACAATACAAAAGAAATCCAATTTTGCAGTTCTAAGTATTCATTATCTTGCAAAAGGTGAAATTTCCAGAACGAGAATAAATCCATTACAGTTGCACGCATTAGGTCAATTTGTGAAGGCAAAAAGAAAAATATTGAATTTTCCTTCTTAGAGTTTAAAATCGTATCAGAGAGACTCGTGAATTACTTTCATGAAAAAAAATGCGGGGGAATAATAATAAATGAAATCTGCGTAATACACAGAAAACATATACATGTAATTCATTATTTAAGAGAAACCAACACTGAAAAAAAAAACACAGTAGTATTTAATTTTTCAATAAATATGCATCTTTTTTTCTTTTGAGACTTTCTTTAGAAACATTTATTTTTCGTAAAAGATTACTTTCGTTTTGAAGTAATGTTTTAGGGATTTTGTCTTTCTGTGAGTAAAATAAAGTTGGAGGTAGTAAAAACAAAATTAAATCTTAAATCTCTCTCTCCTTATTTTGATCTTAACAGCATTTTTTTAAAAATGACTCTTTCATTGTAATTTAATTTTCAACATATCAATAGAAATTAGCATTTTATATACCCTGTTACTATATTTGTCTAAGAAACTTAATGAAAATAATCATTTGTTCAACTTTATTCAAGAGCAAAAATAAGTATTAGAGCCAATTTTTGATAAAGTAATTTCATAGCGTCAAGATATGAAGATGCAATCCTTATAACGAGGAATTACTAATAAATATGTCAAAATATAGGTTTTTACCCCTTAAATGCAGATGAAATAAAACTCGTTTCTAAATAGGGTATTTGAAATTATGATTTAGAAAAAAATATATAAGATTAGAATTTTAAGTAAATATTAATTTATTACCTATATTTATACTCTTTTTTACAAAATGTAGTATATAGATATTAGAGTGGCCATTATCGCGAAACTTGTGTATGTCTAAATATGTGTTCGACTTCTGTTGCCTCTTAATACCTGTCGAATGCAAGGTTGATGCATTTGAAATTTTTTGACTCTCAAAGTCCTCAGAAGTGGTGGAAATTAAAAGAGTGAGATTCCAGATCAAGTGTCATCCTCGTCACTTCATCGTTGTTCAGAATCATGGAATCACTTTCAAATGGATATAATTATTTGAAATAAAAACTAAATAATTCGAATCTTTTACATATTATTTACAGAGAAATGATTTTTCAAAAAAAATTACCTTGTTTGAAGTCCGACTTACAACTTAGTCACATAGAAATTAGCAATGATAAATTTGATCAAGTTAACAGTGTTACTTATTTGAGAACTGAGATAAATAATAAAAAATGAGCTGGCTCCAGAAATTTATAGAATAATCAATACTACAAATAGATATTTTTATGTCTTGAGGAGTTACTTAAAATCCAGCTTTCTCAAATTAAGAACTAAATTGCTTCTTTACAAAAGTCTAATAAGATCCGTCCTCACTTATGCATCAGAGACTTTTGCAATGACTTTACGTGATGAGGAAGCTTTGAGAATTTTCGAGAGAAAGATCTTATGCTACATTCTTGGTGGAATCCAATTGAATGGATCATGGAGATGAAGATCTAACTTAGAACTTTACAAAATTTATAAACAAACTGATATTGTAAAATTTGTCAAATTACTTAAATGGGCTGGTCATCTGGCTAGAATGAATGAAGATCGTTGCTGCAAGAAAATCTTTCTGGCAAAGCCCATGGGAAATAGACCTCGGGGCAGACCCCGTTACGATGGATTGATTGTGTCAAAAACGACCTAAATATTTTAAAGGTCACAAACTGGAAAACTGTTACCATAAGTAGAGATGCATGTAGAAAACTTCTGGAGTAGGTCAGGGCCCCAGGCTGTCGAGTCATTGAAAAAGAAGAAGAGTTTTCAAAAAAGTACAAAATGTTTAAAATGTATATAAACATAATTTTTAAAATTATAGGCATATGAAGATAAAAAGATTTCTGTAATAATCATTAAGTAATTTTTACGTTGTGCGTGCCATTTTCTAAAATAGTTGCTTTTGATGTACAAATCTTTGTTGAATTATAACATGTGTCATACTCTTTATAAACCCTATCTGATTTTAGTATTATTCATCTTTTTTTATTTCAAAATACTTTTAAAATACTAAATTTTTTTAAACAATTAAAAATGTAATTTTTTTTTATTTTTTTGAAAAAATATAATTCATTATTTAATTTATATAAAACTACCTACAGTATAATAAGGGTATACTATTAACCCCTTGCCTCCCACTCCTGTCAAATTCACGGGTGAAATTTCCCTCTCTATTCTTCGTGCCCGTGATATTTCCGGGCTGGAGTGTTGAAAAGTAACTTGCCATAAAAGCTTGAAACAATATATTTCTTAAACCCTGAATATTGTTTTTTTTCTTCTTAATCTATACACCAGACGGCAGCACCAGATTATTTTTAATGTGTTTAGCGATATAATTTATGCTTTTTAACTAAATGTCAGCACAACAAACATGTATATTAGCGATACGTTTTCTCAATCTTAGGTCAAGTACTCAGTTGCGCTCTTCGTAAAAAAAAAAAAACACTTGGGAAAAAACTGATAAAAGAATGAATTTATTTATTAATATTGTATACATTATACAGTTAGTCAGGAAGTAAATCGGATTGTACTTTTAGTACTTTTTTATTCACTGACTACAATAAAAAATATCGGAGCAGTAGACATTGTAGACAAATACATTTTAGATTACTGAATTGCTCGAAAACGAGGTAAGAAGTATTATAAGAAAATATTGTTTTTTATTTGTTAGATCAAACTATTTTGAACTAGTACCATATTTATAAAAAAAACAAGGAGGCAAAAAATAACATTTGATGTTCGTTTATCTTTAGTAGATGAACTTATTGAAAAGTATTCTGCATAAGAAACCATTGCAAAAAGTGGCCGGCTGAATTTGGAGAATAACCCCAACCGTTTGATTAAAACACATTTTATTAGACAGATACCTCCAACTGATAAGAAGGGGCAACCATCAAGAGAATGCAAAGTTTGTTGTTAAAAAAAATAAAAACAATAAGAGATGCAGAAAGAAAACTCGGTACTACTGTCAAATTTGTGATTTTGGCCTTTGCATCTCATGTTTTGAAACTTATCTCGCGAAAAAATTACTAATGTTTATTTATATTATGCAAAAGTGTAATAAAATTCATTTAATGTTTAAAACACATGTTTTTTTTTATTTTCCTCTTTGTTGGAAAGCCAAAATTAAGTGATTATAACTCTAAATGTTTGCTTAACTTAAAAAATTAAATTTCGAATTTCAAGCTAAAAATTAATCCAAAAATTAAAAAGGAATACATATATTGAACATATGCTTAATTTTATACAATTTTTTCAATAAAAAATAGGCACTTTTAGGATCGTTTTCTTCAAAATTATCCGATCGTTAAGGGGTTAACTTTATAAATCAATTTACTTCTAGAACTTAGAGCTACTATTTTAGAAAACACGAAGCGCAACGTAAAACTTAACTAATATTTCTTACAGAAATGTATCTTATTTTCATATGATTATAATTTTTAAAATTATGATTATATTTCCAACATTTTACACTGTTTTGAAACCTCATTCCTTTATAAATAATTTGTAAAATAATCTAATTATTTAATTTTAGTTTCAAAGAATTATATCTATTTGAAAATTGTTTATCTTTTCAGCCTTCAGGACAACGTTAACACCCCTGAGACCCTTTATCTTCTTGCTCTTCAAAATTTACAAAAATATAAAACATCCCTATAAAAATATCACATTTGTCAAAAAATTCTCTCTTCATCAAAAACTCTCTATCTTACTTCGATAAACCTCCGGCATTTTTTTCTGAAAGTCTTGAAGCATTCTTTTCGGAATTAGCAAGCACTTGGGGGGGGGGGGAAGCGAAGAAAATCAGTGAAAAATGTGTGCTTCGAACACGAAGATAATGACGTTGGAGGCGTGCGAAATAATGTTATTCACACGAAATTGTTAATTATTTAAATTGAAAAGGGCTCGTCCTTTCTTCCTACCACACACTGGTTTTTGTTATTCACTAGCTTTTGCAATTCCAAGCTCGCTTCAGTTTTGAATTTAATTTAAATAACTGTGTTAATAGGGACGGGGTCGGATTACTTGTCGTGCAAAGATTGAAAATGCTGTGCTTGCTTAAAGAAAAATAGCGGAGATTTGGATTCAATTATGCAGGAAGTTTGGCTGAAAGGTTACCCGCTTTTACTCGCATGAGATTTAATCTTATTGTACTCAGTAATTGAACGATGTAATTTGAAGCAACGCGTGAACTATTGACCAAATTCTTAAGAAAGTGATTGGAGGTATTTGTGTAGTGTAGCGTCGCACTTCATTAGACAACAGTTTGCTACCACTCTTTTCAATTTGACGCCAACCAGATGGTATTTTTTCACAGCGAACTATGGAAGGGACACAACTGTTTTGGTGGCTATTCATTCCTTCGTTCCCTCTCACATGTGGCCATGATACACTTGCATGAAATGTAGTGTCGGCTTTTGTACGGAAGAAATGCCAAGGAGTGTATTCTCAGGGTCCAAGTGACAGGTCAATTTATAGACCCTCCATATAGATTACGAATCGAGGTGACATAAAGGATATAAGTCCAGACAGACTTTTGCCCACGAGGAACCAATGGTGGTTGGGACCAAGACAGACTCGGGTTCCTGCCAATCAGAAATTATTGAGGGTGTGAAAAAGGTCCAGCCCGGGGGTTTACAGAGACGGTTCGGGATGTGATCAGAGACTTCTGTGATACCAGCAATTGAAAACAAGGCGAAAGGTTGCTAGGCAACGAGAGAGGAGTAGTACTCTGGACTTGAATTTTCTACAACGTAAGGCTTTGGCAGTGAAAGAATGATATTGCTGTTCCAGAAAAATAGGAACCTCATCTATAATTACGAGCAAACTATCTAGGGTATTCAACAGGATACCCTAGATACAGGTGTGTGCTGATACAAGAAGCTGATGGCTAAAGGTGTAAAATAGCGTACTGATACTTACCCTAATAAACGTGTCAAGCAACTCACGAGGGATTTCAGCTGCATGGCATATAATGCTAGTGTTCAAATCAGGTAAAATCCTTTTTTTTTTTTTTTTTTTTTATTCCTCCGCTATAAACACGGTCTTTTAGAAATCCCCACAACCAGAAACTACAGAGTTTTATGTTGGGTGAAAGCGAATTCCATGCATCCGGAAAATATCTGGATATTGCACGATTATCGTCACAGTTAGCACTAAGCATTGCTTTGACTTGACGCCCAATGTGAAGAGTTGCTCCATCTTCTATAAAGATAGTGGTTTGCAAACATTGTGGTTCCTGTAAAGCAGGGATAACCTGTTGTTGAAGTTTACAGTATCGTAGACTCATGAAAGAGCATCTTTTAGGACCTAGTGGAGTGAGAGTTTTAAAGAAAAAAGGCCCGAAGATAAACTCAGCAGTAAATCCACACCAAGCAGTCACGTAATCAGAATGCAGTGGTTGTTGATATTTGGAGATGAAGTACCCCGCATACAGCAATTTTGAGTATTCACAGCTCCATCTAAATAAAAGCGCTTCTCATCTGACCGTAGAATTTTCCAAGGCCACGCTTCATCAACCTCCATTCTCGCTAAAAATCGCAAGCAAATTCAAGGCGTGTTTCCTGAACTTGAGGTTTCAGCGTTTGCATCACGTGGATCTTATACGGATACCATTTCAAAATATATCGTAGAATTTTTCGTACTATCGACCACAAAATCTCCAACTTGCGTGGTACTAAACGACCACTTGCTGATGAATAGATGGAAATGGCTGGTCATTATGAGATGATATTGGCTGTTTCGCGATTTGGCCGGTCAATTCGGGAGCTGGCCGACTTCGGGCTTTGGCCGTAACATTTATAAGCGAAATTATTCTCCGAGTTACGCGATTATCACTCAGGCCCTTCTATCGAGTAAGTTTTCGGTGTATATATTTTTCAATCTATTTTCATTTCCTCTTTTTCCATTAAAATACAATATAAAAGCAAAATTCGAAATGAAATGGAGACATAAGAAGCTACATGTAAAAATTAACCTATTGCAAAATATGTATTCTAATAAACACAAAAAGAAACAAAAACAAAAACCTCAATAAACAAATACTACAACCAAACTTTTTAACCTTAATTCTTTAAAAAAAGTTTTAAAAGTTTTCTCTGAATAAAGCTTTTGGATAATGTAGTATATTTACCAAATGTGAGGTCATGTACATTTTCCCCCTCTTTCGCGATTCATACATTAATTTGATTTATAATGTTCATTTTCGAAAATAGCAGAAAACTGCGACAAAACTTAATGATACTTGGTTCTTTTGCTTCAAACAGTAATTCATCAAGATATGTTTAATTTAATTAGTGTTCTTAAAACCGATATACGGCAAATATAGCACAGTAATGGAATTCTAATCCATCTAACAAACGAAATACTTTTCAGTTTCTCTAGAATTTTGAATCGATTTACTAGATGTGGATTATTGATATATTCCTCTGTACGTACATATTCATCTCAGGGTACTTCAGAATTCTTCAATATTTTCATAAAAAGTTTTTACAAATCTTTCCATTTATAAATTCGCAAAACCTCTTGGAGTAGGTTGGGGTGACAGTCTTGAGATAGCCTAGCCGCGTAGCAAATGGATAATTAAGTTATGTAGAACAAGAATAATAAGCAGTTATATTAATTTTTTTAACTGAAATAGTACTTTATATGCGTGAATTCACTTAATTCATATCTCTGTTAGATTATTATTCCATATTTTAAGTGTTCAGGACTTTCTTCAATTTAAATGTTTAAAGAATTTCTTCCTTGGAAGAGAAGATCTCAGTTTATTAGTCTAAAAGGACACACAGAATGTGCAAAACTAATTTAAGTATGGCGAGATAAATTTCGTTCCAGACACGTACGAAGTTTTCAGAAGGATTATTAATTTAATTAGGCTTAAGGGAAATGTAATTATAGGAATGTTACTCTTCCCTAAGTGCCAGTAAAAGGACGTTCTTAAATATTAAATGGAATATTTGCATGATCAAGGATTTAATTTACTTAAAATAATTTTGTCTTACGTTTTGCTCCATTGCTTGCAACAATGCTTCAATATTTTAAAACAAAATTTCTTGTGAATTATGTATTTTTTTATTCTTTTTTACTTCTTAATTGCGTAATAACTTTATCTCTTAGAAATTACAAAAAAAATTCAATAAAGTGTTTTTATATATAAAAATTACGATTTTTTTCAAACAATGAGCATTAACTTCAACAGTCAGCACTAGCTTCTTTGGGTAGCCACGTTAGTCAAGTGGTCAGGGTCGCGAACTTATGGTCAAGATAAGACGAATACCAAATTTCTTTTCTCTGGTTACACATGATGAATTTAACTCATCCTACTTTAATTGGTGCTAAGAAGAGGTGATCAATTTATCATTTTTAATCCTTAAAATCCCCAAAAATGGTTTTCTTGAAGCAACAACAGAGTTCCAATTTCGTTGCTTAAAATGATAAATAATCAAGGGCAGATTTGATCTAGAGTGGATGTCGAAACTTTTAAGTAAACTCAATAATGCTCAATCCAACAAAAATGCACCCCATAGTTTCTCTTATTTCGTAAAGTATAAAAATGTATTCTTTCTTTTGATCTTAAAAAGTTTCTGATCAATTAAACTCAATAACAGATGGCACGTCAATATTTTCCTTCAAATCAATAGCTCCGTCTCAGAAGGCGTTTCAAAATCCGTCGTTACTTCCACACAATAATCCTGAAGCTCTTTCTTTGGAAACTTGAAAGCCCTCTCATGAAATCTGGAGTGTGGGGACGTGGGGAATTCTAAGAAAATTTTCCCTCCCACACACTAAGATAATTGAGTTATAAGCTTAGAAAATAATAGGAGGTATATGAAATTATAATTCATTTAACTTGAAAGGCGTTGATTCTACAATAACTCCTAATTTTATTTAGTTATTTACTTTATCTTGGAAGTAATCAGTCTGCTCCGTATTAAGAGGATAAAAGAAGGTAATTGAGTATGAGATTCTTGGGGAGGAACTGCATCGGATTATTTTTAATGGAGGCATGGGAAATGCATTTTCTTAATTAAAAAGAATGGTCAAAATTTATACGTTAGAACTTGCATGAATTTCTAGAAAACATATTTATTCTCTTTACATCTAGAAATCTTATCTTTGTAATGATACGCCTTTTAAAATTATGTTTCTGACACACCTTGAATATACGTTAAAAATATTTTTATGTAACTTAGAATATTCTGCTTTCCTATATTGAATGGTTAATCAATGATATTTGTTTTTCTTTCAGGAGTTTCTATACAAAATAAAATAAGATGTTCAACAGTTCCGCTGAATAAGTTTTCAAGTATTTGCTTGGATTCTGATCAATAAATATAACATGATTACCATCATAATATTCCTTCTTACACATATGATACTTCACTATATAAGCGTATGAAGTTATTTTTATTCAGAACTTCCCCCCTCCGCTTTTTATTACTTATTTCGTTACTCGACAATTCTATATCTACGCAATACATACGATACTCAAAAATATTCGCTATATAAATGAGTATTGATAACTCTACCAATAACATTTTATTTACTATTTACCATTTCTTTAAACAAATAAAATGACAAATGTATTCAACTTTTTCAAATAAATGTGTATTTAATTGTGTGGAGATTTTGATTCGATATATATGTAACTATATTGAATAGGTACTCAAGGCCCCTTTTCAAGAAAATAAAAGCGATTTCTTAAAAATAGACGTAAAGCTTTCGTTACATTCAATGGCCTCTTTCCTCAATGATTTTTCTGGAAGTCTAGGCCACTGCAACCTGTCTTTCAGAAACATCTATCGTAAATAATGGCAGTAGTGGGATGTCACACGAGGGAGATCGGCGGGGAAATCTCTACTAATTGAAATAGATCGCGTCTTGTCTGGACACAAACCCGCAAATGGTGTTCCTTGTGTTTTTCGCGAATGTTTTTTCCCCTCTTTAACCACCCGGAATATTTTTATTGGGAAATAAATTACTAATCTTGTTCCCACCGAAAAAATTTTAAATGTTGCTGAAGATCAGGAAATGTCATTTTTTACAATTTTCCAGATGGTTCTTCAGCATCCACCATTGTTTTTATTTCAGAGATTAATTCATTAAGGAAACTGTTCACTCAAAGAACTTTAAGGATATTTCGGAAATGTTTATTTCGAAAATATGTTAATATGAATTTCTAAAGTATCGTTTTAATTTTTAAAACTGAATTATTTTGTATTATCTAGTACAGAGGTGGCCTTGCTGGCTAGGCCATTTCGGAAAAATATTGTTATCCCACGGGCTACATATAAACAAATATTTCTTTAAATTAGATTTGGACTCATTACAAGGCTATATTGGAGTGAAAAGTTAAAACGGAATAGATTACTATTGTTTTCATTACTTAATTATGTATACAAACATAGATAACTTAATAATAATAATAGTTTAATGTCCAAATATTCCTTAACCTAGCAATAAACCGTGCGAAAAAGTTACAGAAATCAAGCATGACACTGCGGGGGGGGGGAGTCGCTGCAATGCAATACTGCTCACTTCTGAGTGTGTATAGAAACAGAAGAAACGTATTAAAATAAAAAAAATTATGGGATGTATTTGATACAAAACACTATACTAAAAACCAAAATATTACACTAAATAATTGTATTTTGTACAGTTATGAATCTCGCGGGCCAAAAAATTATTGTAGACGGTCCGCATGCTGTCCCTGGGCACCCATGATCTAGTATAGCTTTTTTGAATGCCAGATTCTTAAAATCTAATTAAAAATATTGATATTCATGCGTACCTTTAAAGGTTTGTTGATTTATGCTCAGTTGTTTTTACATAATTTTTGTGATTATATCGATAAGAAAGTTTTCAAAAGATCGGCATAAATGGAAAAAAACCGTTATAGATGTGGTAATTTATGCATTGTTGTTTTTACGTAATTTGTGTGACTCTATCGGTAAGAATTTTTTTTAAAAAAACGGCATAATTGGAAAAGTTGTAAGCTAAGGAATTTTTGTAGTATTTGTTGTTATACCAATTTTCATTCTGCAATGCGAGTAGAAAGTAAAGTATTGTAGCAAATAAGCAAAAAACATGAAAGATTTGGGCAATTAATTTTAAGTTATGAACAAATGTATATATATAAGGTAATTCGGGGGAAGGCACCAGTTTGTTAATAGTACTTTTATGTGAAGAGTCTGGTCCGACACTGAGAGTGGCTTGGGAGTTTATCTGAATTAATCATCTCTAATCGGATTTATTTTTCAATCTTTGGAGCATTTAAAGTGGCGAGTACAACTGTTATAATGTTACGTCCTTCATATTTCTTCTTTTTATTGAGTACACTTATAAACCTCGTGCACCACACAATGTATCACACGAGGGCTTACAAAGAAATGGAGGAAGGATTACAACACATATATCCATGCCTTCTCTGGGATTCGAACCCAGGCCCAACGGCACCGCAGACAGCGTTACTAACCACTTTACCGGATGAGGGGTATTTCTTATATTTAAAGTCCATAACCATACTTGTTGTTTTACATAAGATATTAGCCATGTAAGTGAGTTACGCATTATGTTACACGTACGATGCATGTAGAGGCAGCCTCTACTCTGTAGAAAAATAGAAAATAAGCGTGTGGGGCATTTTCTCTCTATACTTGGGGGAAGACGGCCCATGTGATTCAGAAATAAATTAAATAAAATTTAAAATCTGTTTTTTAAATTTTGTACTACTCTATACCATCGTATAAAATGTAAATACAATTATTAATTATTATTATAATTGATAATACTTAAATGCAATTAATGATAAATGGTCTATCGCCATTGGTGGCCTTCACCAGCACAGAACACGTCAGCACAGCCCTATTCCTCGGATCAGAAAACGCAAACCAACCGGGCGTTAAAAAACAAACATTAGAAGTCTTAACTGAATCAGAGAGGAGACCAGTTATGCAGTAAAAGTTCCAAAGAAATCTAGAAAAGGCGGGTAAGGTCAAACAAATAACAAAAAATCTTGGATGATACAGAAGAAAGAGATGTGTTAGTTTGTCACCCTCAAACGAAGAAATTCTTTTATATACCACTGGAGACTGTTTTGATGAGGATAATAATGACGATTTTTGTGCTGCGTATAAAGTGTACACTTTTATGATAAAAAAGGTCCCAAGTGCGACTGTATTCAGTGCATCAAAAGGTAGCATGAAGATTGCAATGATAATCAATTGCACTGAGTAAAGTAGAATATCATTATTTTATTAGGATGTTATTATTTTTAACGAGCTAATTATGAAAGAATTTTATTTATTTTTTGTTTTGTTTTTCTACAGTTATTATTACTTTATATTTAATTTTGTAAAGTTTGCTTTATTTTTTTATTTACTGTGGTTGCATCTTACTCCATAACTGGTGGCATCTTCCCCCATACATGGGGGAAATGCCACAATTAAATGAATTCCTGTAACATCGAATTTCTTATTTCATTTTATACTAAGAAGAGAATTGACTAGTATACATAACCAAATAAATATTGAAAAATAAAGTGTATTTTTTTCATAGTTTTGTCATTTCAATTTTCAATGTACTAATCGAAAAATCCTTAAATGTGGCAAAATTTCTCCCGATTTACCTTAAATTAACTTATGATTTCTAGCAACTATTGCTTATAATCTAAATATGAAATGTGAAAAACGTGGTAATTGCTATTTTTGAGATATCACTGCTTTTGTACCAGAAAGTGTTTCCTAATTTTCACATACCTAAGTTTGTAACAATAACGCGAAATATGGTGACTCGAACCTGACCTTAAAGTAGAAGTAATTGCTATAACAATAAACACTTGGAGATAACCACACACAAAATAATCAAGTTAATACAGTGCTTCACAAAATGTCAGTGTTTGCAACCCAGTTTTCAGTCATTATTTTCATCGCGCCCCTCTCATACAACAACTATGTACTGAATGCAACAATAATGCACTTCTACGCTAAAGCTACAATGCGACTTTATTTATAAACTCTGGCCAAATTATCAAGATAAATATTACATTTTATATATAATTTTGTACATGACAAGAGTCACTAGTAATTACTGCACTTGTTTTTCATTTAGTATCAATAAATTATCAAATGCTTTTTGCCGTATTGATACACAATTATAAGTATTTTATATCAGTATGAATATATATGCATTTTATTTTTTATTATGTCAGAATGTATTTTGTTTTGCTTCCTGTCTGTAAATGGATAATTATCTTTTATTTTCGACATTTCGATATGCTCGCACCCCTCACGTAGGGTTATCATGCCCCCCCCCCCTTATAGGGAGGAGTGTCCCACAGTTTTAGAAAGGCAGACAGTTAATAATTTTAATAGACAGACTGTTTCTACGCAAAAGTCTCGAAGAAGATCAACTAACACTTAAGTGCTTAAAAGTGATCTTGTCTGAAAAATTTTGAATTCGACTTCCAATTAAATTTATCTGAGTACTTTCAAAAATGGACTTCCCTACAAGATCTAAAAAATGTCTGGTTTTAGGCAATGAGAAGTTGCCTGAACTAATTGATGAATCTAATTTTCAAAGCGAAAATCTCCGCACTGCTAATTTCTTGTGGCGCATTGGGAAAATTGAGGAGAAGCGTGAAAATTAAAAATTAAATTATTCATTTATTACGTCTAAAGTTATTAATTACCCTAGTTATAGTTAGATATAAGTTATTCAAACAATCGAGCATTTCAATACTAAAGAATATTTTATTTGTGATGAAAGAGGCTAAAAAGAACGTCTCTTTTCAGGTCTCCACTCTCTTTGGGTGAGGCGGACCCTTCTTGCATCTCGAATTTCCCTCAATCTTTGGCTCGCAAATGGAGTGCAGGTGTTGTTTTTCGCATGGCCATCTGTTGTAAGTGTTATGTCAGATGAAAGGACCCTGCAATACTCTATGGGTGCACGTGTGGATATGAGCGGTGTAATGCTATCTTGTTAGGAAAGCCAATCTTGCATCTGAGAGGCGGGAAAACGTTACACTTCTGAATTAACAAATTAATTTAAGTCTCGCACTCTCTTTCACTTACTTTTATATCTTAGAATCAATGTGCAGAATCCGTTTCCACTGTATGGAGGTGACAAGTTGAAATCTAAGTAAAATTTTAAATACCATTAGCTTAACACAGGAAATTTCAAATTAGAAACAGCCTCTTCAAATTTGAATCTTTAAATATTATAAAATACTTAACATTTGATATCATTTCAGATAATTTTTATTTCAGTCAAAAATACAGACAAATACAAATGTTTCATCAGCGCAACTATGCAAATTAATATTTCAAAATTTGGTCATGGGAAAATACTTTAAGTGTTGTCATTTTTGGAATAAACTTATAATAAAAATATTTTGATATAAAATATTTTTGTCTTTCTCTTTTAAAAATGAAATTAAATGAAAGAATAAGCAATGTTATGTAATTAAGTAATCAAATTAATTTAATTAAAACATATTATTAAATGAAATTTAAATTTACATATGATTCATCTGTTTTTGAAAAATTTGTGAAAAATAAACTTTCTTTGATTTCAAAAATACTAAATATTATCAATCTTTAAAAATCTCCTTAACAATTAAATTTATCTAGAAAATAAAATAAAACAGTTATATAAATTCAAATGCATTTATTAAAACTAAATTAAGTTAAAATTTTGGTAGAAGAGGTTAATTAGAATAAGAATACTGTATAACTTATTTTTAATAAAACAATAAATATTGGATAAACAAAATTTATTACTTCTTTTTTGTAAAACACATTTATTAATGTGAGTCGACATTCTCTACAAAGGTTTAATGAATACGTTAATGTTGTTTGAAATTCTTAATTATTATTAATTCTATTTTTGACATTATTGTGAGGTAACCATTGTATTAAAGTTGTCAAGGTAACGGACTCGTGGCTGGTGTGTCAAGAATTTGAGCCCAGTATCGCTGAAGACCCGTCGTGCAGAGGATCCGATGCACGTTAAATATGTCGAGGTTCAAATGCCCTTCCATTTGTGTAGTGTGGAATTTAGGAGAAGGGGTATCAGTTCAGGTGTCGTACTCATCACTTGCCCATGATTCAAAATTACGAGGTCTGTCAACAAAAGCCCTCATGTATTGTTGTTGTTGCTTATGCCACCTGTTTGATGTAGTCAGATCGAGGCCCATGAAATTCATCATGGCATTGGGCTAGACTGTACGCCTGTCGTTAGACTAAGTTTTGGGCCCCATTAATGTGACAGTACGATTTTTCTCGGTACAACACGATAGATAGCGACACCATTCGGACCCACTGATTTAACGAGCACGTACTCCGTGTGTACTCGTAGGGTATTTGGTGGCATCGGGCATCGAACCCAGGCTTTCCTATCTGGGGTCCGATGCTCGAACCACTAGGCTACCCACGTACCCTAAAGCCCTCATGTAGTTGAATAATGTGACGTAAATATTCCCTCACGCCATTATAGTGAGGAAATGTTCATTTCCTATTGTGCTTTCATTTGTCTACTTTAGTTAAAGACCACAAGAGATGCTAATGAGAGAAAGTTTGAACACGTAAGACTTTCATCCTATTGTATCCTGTAATCCTACTGTAATTTGGAGAAATAAACTTTTCTTTTGATTTTTAACTTAGAAGTGAATGGGTGCGTGACAAATTAGAAGTATATAAAATTAAGACACGCTCAGTAACATAAAAAGAGAAAAAACCACTGATTTCTCTGAATTTGCAATTTTTTTCCCACGCCTGTAATATTTTGTAAAATAAAAGGGGTGTGGCAGTCTAATGGTTAATGTTGATTGAGTCGTGGCCGACGTTTCCGAGTTCGATGTCCTTGAAAACCCACCCTATAGAGGAGCTCATCTACGTTAAATCTGTTGTGGCCCAAAGTCCTCATATTGGCGTGATGTGGAAGTTATGAATGATTGAGTGAATATTAAATTCACATTATTCAGCTAATTGAAGGCTTTTGATAACCAACCACGTAATTTTGACCCATGGGCAAGTGACGAGGATGACACCTGAACTGACACCACTTCTCCTACCTTTCCCACCACACCAATGACAGAATGTTGAGAATCAACAGATTTAACATGCATCAGCCAAATCTGCACAGTGGGTCTTGAGCGGTTCTTGACTCCAACTCCCGACACGCCAGCTAGGAGTCATTTACTTTGAACCCTAAGCTACCGCAGCCATGTGAAAATTAGGAGTGTGAGGTGCCTGCTCTTGTCACTTGATCCTGGTTCAAGATTACGATGTTCGTCGGCAATACATCCTCATGTTGGTTTGGATCGAATGTTAATAAAAATTCACTCATTCATAAGAAAAGCAAGTTCAGAGAAACGAAATTGGTGAACTAAAATATGACGAAATTCTGTGTGTACTTATGACCACATGATAGAAGTATCGTGAATTACACCCTCCCCTCAGATTATCATCTCCCCGTCTACCGTTAAATGTTTCTGGACGTGTAGGCGGATTAGAGAAATCAAGAGACATAGTTGCAAATCACTATATTTATTGATGCTTATTAATAACAGAAGGCTATAATCCCACGATTCAAATTTAAGAGAAATAAAACATAGTGGAGTATGAGAAGGAGTTACTACTAGCGGAACTACGGAATCACGACTGAATCCATGAAAGATCAAACACGTACAATTACAGCTAAAACACGTACACGTATTCACAATATTCTAAATCACTAACCTTATCCTTGTAACTTCGGCAGTTCCGTCGTGGGGATGAATTCCTGACAGGCTGGATAGGATAATAGATAAGGATCCCCACTCGGTAATACGGAATCTTTTCCAATTTCAATCTACTGCTCTCCGGCGTAGCTCGCCACGTAACTGCTAACTAATACTGTCAACCAGTGCGTGTTGATCTACCGATGTTTTAAATCATTTGACTTCAATCTCCTAACTCTTCACTTTACTTTTTTGTTAACTCGCTAAACCCGAACTTATATAATATATCTCATTCGCATAAATCACGCTTTGGCTCCCGGTGGAGATTGATTGAAATAAATAAAACTTTAAAGAAATATTGAGGAGGTTAGTAGAAACCGTATAGATCCGTCACAGAAGTGAAAACTTCTAATGTATTTTGGGCAAAAGAATCCAATTGTTCAGATTTAGTACGTTTTTCTTAAAACATTTTCGCATACAGTCGTTAAATAGTTCTCTTTTTCGTGCTTATTCATCGGTGAATTTGCTTATTTCATTATTTTTCTGTAAGGGATAATGTTGAAGTAATTATGTATTCTTACATATTTAAATATGAGTATATACAATTTAAATGTCAATTAGTCCAATTATTTAAAAATATTTATATGGAAATTACTTATGTAGATTAGATTTATATAGTATACATGTTTATACGTTACTTATGCGTACTACACAACAAAGAAACTTTCATGATAACTCGCTACTCACTCATACTCGCTGAATTAGTAACCATGTGCTTCCTTTAATACAATGTCACCAACACTTGGGCGATAATATGTAAGGTTAGTTTATATAATTTATATAAAGCCGGAAACTATGTTGTGCTAGGACAACTTATGCCTTGAGAGCCATTTACTTTTCTTAAAATCTCTAGGCAAACAAAAGAAGGTTCGTACCTTTTAACCATTAATGCTTTTATTTCCTCTTTATGTAGTTGTCATCACTTATATAAATTAAAATATTGGAAACTTTTTCGCCAATTAACATCATTAAAATTTCAGATTTTTTTGGCACATGTTTGTATTTAAAAGCACTTTTTGCTAAATGTATAAATAATATAAAAAAAATTAAGTCAATTCCTACTTAGATCAACAAAAAAAAATTTATTTTATTTAATTTTATTAAAGTTACAATTAATATAAATATGTATATACATATGACAATATTATAGCATTAAGTGGCAACTAATTTTTATTAATTATCATTAAAGTATCTTATTGCCATTCAAAACAATCGTGTATATAAAATTTCAGTTTAACTGAATGCTTTGAAAAGTGAGAAAGAAAAAATATTTTAAAGTTTTTGACCCAAGTTGCTAAAAATGAAACTAACGTAAATGTAACTGTAATTCTTTAAGTAAATAATTTCAGTCAATTAATTTTAATTAAATTGTCGTATTGTTATACAAAACAATAGTGTACAGAAAATTTCAGCTCAAATGAGTGCTTTAAAATGTGAGAAAAAAAACCTTTTTACATTTTGACACAAGTCGCCAAAATGGTCTGTAAGTCACCAAAAATGATGCCAAAGTGGCTGTATTCGTTATTCTTGGAATTAGTTTTAATCAATTATTTTTATTAATTATAATTAAATTATACTGTATTGTCATCCAAAATAATCGTGTATATAAAATTTCAGCTAAATTGAGTGCTTTAAAATGCATTTTATTAACAATTGAAAATTTGAAAAGTTTTCAATTAAATAGTATTCAATTCAAAGCTAAGCGCTCGTTGCCAACCCGAGCACGATTTCCGACTGCAGCCGAATGACCGTAACGCGCCGGAACATGAAGCTTTATTTAAGTTCACTCTTCAGCAAAACGCGCCTAAAGAAACGCCCTTAAAACAGAATCAAAATAGGGGAATTGAATGGGTGAGACAAAGAAAATTAACAAAGGTGAAAAAAACTAACAAGCTATTTGTATTCTTTATTTTTCTGGTGAGATTTTAATGTGCATCAATATCAGAAATTTCATGTTTTATTTCACCCAATATTGGAAAACAATTCTTATAAAAATCAGGACATGAATGCAAAACCCAAGAAAATAAGATTAAATGCTACCGACAGATATCTAATGAATCAAACACGTTACTTCACTGCTATTATCCGCCAACTCGTTAGCGAATCCATTTATCTCACCATCGCCAAACTTTGCGGAATACGATGCCAAAAAATCATCATAATCGCATCTCTTAATTAAGCTCTTGAATAAGTTGATGGTTTATTTATTAAATAAGGAGATGAATTTCATACACCCCTCCACTTTGGCGAAATATACAAGAATTCTATTTACGCTTGGGTGATTTCGAAAAATGCCAAAACGAACGATGAAATTTATCGTACTTGGGTTTTCGAAACCCCAAATAATGACATGTTAAGCGCAACACAACGCTGCCTCTTCAGAGATTGTTCGCATTTCGTTCAAATGGGCAATTAATCATAAGACATGATAGTGATCTTCGAAGCGTAGATAAGACTAATAACCCTTTAATGAAGTTGCACCCTAAAACTAATTCATATTTCCCCGTGCAAGGAAATTTTCCCTTTTTTCCTTTTTGCTCTTCCAAATTTTCAAATCGATTCCGCTTCGTAACAGATGGTGTATCGATATTTTCCATCGTATCCACGGCTCTGTGTCTTGGACCTTCACATTTTTATCAATATTTTTTCAAACGGGATTTTAAAGCGCCCACTTTAGTTATTTTTGCAGCCTCATTGGTTTTTTTCGTCAGGATGAGTTCGTTAACTCTCATGCGCTGACTTTTTGACAAAAATAATGCACTGGAGGAAAATAATTACAAATATTTTAGATAGACCTCACAAAACTATAATTATTGAACAAAAGCTGGCACATATTAATAATATTAAACACCTTTTTAAATAAAAAGTGCCCAAAGTTTTTTAAACAGGATATCAATCATTGGCATGGCCAAGTAATTTTAGCGCATTTTTCACATGTTGTAAATTACAATAATGCAACTAATGAACTTTTTACTAACAGAAAGTAGTGTGTGTGTACTGTACTTAAAAAAAATTTAAAATGATTACATTTAAATATGATTCGGCTCATCTAGGGCACAAATGCGACCCAATGCCGAAAACCCGAGGTCAATTGTTTGCTTATTGGCTGAGAAAAAGGTACGACAAAAGATGGAGCGAAGACGAAGACGAAATTTGCGTCCTAATAGCGCTTTTGTTCCACTACGTGAAAAACGCGCTAAAAATAGGTGGTACATATTCTGTACCACCACGCTTCAAGCAGCATGATACTTCTGGAAACATGATATTTTCCTCCCTAGGCACAAGGTAGCTTCAGCTAGTTATTTTGTTGTTGGAAAATAAATAAATACATTTCTTCATCTTATATTGTTAATCATCCTATTTATTTAAACAGTCAGTTTTTCCTAATCTAATGTTGTACGCTTAATTAGAGTTCAGTCGTAATTTACCTAAAGCTAGTTTTAATTTTAAATATTCTATTCTATACATTATTTTATTTTAACTAGTTTTTCTTTAGTCAACATGTAAAATAAGTGTATTAGTTGTACTTACTTTTATCTTGAGCGCGAGCTTTAGCTCATTCAGGACATTTGTATTCTTGTTACTTATGCCATCAGACCACGAAATTTCTCGCAACTAGGGGCTAGATTCTTACGCCTGTCGTTAGCCTAAGCTTTGAGTAACATGCAAGTGACAGTAAGGTTTTGTTCGGTTTCACCCCAATTTTGAGGGAGAACACCTTAGGGGTGGTCAAGGGCCTCCCACTGCCCACCCCCTTCCACCAACCTCACGAGAGGATTTGCAACTCCACGACTATTTAGAAGGGGGGTATTTTACATTTACAAACATCCATGCCTTCTTCGGGATTCGAACCCAGGCCCAACGGCACCGCAATCTGCGTCCCTTCTTTACTAAACCGGATGAGCGGACACTTGTATAATTTTGTATGTACTATTACTTAATACATATTATTATTATTATTATTTTAAAAAAATTAACTGACAACAAATCTAACTCCACAATAAGCATGTCCATTATCGCGACAAAGTAAGCGGAATGTATTTTGTTAAGAAGATGGCTTTCAATAGCGCGGTGGTATATTGCTAGTATGAAAATATTTCATACTAGCAATGCACATGTGTGGTACTAATTATTGTAATATTGACTTATTTAGATACATAATTTATACATTTACCTGATTTGTATCAAATATCACAAGAATCACTTTCATTTACACTTAAAAATACACAACACAGTCACTTCCAAAAAATACCACCCAGCTGCGTCACAGCTGATCAAAGAATAAACTACTGCATAAACCCATTGCACACAATTAGCTTCTGACATTTGTTGAAAACTTGAGTAACTGCTAGGATTTGACATTTGTGGTGGTTTAGAGATGTACAATCTAACATCAATTTCTGAAGCATTCAAATAAGTGGTACTTTTTATGTGCCACCACACAATAACCGAATACCAATATGTATCATCAAGCATGAAAGAGTTAAAGATTATTTAAGATGAAAAATTTTGCGTTACTGGAGTTTGAAATATAAGATCAATAAATGAAATACATAGTATGAACATTTAGAATTGAAAAGTTCGTTGGCGTTAAGAGCATATCACTATATATATATATATATATATATTATATATATATAATATATATATATAAACGAGGGCTGTTGGGGATGAACCTTCTAACTCACGAGAACAACTTGACACTTGTAGTGTAGTAGTTGACACTTCCAAACTACTACACTACATCAATAGGAGAACTTTGAGACACGACAGTTTTAACGTGCATCAGTCCTTCTATACTGGGGGTCTTCAGTGACGTAAGGGCTTGAATTTATGGCATAATGGCTAGGTTTTCATGTCCGTAAAATGCTTTTTTGAAGAGAAAACTCAAATATAATCAGATAATGTTAATCTTTTAACATAAAGTCTCCATACATAGACAAAAAAATAAATATATTTTTCAATTATTTTATCTGAAAAGTAATGAAATAAATTGTAATAAGGAATATAAAGTGTGACTACTAAACCCATCTTTAGGCCCTCGAATCTCTCGGATGCATAGTAAAAATAGTTTAGGGTTGAAAACTATTAGGGTTGGGAAATGCCACTCTTCTCTCTGCCTTTCGTGACTCATCCTAGGATTATGTGTCAAAGACGAGAGTGATTTCTTCATATTTCGGGCGGCAGAGGCCATTGAATCTGATAGATGCAGCGTGCCCAACAATGTCAGTTTTTATAACTTTATACTATTTTGTTAATTTTGATTTTTCTTTCTTTTTTTATCCTATAAGATAGAGCAGTTTTCGGTTTTATACGAAAATAATTCAAAACAAGTCATTTGCAACTTCTGTTTGAGGGATTTTTTTTACTGGGAGTTGAGATACATCTGTGGGATGCCATGCGCCTAGACAGTGACTAAATTTTAATGTATTTGGAATCAACTCCCAAAATATCTATTTAAGAATCAAAATCATTTAGATCCTCGCGCAAATATCTAGGAAAACTAGGTCACAATCTTTTGAAAGAGCACCTGCGAAGACGGCCTGAGTGTAACATTCAAATGCCTCAATCATTTTGACTCAGGATTGAAGAAATATCTGGTCCCTACAACGTTCCACTCAAGACAAAAAAACCAAGAGAAACATCCACAGGAACCTTAAAAAGAAGGTACTGATCCCTCTTCTCAGGACATCAAAAAGAGATTATTAAAATTTTGTATGCATTATACAAAAATTTGTCCTTTGAACATTGTTACGTGATTTGTGAAGACTGCAACAAGGCATCTTAAAATGTAAAAAGTGTTGACACCGTGATAGCTAACCATTGTCCATTTGATTCTTTTTTCGTATGAATATCTGAATTCCTGAATCTATTTTATATATAAATATCACTTTATCACAAATACACTGTTGGGGCTACCGTAAATCCAACACCCTGAAGGAAGCACGAAAATAACATTAAAATTACAACAGGCACTAGCTGAGGTGAGATATGCAAATTATTAGAATTTCAGCGCAGACACACATCACGCACGCCTGTGGTGCCACCTCGAAGCGCTATTTAAGGCTTGGAGGTTTCGACGATATCAAGTTCGGCAATTCTGTTTTTGTTGTGGTTTTTTCAAAAAACGATCAGTTATGTCTCGTAGAAAACAGCAATCAGCTTTTGATCAAGTATCCGAGTACGACAGAGGAAGGATAGTGGCCTACCGAGATTGTGGATTATCTTTAGGGAAATCGGTTGGACAATCCAAACAACTGTAATGTGGTTATGTGACCGTTGGATGCAGGGGGGTACGACGGACCAACATGGTCAGTCGCACCCACCTCATTGCACCACTTCACGTGAGGACAGGCAAATTGTGCGCATTGCAGTGACGGATCGCTCAGTCACATCACGAACCATAGCACAGCACATTGAGTCTGTAACGCATCATTCAGTGTCTGCGCGTACCATTCGACGCCATTTACAGCAGAGTGGTCTGTTCGCAAGATGCCCATTGCTTGGTCTACCCTTGACGCAGAACTACAGACGTCTCCGCCGCCAATGGTGCGATGAAAGAAGGATGTGGGTAGCATAATGGAATGAAGTTGTCTTTACTGATGAATCACACATCTGTCTGCAACACCACGATGGTTGGTTTCGATTCTGGAGACACCGTGGAGAGAAGATGCTGAACAGCTGCGTTATGCACCGCCACTAGGGTTCTGCACCGGGTATTATGGTATGGGGTGGTATTGGATATCACTGTCGCACTCCTCTAGTACGCATTGATGATACTTTAAATAGCCAGCGCTGCATCTCCGAGGTGTTGGAGCCAGTTGTCCTTCCTTACCTTCAGGGCTTGGCCACGGCCATATTTCAACAGGATAATGCACGACCACACGTGGCACGCATTGTCTAAAGGTTCTTCGTCAATCACGAGGTTGAATTGCTTCCCTGACGGGCTCGCTCTCCAGATCTTTCATCGATAGAAAACATGTGGTCCATGGTTGCTCAACGATTGACCCAGATTACACCCCCAGCTGCCACACCAAATCAACTTTGGCAACGTGTGGAAGCTTCTTGGTCTGCTGTACGCCAAGAACTCATCCAATGTCTCTTTGAATCAACGCCGAGGCGTGTGGCAGTGGTGATCTCCGCCAATGGGGGCTACTCTGGCTATTGATTCTGGCAGGAACCACACTTCACAGAAGTCTATAAATTTAATCATTTGATACTTGGTCAACATGTTATCTACAAAATAAATTTTGTTGTGCTATCTCTTGTCTTTCTTGGTGTTGCATTTACGGTGTCCAGCAGTGTATATTTCAACGTCAAATCTCACCAATAAAATGATTAAATCATCTTTAAACGTATGTATCAGTTGATGCATCTGAGAGATGCCACGAGCCTATGGATGGAACTTTTTAAAGTGTTAAGTCCGTTGTCATCCCTATAGTCCATGAACGACAAGAGCTACACTCATAAAAGTGATGTCTAGGTATAGTAAATTATCATGTGCTACATAAAAAACTGCTTACAAAGCAATCTGGTGGATAAATTTGGAGTTAGAGTTCTTGTATAAAAACAGTGCCAGATACATGAAAATAGTCATTCAAATGTTGTTCAGCATTATCGGTCTATTACAAAAAAAAATATTTCGTACAAAAATGACACAAACAAAGCACACGTTTGTTTGGTCGCGTTGACCAAAATTGCACTCTCCAGAAACGAGGCTCATCTATTTGCCATGCTCAAAAAAGTGTCATTCTACAGAAAGACACTTCTGTAACGGGTTTTGCATTTCCCGCCTAATTTTCTTCAGCATGGCACATGACACGCTGGCACAGAAATCTTTAAAAGGGCTTTGAAGTTCCTGCAGTGGAGCATCATACACTCACAGTTTGATGTATTTCCTCAGAAAAAAGTCCAATGGGCAACCACCATACTCGATGATTCGTTGCTTGAATGTGTCTCGAATATACTTCGTGACGTGTAATACCTTCTGTGGAGGGATGTCGAGTTTGAATCACACATTTTGGAGGCCACTCAACGAGAAATCCTCTAAAAAAGCATATAGTATGTCCTTCAGTAATGACAAGTATCGGATACTGTTAACGCACCCTCGAAAGGTACCAGGAAAATGCCTGTTTTGAATATTCCTCATTAGAAATATATCGAGAAACGAGAACTTGATGCCGAACTTCGACAGCCCATCTCGGATTATTCAGAAAACAGAAATGGATGTTTTGGTTCTTGTGTACAGTATTACGCGCAAAAACATGCCTCGTCTGTCTACATGATGTCGGCAAGAAACGTTAGCTGCACCTCCAAGTGGCTCATAATGGCATGAATAACAGCGTGTCTGATCATCCCAAAATAAATATGCATTTTGCTCTTGTTTTCAGCATTACGGAAGTTGTCTTCTTTTGCTAAATCGATAATGCTGAACAGCTTTGCAGTGGACTCTTTTTCATGGATCTCGTTTGTATTTAAAATCAGAACTCTAGCACAAAATTTATCCACCAGCAGGCAATATACTGCAGTTGTGTGTGTGTGTGTGTGTAGCGCATGAGAACTTTACAATACCCAGCCACCATTTTTATGACTATAGCTCTTGCCCTTCATTAAATTGTGCAGTGGCACAGACTTCTGGGCACAAGTTTTAAAAGTCATATGTTGAATGGCATTATTATATGAATTTTAAATATTTATTCTTGTGTTTTAACTTCTTTGCATAATTTTTAAAACAATCTAAGTTTTAACATACTTAAAAAAGTGCGACAGTTATTTTGCTATTATTTATCTTTTTTTTTTGTAAACTTTTAACTAATCTAATTTATTTGGAATACCCGCGCGACACTACTTTATGTTCTACCACAGAAGAATTTCCTAAACTCTATGTTTTTTCGATTCCTGTTCGTTAAAATTCAGCTTTAAAGTGAACTCTTGTAGTTTAATGCAAAACTTTAAAAAAAAACCCTATTATTTCGAAATTGCTATTGCTACCACTCAAGTAGAATTTTTTTTTATTCCAAGAATTACAAAATTTAGGTCACGAGAATTTTGTAAAAATAGTAACATTCAATGATACAAAGTTACAAAAAAGAGGCAGAGATTATATTAAATTTGTATGATATAATTAGAAGTAATATAATTCTTGTAACACTGAGATTACGTTTAATATAATTTAAAATCTCTAATAAACACTATAATTGACTTATTTCTTTATTAAAAATGCAGTTTTAAAATAAAGCCATTTTTTTGGAGATTCCAATACAAAATTTAATTTTTGTTTTTCTATCCGGTTAATCGCTTATAAATATTTGAAAATCATTAACCTTCTTTTCTCATTCTTTTTTTGTTATATTCATTTATGCTTTTTCATTAATTTTTTTCTTCCATCTTTGATTAAAACAATAAAATAAATATATTTAATTTGTAGTTAAAATGTATAAAGAAAAAGTACAACGGATATAGTAACGTTCTTACACTCTTCATTATCACATATACAAAGCGATTTCTTTGTGCTGATAAAATTACTCGTTTCATATCATCAAGTAATCACATAAAAAATGGCAGAAATTCTTCTTGATAGCCAAGTATCTTCAGAAAAAACTTTTCATCCGATGTTACTCAGACAACCCAACAGCCATAAATCTCAAACATCTTCACAGAACATTGAAGCCGAAATTCAAGTTGTAACCATGTCTACTCTGAAACCCGGCTAAAGGCTTAGGAGGAAGTGAAGGGCGATTTGACATGATAATTTCTAATTATTTATTCAGCACATTAATTAACTCAAAAACAAATCAATTAATCAGATTAAATAAGATGTTTCCGAGTAGAGAGCAGAAATATCGTGCCGAGAGCTGAGTTTTCGGAGAATACTTCTAATAAATCGATTCACCTTTTATGAATCAATCCTCTACTTTAATAAACAATTTAATCTGTAGGTATGTGATCAATCGTCATTTAAATCTCTTTAATAATTTACATACCAAAACACGCTAAAAATGACTAATACCTCAACTGTACACTGGTGTCCAAAAGTTAAGCGTAATTGATGATTATGTAAATAAAGAAGAAACTGTAAATCAGAATGGCGAGAAATGAGATATGCGAGTGTAAAATGGTTATAAAGTAAGGAAGCAAATCAAAAGAACGATAGTAATTAATTTTATTATCCAAAGTAGCAGTTTGAAAGAAAACTGAGCGTAGCAAGGATTCACACTTTAAAGAAAAAATAAAATAAAATGTTAAATAAAATACTGATGCTGCAGTTTAATAAGGCGTGTGGTCACCTCTGACAGCCAGGCAGGCTGCACAGCGATTTACCATACTTGCAATGAGATAATGAATGAGTTGTGGGCTCAAACGGTTCCAAGCTACTTGGAGAGCTCTCTTCAGTTCTGTAACGGAGATTGGTGAGTGAGAAAGGGCTGCGATTTGTCTCCCGAGCATATCCCGTACATGCTCGATAGGATTTAAATCAGGGGAGATCGCAGGCCACACGACATGCGCTTGTTGTTTTCCGTTTCAAGGAAGTCATCAATCAGCACCGCTCGGTGACATGGCGCATTATCATCCATGAATATGAAGTCAGAACTGACAGCACCTCGAAACAAGCGAACATAAGGCTCAAGAACTTCGTCTCTGTATCTTTGAGCAGTCACAGACCCCGTGTCAAAGAAATGGAGGTCTGTGCGGCCGTCCATCATGATGCCTGCCCATACCATTATTCCCCTTGATGGAAAATGATGTATTTCTGTTATGTTTCTTGGTTCAAAACGTGTTCCACGTTCTCTCCATATCGTTACCCGCCGAGAATCACTACTCAGACTAAACCGAGACTCGTCACTGAACATCACTGCGGCCCACTTTCCCACACTCCAATGTTGATGTTTCAAACGAGCGCGTTTATGCGCAGACGTGAGGTGAATGCAAACTTCTGGTCTTCTGGCATACAGGCCAGCATGATTGAGTCTCTTGTAAACAGTTTGTCTCGAAATTCGTATTCCTGAGGCGACTGTGAGCACCAAACCCAGTGCTCTGAGAGTACTGGTCCTCTGACGTCAAGCACTTATTACCAGACATCGGTCTTGGCGAGAGGTTCTGACTCTTGGTGGCCCTGATACTGGTTGTCGGGTAACATCTCCCGTTCTTTGAAACCTCTGCCACAGTCTTGAGATCACAGACTGGTCCACATTCAGAATTCGAGACACTTCGGTTTGTGATCGTGAGGATTCCAGCATTCCAACGATTCTTCCTTTTGTAAACATATCCAATTGGCGTCTTTGTGGCATCATTCACCTTGTTTGATGGTTAACAACGTTCCTTCGCACAGCAGTTGCACTAAACTTGTCTGAACTGCCTATGCTGCGTGAATCGGTTTCTCCGCGTTCCGACATGCGCCGGTGTTTCGTGCAGGACGTAGTCGACTGAAAAGTTTTGCATGAACCCAATGTTTCTTCTTCACCCAATTAATATTCGCAAGAAATTTGAAATAATTTTATGAATATTTACTCCATGTTTTTCGCATTTTACGATTTATGCTTAACTTTTGGACACCAGTGTAGATAGTCTTCTTATCTTTTACTTCATAATATTTCAATCTCTTGATAACTTCAATTAAATATCAAATTTCCTCTATATAACTCTCTATCTCTTTCTTTCCTTCCATATCTATATCTGTCTTCTATCTAACTAAATATTATCTCACTAACTCCATGCAACCAAACCTGAACTATATATAATATACTTAATCTGCATATCATGGTTTCTTCTTGAGAAAGTGTCGTTGATATTCATTACCCAAAGATTTCCCAAGAGGGTTAATGGAAGGACGCGTCTTGATTCGTTACAAAGTGAAATTTTTTGCTAAGTTAAAAAAAAAACACTGCCACACACACAAGAGAAGGCAAGTCATAGAAAACAGACGTTTGCTTGCTGCTTCTTCCTGTCAAAACCCAAGTAGTGTTTAATAATATGTAATAAAATGATAGCTTTTATATAAATAAATAATAGCTTTACGCCGGGTGGGTGGTGTAGTTGATCTGGTTTTGGCCTGGTACGCCCAAGTTTGTTGGTTCAAACCCGGTCAAAATTTGCGGATTTTCATGATGCAAAAAATCGACATCGTCCATTACGCGATGTATTAAAGATCCTTAGAGTGCCTATCTGGTTTGGGTGCTCTCGACAAAACTAAATTTCTGGTACAGTTTTGCATTGTCAGAGCTAAGGTCTCTCCCTCTGGAAAGGAATTTGGGTGTCAAAATTACATTATGCAAATGATATCCACCTATATGGTGACACATTAAAAAGAGATACCAGCTCCAGTGGAATGCACTAGGTCTGCAATTGCTAATGCTAATTACCAATCCGCATCCGCATTAGAAAGAAATGTAAATAATAGCTATACGGGCAACAATAAATAATTCAATCAAATTAACTCAATTTTTACTCACACGCTATTCAACATTTCTTTCAATACATAATTGTAGCATAATAATCTGTTTGGGGAAAGAAATTAGTAACAGAAATATTTATTCAAAAATAGTTTTTGTTGTTAATTTATTAGAAATTGATGTAACTTTCACCTAACTTTTAGTAAATGACATAAAAGCACTTGAGTCAACACATAAGACTAAAACACTCTTGGATTTGAAAAAAAAAGCAAATTAAATTTTGCTTGGAAGCTTTGGACCCATTATGTGCCCCAACACTCTATTCTTTAATATTTTCAAAAACAAAATGCATTAATATGTGAATGAAATATGAAAGGAAAATCTGGTTTCAAGTCTTTATGTGCATTGGTATAAAAACTACATACCGTTTCTCTTTTAGGACATTAGCCATCAAAATTCACATTATTAGTCAGAATGCAAGGGGCTCTAATAAACACCATGGGAGAAAAAATAAATTTGTGTTGATTGTCTGTGATGTTTTTGTGTTTCCATGGTGTGTAAAACGATGTAAAATATTTATCATGGACACCAACATTACACCTATCGCACACTTTCGTCGTTTTTTCCTTACAGTACGCACATTTCTTCTGTAATTTAGTTGGCACGATGAAGTGATTTCCTGGATCAAGTCGTACATCTGTGCTAACCCGTCCTCCATCAGTTTGTTTCCTTGAGGTTCTTGACGTCTCGACGTAGATCCTGTTTTGTACGAGAGGTATAAAAGCACAATTCTCCATCGAACATACAAACGCGAGGTAGCTTCTCATCTGGATTAGAAATTTGGTATGCGAGCCGTTTGTTTACCACACAGATATCGATCATCTGGGTGAACAATGTCCACCACCATTCCTTTCAGATTATTCCAACATTTCTTTGATTTATATCATTTTGATACCAACATAGGAATGATATTGTAATATGATATTGTCCCATTACTGGGACGCATAATATAATTCGATCTTACACTTAAGTCAAGAATTCTAGAATCAGTTTAATGTTATATGTACATCTGTATATTCGTAATAAACACACTCACACAAAACTTTTTCTCTCAATTATTGTTTTTCTCTTACCAGCAAGCTTACAATGTTGTCAAGTGCAAAACTAAAAAATGCACTAATTAATTCATTTCTAACAGTAAGCTAATTATTGAAAATGCTTTTTAATTGATTTTGTAACTTTTATAGTAGTCAGTACAACACTTTGGCACAACAAATGAAGCTAAAAGCTCCTCTATTTAGATAGAAATAAATATAAACTAGAGTCCCAAAAAGAGACAATGGTAAATAATGGATTGAACACACACACATATATCAGCAGCTTTATGTGGTGAACCTCTCCTACAGCGAACAAGAAAACAGCAAATGAGGTCATTACACAAACAACTTTCAAAACAAACATGTTGCCATCTCGCAAAAGATAAATTCATAATCGATGTCGGTGGTAAGAGCCCTGACAAAAATAATTATTTTACATGAAATACATATTAATAAGAATCGAATGGAAATTAAGTACAACATATAAATTAGCATACAAATAAACAATAAATGATAAATGTACATTTCCATCCAAACGCATATGATGAGCTAGCAGCTGCAATCAATAACACTACATTTGAATTATTTATTAAGAGATTTAACTAAAAAGTTAGCTAAATTAAACCAAAACTTTTCTTATATTTATCCTAAAGCTTACACTACAATACATAAGAAGGAAAAGTTAAAACGTCTCGTATTTAAATGTATTTTTAAATCTAAGAAAAACGCTAATTCGTCATATTTGGTTAAATTTTTTTTTCGAACTATTTTGAACGAGCATGATGCTGGCATGAAAATTTAAAAAGTAGTATCCCTTTCTGAGTAATCCCAATGAAAGCGAAACCTCTCTCCTCCTCCCTCTTCATAAAAGAAAATTGTAGCAAAGACAATAATATTGCAATATATAATAAGAAACTGCATGAAGTTTAACCTGGCCCAGGCCTCCTACAGGATTATGTAAAAAACAAGAGAGAAGTCTTTATCTTATGTTTCATCTGCATTAATTACTAGGACATTCGTCACTAAATCAAAATTTACAGGTTATTAGGTTTCAGATTAGCTGCATAGCAACGAGGAAACGAAGTTTCTTATAGAAAATAATTATGATGCCTTCAAAATTTTAAAAAAATGGCCACAATTATTTACTTTTGCAGCAATTCACATTGCTTCTGATCAAAAAATTTTTTGCAATTATTAATGGATAAGAAAAAGCTAATTTATGACTTTACAGGATTATTTAATTATTATAGTTAAGTAATTACGAAGAAACAATTATTAAACAGTCATTATTTTAGAATTAGTTACAGAAACGCTTAAGCAGCTTACGTTCAAAATTTTATTCGCATATAATTATTTATTCCACGGAAATTTGAAGAGGAAAAAAACTGATGTCCACATATTGAATTCCTTTAAGCATATGACTAAAATAATGGAAGGATAATTAATTGTTGTAAATTACTGTAGGGATTCCTTACACATTGAGGAGTTGGATTGTATTTTCTTTGAAATATTTTAGAGAACTGCAATAAAATTTGGAATTAAAGGTTTCCCCAGATGTAAAAATATCTAAGTATATGATTTTTGGTAAGTTTCGCAATGTTTTCCTTAGTTGAGTTTAATAATTGTTATTTTCAAAGTAAAATTATTTTCTCATTCTTTTATGTTTTTAAATAAAAAACTCAGCTACTATATTTGGTAGGAAATATTTTAAAAGAGGCTGTGTACATTATCAAATATATTGAGATACTGACTTAACATTAAGGGAACCATTTTCTATCCCCCTTCCTCATACCTACAGAAATTTTTACCCAGAATTTTCAGAAATATTTCAACTGATTTTAAGATTGAAAAATAAAAGTATTTGAAGATTATTTCTGTAATGAAAAAAGTGTTTTTCAAAAATTTTGATGATCTTTAAGTTTTACCCTTTAAATGCCAAACAATGACCAAAAGGGAAAAAACACAAATTGTTTCTTGATTCAATATACATATATATAACTTAAAACTCAAACGTAAGAAATATAAAAAGAAAATTAGAGAAATTTAAAAGATTTTTATGATTTTAGCATGTTTTAAAAACAGAGCATTGGCGTTTAACACTTATTTTTTCACGTGATCTTAAAAAATTAAATAAATGATATCGGCGTTAAAAACTCGAATTTTATACGCCTTTTTTTGTATAGTTTTAAAAAAGTGAATTTTAAATATTATTCAGATATAACACAAATTAAGTAAAAAATTAAGGTTTAATACCAATGTAAAAAAACCAAAATATTACCTAAATCATAAACATAGATTTACACATTCAAAGAATTTTTAACTTACTCATAAAAGCCTTATACCTAAACAAGAAAAACGCGGCAGTAAGGTGAAACCTCAATTTACAAAACAATGATTTTTTTTTAAATTATGCATTCTTTGAACATTTTTCGAGCACAGTGTTAGAAATGATAAATCGAAATAGAAGTTCTGAAATTCTTTATAAAATTTATGATGAATTTTTAACAGAAAGATAGAGTGATACTTACATTTTCTTATTGTTTAGTGATGAAACTGTAGTATAATAAAGCTTCCTGAATAAGTAACATGTATACTTAAGAGAAATTGAGATAATTACTTGCAGAAGTTTACTTTTTTAAAAAAATAAATCCTATTATATACACACAGAACTAATATACTAATAATAAGTGAATTAAAAATAATAAATACCATAGAAGCAATTATATATAGTAAATAATACGATATAGAAGGCGGGTAAAACAATCTATTTAAATTATAACAAATGATCCAATATTTTGTAATGAAAGAATTCTAGAAAGAAATTGCAATTTCAAAAATATGATAGAAGTTTTGAATAATTATTCTTATACACCATCTTTTTTTCTCAGATTTTTATAGGTTTAATTATGTTATGGTATGTCCATACATTTGCTAGAAAGAAATATGATAACAATTTTTCTATTCTAGATATAGATTTATGCCTTAAAAAAAACTTATCAAATTGATCTTAGGTTAGCAAGCCTGAAATATGGATGGAGAATATATTTTAAGAACTATTTGCGTTAGTTTTTTCCTCTGATTCATTAGTCCAATAATTGTGAGTTGTTAGTCGATCCAAGCAATTCATTACACAGACATGTAATTACACGGAGACAAAAATCAGCAATGAATAATATCGGTTTATTAGCAGCAGCTGTTGTTGAAGAGATTAGTTCTAAAGAAAAAGGAAATTACTTTTCTTCCTTATATCCTATTTTCAGTCGTCTTGAGAGATCTGTTAAGTGTTGCGAAGAATGGCAGACATAATTAAAAGTAGTTACAAGTTTTCATCCATTCCGTACATCAGTCGCAATCGTAGTTCTATTCTGTTATTTTCATAAATATGGTCACGGAAACAGTTAGAATAAAATAGCAAACGATTCTATGAAAACGAACAGAGTATTAATAATAATTTTAGGAAAAATACTTAAGGCTAAAAGTCCGGGCTAAAAGTATCCAAAAAAGTTAATCCTTATTATTACCAAACTACCCTTTAAAAGGTTTTTTTTTTTTAATTTTAAATGGGAAACACATACCACCAAGTTTTTATAATGATCAATAGTTTTCGATATGTGCACCTTTAGTTGCACAATAAATATCTAAACGGTGATCTAGCTCTCTTCACGTTTTTCATAACATATCGGGAGTTATTAGACGAATTGCTCAAATGATACGCTCCTTCAACTCTTCCACAGTTGTAAATTTTGTTTATACATGGATTTAATGAATCCCCAAGCAAAAAAAAGCTAATGGTGTCAAATCCGGAGACCTTGGCGGCCACGCAATTGGGCATCCTCTCCCAATCTAACTTCCTTGAAATGTCCTATCCATAAATGCAGTAACATTACCATGATTGTGTAGTGGAGCGCCATGCTTTTCGAACAGATAACCTGGTAAAATTTGCGGAACAGCTAAGTTTTCCAGCATATCTAGGTAAACGTGTCCCGTAATTGTTTTCTCTCTGAAGAAAAATGGACCAATGAAGTCATTTGCATGCATTCATGACACCACATTGACTTTAGGAGTATCTCTTTCATATTCAAACTGTTGATGATTTTCATTTCCCTAAGTACGGCAATTGTAATAATTAACTTTTCCACTTATCTGAAAGCAATACTCATCACTAAAAATCGCATGTTCTAAGAAATCCGAATCCACATCAGTACGATTCATTATTTCAGTGGCGAATACCAACACTTCTTCAAGTTAAGAAGTTGAAGCTTGCATGCGCGTAAACTCCGCCGTTTGCGGACCATATCATGAACTGTGAGCCGAGGAATCTGTAATAAGTTACTGGCTAGCCTAATACACTTATCAGAACTCCTACAAAATAAATCACGCATTCATTCAACACTGTCTTCTGTCACGAAAACTTTAGGATGCTTGCCAGTTTGAGATACAAAAGTTCCCGTCTCCTTTAAAGTTTTTTTCCATTGGTGGATGGATTTTGATGTCGGGAAATCGACATTCCATTCTCTTTGAACACATCACGGTACACGCGTGACTGATTTAAATTCCATTAACCAAGTTATGTATTGCATAGTTTGCCGTAGCGTCCACATATCTTTACTAATGAAATCAGTGTAACATGTTTAACGCCTGCGACTGCTGAATAATGAGCGCCAATGTAGGCCGATTGGGCTAAGCCCAAAAAGTCTCGGAAGGCTTTCCAATTCACGGATGAGTAGCTTATTATATTCTGATGGATAGTTTCGTAATAATAATCCATATCTTTAAGCCCGGAAACCTTGTATAAAAATCATTCTGCCAAACGATATTTTTAAAAAAAATAGTCTTTGATCACACAGAATTTCAAATTGCTACCTAACAATGTCATCGAAAGCGGAATTTATATAGTTGCGTTGATCGGGGTTCGAGGATTTTATGCGAATTAGTCGCAAAGAACAAGACCGTTCTTTAAGAGCAATGAGAATTTATTGTCGAAAATCCAATTTTGAAATACAGGATTCAGCAGCAATATTGGCAGAATAAATCTCAGAAGGTTCACACACCTTTAATAGAACTCAAATACAATTATCAGTGTCTGAAATACACGTATGTAAAAAATTATTCGCAAGCACTGCTCGTCCTATTCAATGGAAGAGCTAATCGGTAATCACGGTCAAGGCAAGTTTACTAATCGCTAGTCAAAACCAGACTGACTTTCGACACGCATCTCTCTATCTATAGGCCTCGTGGATCATTCGAGAAAGATCCACTTCCGTCATAGGTCTTGAAATTAGTAGGTTTCTCCAAAAAATTCCAGAAGAATTCAGAGGTTCCCGAATTCTCCAACATAGTTGCCAAGTCGCCTACTTGGCTGTATCACCAAGATTTCACCAGTTCCCATTGAATCGCTATTATAACGTAAGAGACGGCGTTGCTTGCGAATATTACAACTTAAAATAAATATAACACAGAGTAATATAAATGCATTTCACATCCAAATACAAATTATTTACACTATTTTATACAAAATTCGTGACATTTTTAAATACGACTTAGTTTTGATAGCAGGTGTTAAAATTGTAATGTTTAATAAATTTTTATTTCTCCTTGCGGCCAACGCGTTTCAATAATATGTAAAAAGCATGATATATTTTAAACACTATAACACACAATGTTTTAAATACTAGTACTGTTTACTTTTAAAATTTGTAACTATTATTCCCTCCCCCCCCCCAATCTAATAATACTGTATTTCCACTCTACGCTCACAAAGTATGTTTTGATCTGATCAAGTTACATCTTAGAAAAACATTCCACGATAAATTCTAGATTCTACTCAATTTTAAGTTTGTGTTCGGTTCCTTCTATAATTTGAGGTAGGTAATACTTTTTTTTTTTTTAAAAGAAGGATAAGTTTAAATTATTGCTATAATTTTTTGCTTCGAAAATGATTTGACAAATAAACAAAACAGGAGAAAAAAAACACTGTTTGATTAATTGTATTTAAATATTTTGTTTATAGAATTTACATTTAAATTTGTACCTTCTTAACGGTGAAAATAATAATGTACTAAATTTTTCACTTTATAAGTTATAAAATAAATTTTACATTTGATTTCTTTAATGTATATAGAATATAATTGATAAAATTATGTTTTCCTCGCTTATTTTCAAATAGACACAGCTATTCTGACAAAGTTTGGAAATGTAATCACCCCCCAACCCATGATCTTTTCTCTATTTTATCCACCTAATTTACCCTTAGTGTGGTACTGATTCTTAGTTACTGATCGAGTTTTGAAAAACAAAAAAATCTTAAATTTAGTAGGACCAGTTTAAGTTTTTGAGGGCCTTAAACTTGTGGGATTTTTTTAAACACTGGACCAACGTAGATTTCACCGAAACTTTAATGATATCTAATGGTTTTCTTAGTTAAGGGATTCTCAATCGCTGGTTTAGCGATTCTATAAGTTCCACGAAAACATTTACTGGTTTTCAGAGGTGCTTATGAGAACAACACAAAAAAATCAATTTCACCTTATTCACTATAGAAAGAAACAAGTAACTGACAGACATTTTCTAGATTAGTTCTTTGGAGAAATAATGATTTCTTCGATACTTTTTCATTTACAAGCTTGTTTATCTGTTCCTTCAAAAAGATTCTAGTACCCTTATTATTATTAAATCCTTCTACTAATAAAATGTTTTATCATGAATCCCCGAAATAGAATATTCTTTGTTGTGGATCTCTTCGAAGTCCCTATGGGCCCCAGTTAGGAAACGCTGCAGTAAGCGATACATTATTTAAATACAATGAAAGCGTGGAAAAATTTGTCCACATTAAGTCGAACAGGGAAGCGCAAAAATTGTTTTATTTCCGTTGGAAGAACGACAAATTGTATCACGAAACATGCAAATCGTCTTCGTTACAAATGCACCGGAATAAATAATAAATGATTGCTGCGTGATAAAGGCAATGAGCAAAGTAATAAAAAACGAGTATTATATACAATATGTTTTGGAGGGGGAAAAAGTAAAAATAAATCCTCGAATGAATTTTTTTTTTTTGAATATGCATATTTTTTTTTGTACCAGGGTTTGATATTTGAATTTTCAAGTGATCCAATTCTCAATGTTGTTTGTGTGTGTGTGTGTGTGTGAACTTTGAAACATCATTTATTTATTTGTTTGTTTTTTAAAATAATGCCGTTTTTTCAAATGTTGTGGTTTGTAAAAAAAATTGTTCAACATATTTTTTTTCTTTATCTCAGAAGTGGTGCATCTCAAAGCACATTTATTAGCATTTTTTTCTTTCTTGTTCCATTTCCGCATGAATTTTTCAGCTCTGTTTTAAATGTGCGCCTTTTAAGTGGATGATTCAGTGGGCTTACTATGGATACTTATTTGTCTCCAAGGAACACTCTTAATTCCAATCTTTTTCAGTACAAAAAAGAGGAGTAAAAATTAATCTTACAATTATATATCTCAAAAGGATAAAAATAAATAAACTAAAAGTAAAAAAACTTTTTTAAGAACAAGCTTTTATTTAAACGCGCTAAAAAGAATAAAATAAACTTTTCCTTTAAAACTTTTTTTACTATCAACTTATAACGTCATTACACAATTTACAAGATTTACCTGTGTAGATAAACAAGTAAAATAAATAACTTGACCTGATTGATTTTAATTTGTAAAAATTCAAACTAAGTAAATACGGATACTTAAATCTCGCGACAAGCTTTTATCTATATATATAAAGGAGAAAAGCGACTCACTCACTGACTGACTAATCACGATATCTCTGGAACTATTCAACCTACATACTTGAAATTTGGTAGACATGTTCCTTTCATAGAGTAGACATCAGCTAAGAACGGATTTCCCGAAATACGAAACGCAAGGGGCGTTACGGGGGTTAAGGGGCGTTATAAATAATTGTTTCCATGTTTAAACTACTCAATGTACAATTTTGAAATTGGGTTAGCAGATTCCTTTCATACAGTAGAGATCCGCTACAAAATGAGTTTGGTGAAAATCGTCCCCCAAGTGGCGTTGCAGGGGCTTAGGGGGCGTTATAGATAATTATTTTCATTTTTAAACTATTTGACGCACTGTCTTTAAATTTGATATATAAATAGATTCCTTTCGTAGAATAATGATCAGTTACAAAACGGGTTTTGTGAAAACAGACTTCTAAGTGGCGTTGCGGGGGATTAAGGGGCGTAATAGATAAATATATCCGTTCTTAAACTACTTCACCTACCTGCTTGAAAATTGGTAGGTAAGTTTCTTTCATGGAGTAAATATCCGCTATAAAATGGGTTTTTAAAAAATTGACCCCCAAGGGGTGTTGCGGGGGTGGGGGTTTAAGGGGCGTTATAAATTCCGATTTTTTAACTATTAGACGTACAGTCTTGAAACTTAGTAAGCAGATTCCTCTCATAGGGTAGAGATACGCTACAAAATGGGTTTCGTGAAAATTGCCCCCAAGTGGCGTTGCGGGACTTAAGGGGCGTTATAGATAATTATTTCCATTTTTAAACTATTAGACGCACAGTCTTTATATTTGATAAATAGATTTCTTTCATAGAGTAGAGATCAGCTATAAGAAGGTTTTGGGAAAACAGACCTCTAAGTGGCGTTGCGGGGGATTAAGTGGCGTAATAGATAAATATTTTCGTTTTTAAACTACTTGACCTACCTGCTTGAAAATTGGTAGGAATGTTTCTTTCATGGAGTACATATCCGTTACAAAATGGGTTTGGGGAAAATTGACACCCAAGGGGTGTTGCGGGAGGTTAAGGGCAGATATAAGTAATTATTTCTATTTTTAAACTATTAGACACACAGTCTTGAAATTTGGTGAGCAGATTCCTCTCATAGGATAGAGATACACCACAAAATGTGTTTTGTGAAAATAGACCCCTGGGTGGCGTTGCGGGGGTTCAAGGGGCGTTATTGATAATTTTTTTGCATTTTTAATTTATTGGACGCACAAATTTTGCTAAGCAGATTCCTTTCATAGAGTGCAATTCCCCTACAAAATGGGTTTTGTGAAAACAGACACCGAAGTGGCGTTGCGGGGGCTCAAGTGGCGTTATAGATAATTATCCCCATTTTTAAACTATTAGACGTACAGTCTTGAAATTTGATAAGCAGATTCCTTTCGTAGAGAACCGCTACAAAATGGGTTTTGCGAATATCAACTACTAAGTTTAATTTCGGGAGATTAAGAGGCGTAATCGATAAATATTTCCATTTTTAAACTATTTGATCATCCTGCTTGAAAATTGGTAGGCATGTTCCTTTCATGGAATATAATTCCTCTCACAAAGAGTAAAACGAAAATTGACCCCTTAGGATGGTTGCGAGGGGTCAAGAGGAGTTACAGAAAAAATTCCTGTTTTTAATTGTTAGACCCATATACTTGAAATTTTTAAGCATGTTTCTTTTGTTGAATAGGGATGCACTAAGAATGTATTTTAAGTAAATCAAGTTCTGCGGAGGGGTGCAGGGGTTACTGGGACGTATTGACACAAAAAAATCCTTTTTTCGAGCTACAAGGACTATAATAATGAAATTTGGTTTGCACTTTTCTTCTGTTGAATTGAAATCCGCTAAGAGAGGTTATTTTGGAAAACGGCTCTCAACACACGGGATTACGGGGATATTGATAGTAAAACTTTTGTTTTTTTCTGTTTGATTTAGACTTGAAATTTGGCTTGCATGTTCAATTTACGGAGTAGAGATCCACCGCGAAAATTGGTTTTGCGGGAATCCACTTGGTTTTTGGGTTACGAAAGAGCAAACATCATTCTATACTTCAATTTTAGAGATTTTTAGAAAATACAAATTAGATGAGTTCTGCCCTTTTTATTTATCAAGAGGTGACAGTTACAGGTCTAAGTATATTTTTCAATACAATCGAATTCTTAATGCTAGGACTTAGATATCAATAATTTATACATATATATAAGCAGTAAAAATTTATAAAACATCATGAAATACCCAGCGAAGCGGGCGGGTAACAGCTAGTATCATATAAATTGTGTAATGACGTTATAAGTTGATAGTAAAAAAATTTTAAAGGAAAAGTTTATTTTATTCTTTTTAGCGCTTTTAAATAAAAGCTTGTTCTTAAAAAAGTTTTTTTACTTTTAGTTTATTTTTTACTTTTTAGTTATCGCTGGACAGGTTTCTCAGCCTGTTCAACTCATTGAACGCTGGTTCGCCATCACTGGTTTAGCTGAATTAATTCTGGCAAAAAGGGTATAAGACTAAAAACACAATGTTTTTAAATCCGTAATTTTTAAGCAATTTTTTCAATCTTCGTGCAGATCTTGGGTAACATTGTTCTACACACGAAAAAAAAAGGTTTAGTGAGATTATCTTCATACATGACAAAGTTATTAAATGTTTAATTAAAATTTTGACTATTTTTGAAAAAACTCTAAGAATATAATATTTATTTGAAATATTTTGAAGATAAGGGATATATTTTTCTCTAACATATTAGAAGAAAAATTTAGTTATTTATTAAAAAACTTCAAAAGGCATTTAAATATTTGTATTAATCAATAAAATGCTTAAGATTCAAAACGCATGTTGTAATTAAAAAAGAAAGTTTTATCAAATAATGATAATTTTTTGCTGGACATTGAATATCTTCTACGTAAGAATCTATTTTTTTTAATTGCTCAGGTCATCTTTAGAAACTTGATTTTGAAAAAATAATTAACCATCGCATTATTTTTATACAGTCAGATCTCCATGTAACGAACTTCTATTTTGGGAATTTCTCTATTTTAAGAACTTTTTCCTGGAACCAAGCACATATTACTTTTTTCTTCGTAAAACAACTCCAAATAGCGAAGTGCATTTTCTATTTAACGAAATATTTCTTCTTAGATTCGATTTTTTTTCTCTCCTTATTTTTAAAATATTTCAGGTCATTTTGCAAATTATTCTCTTTTGGCACATTTTATGAATATAAAGAACCTTGAGTTGGTTTTACAATGTGCCTAACTCATCAAGAGAAACAAAATTGTCGTAATTTTTCAAACAAAAAAAAAACTCAAATAAAATTAACAGATTCTATTTGTAATTAAATTTAAGGACACATGTCGTAGTGTTTGTTTAGATTACTGGTGATAAAATGAGGTATATTTAAATTACTTGTAGGCTTAAAATTAGAACATTTCTTTAAAAAATTCATTCATTGTAATATAAAATTATTTTTTTAATCAAAAATACATTGCATTTTTAGATAATATTTTTCTCTTATTGTTTTCCTAGCGGATTCCTTTTTGATGGGTAAGATACATAAGAAAATGATCTTTCCGATTCTGTAATTATTTTTTTTTGTCTGAGTTTTATAGATTAAAGTTAGATAAATTTTTTAAAGAATTTCTTCAATACTCCATCTCAGTTAGACTTGCCAGCGTTGAGAAAGGTATACAATGTACCAATCTACTTGAAAAATAGCTCTACTTTTTTGTTTTGAATTCAAATCCAAGAAAATAGATAGAAATTTGTAAAAAAATTGCATACGTTTTAGAAATGTAATTATTTTTTAGACAAAGTTAATTAATACAGTCAATAGCGCAACGTTATAAAATTCCAGTTTGGCTGAAAACCAATTTTCGACGCCAACTTTTGTCATTGTTGTAACAATAACATTATTACAACAATGCAGATATATCGAAGTTGGCGCCAAAACTAATTTAATGCTTTTAATTAATATCTTTTTAATTAATTGCAATATCGGAATATAAATTGTCAAAACATGCATTGTCATCCAAACTAAACGTGTATACAAAATTTCAGCTCAATGGAGTGAAGATATCAGCTTGAAAATTGAGTTGCAAGATTCCACCCGAACAAATTACATACATTGTAAGTTAAATAAAAGCTTGTAATAATATTAATTAACAATTAAATAATGATATTAATTAAATAATATTAAATATTAGTTAAATAATATTAAATATTAGTTAAAAAATATTAAATAATATTTGTTAAATAATATTAAATAGTATTAATTAAATAATATTAAATAGTATTAATTAAATAATATTAAATAGTATTAATTAAATAATATTAATATTAATTAAATAATATTAATATTTATTAAATAATATTAATTAATATTAATTAAATATTATTAGTATTTATTAATTAACATTAATTATAATTGACATTATTACAAATTGTTTTAACTAACAGATATGTGCATTTTTAATTGTATTATTCATTATTATTTTTAATTATTATACGTTACTTGTTTTAATTTACTATTATATGTATTTTGTATCTCTGATTATAATAAATGACCAACGAAAAGCTATCAAATACTAAAATCACATTTGACAAAAAAATAATGCATCTTTTCTTATGATTTAAAGTATTGTTATGAAATACTATTTTAAGACAAATACATTTCTATATTTATTCTATAAACATATCATATGTTTCAATGACTGAACACATTGGCACAACATACATCCCTGCATCGTGGGGGAGGCAGGGATCTAGAGGGCCCAAAGCCTGACTGACGCCAAGTACCCTTTGTAAAATCCAGCATGAAGCCAAAAACCTTACTTTGCCTGCCGGGGGGTGGGGTTATAGTCTCCGTTACTCTACTGACTGAACAAACTCTTATGATAATTTATAATAATTGAAAACACAAAAAAGAAAATAATTGGAAAAAAAAGCATACGTGGATGTTTACTATATATAAGATAAAAAAAAAATGTGAGGAGTTGATAATTTGGAAGAATGAATATAATTATTTAAAAAACAAGTAACATTTAATATTAGCGAAAAACGATGTTGTGGTACGCTCTTCATCACTCGATTCTTCCTCGTCATCCCTGCAAAGAGACTTTCTTCATTCGAAAATACTGTTGCACTATACCTTTTAAATGCTGTATTTATTAAATTATTTAAATATCACATTTCTTCATCATAACTATAATAATATCCCATTGTATAAGAAAGATTTTAAGGCGTGCTCATGCATTCAGAATTGTAATGGCGATTCAACCGCAGGGTATGGCATACCCGAAGAGACGGTACCTAAAAGAATATATTTAGAATTCGCCTACAAGCTGAGGTCCCACAAAGGATATGACCTTAAAGTCATCTACAGAGAAACCTATTTATTTTCTAAAAAAAAAGGTTTAGATGGAGTCTTGCAAAAAGTTAGGTGATGGGTCTAACATACCCTGAGCGAGAAGGGTCGGGTTAAAATTATGTTGTTCCTTGCCAATCAGTGGCGTAACATACACCCCCGCAACCCGCACTGTGGGGGCCTCAAGGCTTCTAGAGGGCCAAAAGCCTGACTGACACCATTAACGTAGGTTTTCTCAAAATTCACTTTACATTTAAAGAATCGAATTTTTAAGTGATTTTCCAATTGGCGATTTAATGTCATTCATCATCAAAACTTAATACGCTCATTAGATATCTTTAGTCCTACAGCTAAATCAAAAAACATCTCTTTTGTTTGCTGTAATCCAGATGACGAGAGATACTTTTCTTTAGTGGGGGTTTTCTTTTTAAACCTAGATGACTAACAAATAAAATAAAAGTTTGATGGAGAATCGGATAAACATGCTAGAGAGATATAAAAATTCATCACTTATTATTACAGTATATATTACATTAACTACAGGCAGAAGGAAAAAAAGACGTAATTTACTTTTTAAGAAGCAGCAGAGTAAATTATTGGCATCTTTAGTCCCCCCCCCCTGTGTTTCAATTTCAATTAGCGAAGTCGTAAATAACGTACATCTGGTTTGCCTTTTTCAAGTAAAATAGCATTACGATACTTGGAAAAGCATAGAGAGAATTTTAAATGCTTATTTGATGATAGATTCATGAGTATTCAATCAAAGGAAGCATAATGAGAAGAAAGCATAATGGAATGTATCAGTTTTTCATTTCTTTTTTCATGAGATGATTTTTGCTTCATACAAAGAACTCTTCTTATTAAAAGTTGCAGTATTTACGTTAGAATATAATCGAACTTTAAGTGAATCTTAGTTCGGGATTCAGAAATGAAAAATGAGGTAAGTGATAGCTTTTTTCTTTCATAAAAATTTTAAATTTTAAATTATTTTGCAGTGTTCGAGTCTTTCTTAGTGTTCGTTTTTATTTAAGTTATTAGGTCATCTATCGTTAGATTTCCCGTTGAATAAATATTATAAATACTCTCTAATTTTATACATTATTTTCTTCACTTACTCAGACTCCGGTTGATTTTGTATTCAGTTATAAGTTTAATATTAAATATTTTTACGGGATGTATAAAGGTACATTATGTTTTGGTTTGGCAGTCCATTGTATATACCACACACTTGCCAGAAAAGAATGTTCTTATGGATGAATGAGAGAAGATAAGTCCTGGAGAAACCACTAGATTTGATAATTCAATGCCGAAGCGACTTCAGGAGATTTTCAAAACTCGGGGTTATCTAACCAGCTATTAAATAGATTATTATTGTTTTTAAATAATTTTTATAGTTACTACTAAAACAATAAACGCTTACTTTTTCGACTTGATTTTTGTTGGTTTCGCTACAAACCTGACCTTGTTTTAAAAGCTATGAAAGCAAACCGAGTTTACTTTTGTTATTTTCAATACTTGGAATGAACTAAATAAAATATAATTTTAAAAAATTCCGGTTTTAAAAATTTTTTTGTTGCTTTGTTTATGTAAGCAGTAGTAGGTGAACGCAGACACTTTTTCTAGCAAGTATATATATATATATATATATATATATATATATATATAAAATCCGGCTTGGGTTGGGGCCCAAGACCTGACCTTGCGGGGGGGGCCCAATTATTTTCCGTTACGCCACTGTTGCCAATATACATCTTTTGATTTTTAGTGTGACATTCATAATCATTCAATCAATCAAATTTGCGATATCCAAATTTCACAGAAATTTGTAAAAGTAACGCATTTTAATGACCTAATTTTACTAAATTTAAAGAAAAAGCTTACATTTTCAGTCTAAAATAAATGCTCGAATTATCTTTCCATTTATATTTTCTTCTTTTGTTTTACCTTTCTTCATTTCGTTCGTAACTTATATATTTTGTTTAAATAAATATAAATGCAAATCCCGATAAAAAAAAAAAAAGAGACTGATAAAACAGCAATGATTGGTAATAAAGTAACTGTAAATTGTTTTCTTGATTCAAAAAAAAGATCAAATGATTTCATTAACTAAACTACAATACATTCGTAAAATAAAGAAAGAACTTTGCTCTTGAATTAAATTATTGAATAGAGAGAGAGCATGACAGTTCATTTATTAAATCTTGAAAATGCTCTCAAGTTCACTATCTCCGGAGAGTCTTAATTGGATTTTATTTTCCGGCAGGATAATTTTGGAGGAGGTCAAAATAAGCGATAAATCTTATCCCCCCTCCAGGGTATTCAAAACCTGAACAATTACTTACTGAATAATATAATTCAACCTCTTTGTTGGAGAACGCTCAGGTTTCCTTCTTTAGCATGGAAATTAATCATGAAAGGTTTGATTTACTCCAGCTCATCGAAAACGAGATAAGCTTAATAACGTGCTAATGGAATTGATACACAAAACCAATTCTCGATAACCCAATGAGGGGAAATACATTTTCCCTTTTGCTTTTCGAAATTCCCATATCGATTGAACCCCGTAACAGATGGCGTATCGATATTTTCCTTTGCAGCAACACCTTCGTCTCTTGGGAAGTTTCAAAATCCTTCAATATTTGCTTCTCAAACTTTCAAAACCTTCTTCGGAGATGTGCGAGCCTTTGGAAGGTTAAATTCTGAAAAATTCATTAGGATTACGCTCGGGAGAATGTGAGAAAAGAACTCGTGAAATAAGGTGTAATTGAATTATGAATAATTTTAATTGAATGGGTTTATTACCAGACCAGTGATTACAAGACTATGGGAGTTGTATTGTTTGATCTTAGGGCTATGTGTTCAGAATTTGTTTCAGAAATTTAGAATGACACTCTTTTTGAGCTTAGTATTGAGAAACACTATAGTGTGTTTGTACTTAAAGGAAACAGCCCATTTTGTTTTAAATCTAAAATAAGGGAGATTTTGCTCTATTTAAACACGCATGAATATTTTTGACTGTTACGAAATTTTATCTTAACAATTCCAAGCTAAAACTCAGAGACAAAACAACCCAAGAGGGCCAAGGCTTACTGTGCCCATCTCAGTTTTTATGACCATGGACACTGAGGTACGTGAGTAGATGTTCCGGTCAGGTAGTCAATCTAACTTGAAAACCCACAGTGTTTAGTTCCCATGCAACATTGATACTCATTTATCAACCCACTGAAGGAATGAAAGATTGAGTCGACCTTGCCCAGGCCGCGGTTTGAGCTCCCGACCACATTCTACAATTCCTCCAATTCTACATACGTGAAATTAAGATCTCGTTTGAGATTCCCTTTAACAATTAAGTAAATGTTTTAATAGCATGGAATATGCTGCTTTTGTATCATTCTTTGAAACACAGGGTATGTTTTTCAAGCTGTACTTAAAGATTAATTGATTTATTTTTTGTTCTCTCAGGGATAAATATTTAAAGTATTTATCTTTTGCTTATAAATTCTAATTTTAAAAGTAGCATATTTTGAGTTTCATATCTTACTCACAATTATGTATTCAAGTATGACTAAGAGAAGTATATTTAAAAAGTTATTAATTTCGTAAGCTTTCTGTTATACATTGAAAATATTTTTACAAAAGGAAGAGGCCAGAAAAATATATACAAATTTCAGTTTAAGCGCACTTCACTGAATTACGTAAATGATGCGACATGTGCAGGTTTCCGGCACACGTTGAGTAGGACACAAACGAAAGAATATGCAAAATTGATCAATATTCGGGCCATCATTTCAGGCAAAGAAATGTTAGAGATTTTTTTTAACACAGAGGATAGGTGTAATAACAGAAATTTTCAGGTTACCGCAAATGGAGACAGTTCCAGCAGAAGAATTATTTTACGAGATGTATGGTAACTTGAGCAAGACAGGTTCAGCTTCACAGTGAACAAACTGGCAGCGTCAAAGACGGTTGGAACAAGGAAATTAAGCTAGTTTTAGGAGATGCCGATGCGGCAAGAGTCATTAGATTTCATATATGAACAAAAGTTCACAAAAGACACACTTATATAACCCCTTATGCCACCGGCGTATATATCCGTCTCGCTGAACCGAACGTATATTTGCGTCCTTCAAAATTATGATTATTTTCTTTTTACTGATATTAGTAAAACTATTACGAAGGCTTTGGAAGGAAACTATCAAATTGGCACTGACAGTGTTCGTGAAGAATTTACTTATATATTTCAGAGAAAATAGTCCTTATTTGTGCCTTTCTTTTTCCCACAATACACCTTATATGCGCGAACTATGTGAAAAACGGTGGCACGGAGAAGCGAGCCGTGTCTCTTTTAATAGGTAGTTGAGGGGTTAATTTTCTCATGTTAAACAGAATCCTTAATGGTCCAGTGGCTGAGAATAATATGGACTAATGGTGTCCACTTAGAACATAGATTCTCAACGTTGGCGATAACGCCTTCCTGTGGCGTTTGAGGCCTTAAGGGGGGGGGCAGTAAAAGACCCCTAGGAAGCTAGAAGGCATTGAGATGGCAAGGATGGGCTTGGGCAGATTAACCAAATACAGTCTTAAAAAAAGACTTTTAAAAAAACACGCTGATTATGAACTATAACAAAAGTAAACTTTAATACTGTTTACCTTATGTTGATTGTATGTATTTATAAATCATTTCTATATCACATGTACGAAAATTCATATATTTCGATGCTTTGGGAAGTGGTTGAAAAGCTTAAAGATTACATTACACATTCAGATCTACATTAAATTAAATGATATAGTGCATTTTTTAATTTCTGTAGTGCCCATGTCGTCTTTGTCTGTGAGCAGTAGGAAAAATGTTTAATCCACTGCATTTCATTACGTATATTATCCAAGAAACATAGTTAAATATGTTAACCAGGAGTTAACGTGTGATTCTTTAAAGGCTGAAACTGTCAATTTGTATTTATTTTGAAAAAAATAGTTTATTATGAATTACTTCGCATCCTCAAAACTCCTGCCTGTTTTTAAGCTAAAACTTTTATTCCATTCTTTTAAATGAAGAAGAAATTCAGTAGCGTTTCAGTTCCAATAATATCCTATCTATGACTAAAATATATGTTACACATTTAAATATATTTGTGGCAATAGCTATTTCGGATTCGCAAGTAAAAAAATTGAGGTTTAAGAAAAAAATTAAATTAAAAAATATAATCTTTTAGTAATAGAATATTCTTTAAAATTTAACTCTTGTTTTCACCATCTATTATGTACACTCTTATTTCTCTAGAGTGGGGTATTCACTAGAAAAGGGGGCACCAGTTCAAAAAAGGTTGGGAACCTATGGCTTAGAAGAATGTCATTGGCAATACACCACAGACGACTCTTTCAACGTTGCAGAGCTAGAGTAATGCGCACGATTTATTGAACCAAGGTCGTGTTCCCAGATGAGTTATGCTTCTGTTTTTCAATGATAGCTGCCAATGTACGAGTGTGTGCTGACATAAAGATAGATCCAGTCTGGCTGCATTCGTGGATTACCTCACTGCTTGAAAACAAAATATCATGGTTTGAAAGGCCACCTCGCATGATACTACCTGTGGTTCATTTTCAGGGCATTTTGAAGACCCAATAAAGAATGGATGATATGCCGCGACCGGGGTCACTCCCCTCTATTCGAGAGGATTCTCAATGCTCTTTAACAGCAGAACACTACCCGAACGCACACTACACACCTTAACCTGCATTTGTATGGCCAGAAATCCATTCATATTCTTCTCTATCTCCTATTCTTCCATTATCTCTTCTCAATTTAAGACATTTGACACGTAATTGGACATTTCTTGAGTGCCCTGCCACCGTTGCGTTCAAGAAAACTAGTAATAGTTAATAGGTCACTGTAGACAATGAGCCATCAGTACTCTCATTGATTATGTTCCTAGACTTGTTGTTTCGGTATGTAGCTTCTGGTTTAATTTTAATTTTCTATTGCTTTCACTTGATCTTTCATTTCGTCTAATACTGAAATGCGTCTTTTAAATCAACATATTGTTGAGTTAGAGTTTGGATAATAGAGTATTTAGTTTAAACTTCACCCAACTATTCTTCTCACTGTATCCATTTCAAATGCATTCCCATATTTTGAAAAATTTATTTCATTTTTCGATATTCATTTTTGACGGTGCCACGTCCCGCTGATAGCTTCGGCTCGATGGATCAAATGTGTGTTGGACTAATTCTAATGAAATCAAAGCATAAAATAAAGTGGGTTGTATTCTAATTCAATGTAACAAATAAGGTTTATTCACATAACTTGTGCACCCACCTGAACACACAAAAATGTAACCTATGGTGCATTGATACTTTCGAATCTTTTAAAAGAGAGACAAAAAATACCTTACTTTCTCGTCTCAACGACGAAAATGACTCTTCTCCCCGAGAGTTAAAACCAACTCCATAGCCTCATTTGGGAGAACCGAAAGCTGCAAATGTTCGTAGAGACAAAAAGTTCTGAACGCAGTTTTAGCTTCTGTTGTAATATATATATATATATATATAATATATATATATATATATATATGATGTGTGTGTGAATTTTCCAAGTGTATATTACCATTTTAATTAAGACATTGATGATTTGGTGGCAGTAGATTTAGAACAATTGATGACGTTGAATTCATTGATATCTTGGTTATTTCACAGGTAAAAAACACTCACACACAAAGTAGAAGCGACATGGCACAAATAAGCAGCAACAGACATTAACGTAACATTATGACAAACACAAGACACGGCATGAATTTTCCAGAGAATCTTGGCTTCTATATAAAACGTAGACCGGAAGTTCAAAAACACTTCTAATTTTAATACACTGAGGTTTAAATTTTAAAGAGATAAAGTTAGATCATATACCGTTATATCGGTAATTAACAGTAACATATTTACACAAAATCCTGTACGCGGCAGGATCATTAAAAATTATAAACTTAAAGGTTAAAATTAACGTGAATATGTCTCTATAGTTTTTTAAAAACATATTTTGCGGTAAAATTTTGGAAAGTTAATTGCATTTTTAATAAGGTGTAAAAAAATATCGTTTTTCTCAAACGATCAACTTTCTATTCCTTGCTCTAATGGCACTTGACAACTCATTACGTCTGTGAGTTGAGGTTACCATTTCGGCGACAAGGAAACTAATTTTCGCCAAACCCTCTGACTTACGCAAACATTTTAAGTGCTAACATCTTTAGCCCCTAAAATATGCCAAGAAGTTCTCAATGTAAGTGTCAAAGCTATCATAAAATTTTTAGTAATTTCATTCTATTTCAACTTTTCTTTGAATTAATCCCCCTATATAAGAGAAAAGCGTCTTACTCGCAAACTCACATCACGAGATCTGTAGAACTATTAGATCAACAGTATTGTAATTTGCAAGTTTTTTTTGTTTTTGTTTAGTAGAAATCTATTATAAGAAAGGGTTTTACGAAAATCGAATCCTAAGGAGGATTACTGCAATGGTATTAGAAGAATTTAAATTTTTGAACAATTACACCTACAGACTTAAAACTCGGTAAGCATGTTTCCTTTGTTCAGTAAATATTTGTTAAAAAAGGAAATGGACTTCCAACAGAGTTTGTGGTGGCTACAAGAAAGCTATGGATAAAAAAAATACTCGTTTTTTCTTACCATTTTTGAACAGAGATCCACTGAAAAGTAATTGAGGGTATCAACTCGGGGGGGGGGGTACAGGACGATCAACGATACATATACTTGTTTAAAAAATTAAAGTCTTGACCTTATTATATCAAGAGGTGAGGGCTATGAGAATATTTTTCATTACAATCGAAAACTTAATGATAGGACTGAGAGATAACAATGACCTAAAACACAATGTATAGTGTTACAATGTCATAAAATACCCAGCGAAGTGAGTGGGTAATAAACTATATAAATTTAAATATAAATTTACTGTAATAGAACCATCGATTGATAAAATATTTTTGAACTGTTGTTTGAGTTATACTTTGTCACAATGCGAATAATAAGAGAAATTTGTTTGAAGAAGATTTTGAAAAAATTCATATCTGGTGGTAGTAGAAATTTTAAAAGTAGTTAGATATAATATTTTTTTTATGAAAACACTGCTCTTTGATGGCCAAAAGAATTAAAAATGCTATACTGCTTAAAATTTTTCATACACAGGGTGATTGTAAAACCATGGAGCAGACTTTGAGTGGTGGTACTTGGCTCACACTAAAACAAGCAATTTTTGTATGATAATATATATAGGCGGAACCACCGCGTTGAGCCACAAACAGAGCAAAATAACAGAGTTTTACTGTTGAACTGTTGGAGGATGCAATTTTTAAAACTGTTTTAACATTTTCTGTACAGAATCACACGCTAAGCCTGCTGCTAATGAACATTTTATGTTTCCGTTAATGTGTCTAATTTTTCTGGTTGTACCTCTCTCTGCCCCATATATTACAATACAAAAATTGTTTGCTTCAGTGAGCTTTAACACCCCTCAAAATTTCGCCGGTGATTTAAGAGTCACACTGCGTTTATATTTTAAGTGGATTTAGTTATTATAAGAATTAAATATTCAATCACATGACAAGAGGCACACACACACACACACACAAATGATTTCATTTCAAACAAAATCAATTAATTAAAACTTATCTGTGGATTTAGATTAAAAAACCTTTCAAAATAAAAATTAGGAAAATAGAGTTTGGAAAAAAGGAACATAATTGCGGTTCAAAATGTCAGAAATTGGCTATTGTTTATTAATTTACATGTTTGTTTACATAGTTAAGTTTTTCATTAATCAAGATAAAATATTTTATGTAAAATAAAAAGAAATGTTTTATAAAGTTTATTACGATGCAAAAATTTTAATTTACCGTATTCAATATAAGAATTACCTCTTTAGAAAGTTCAAAATTTATTTATTCTGATTTCACATTTTTATTCATACGTTCTGATAACTTATGGATAAATATCATACCCTTAATTTTAATATTTATTTAATATATTTATCTGCAATAAATATAAATAAGCTACGTGATGAATAATTATCTCTCTACCTCCTTTCTACAAGATAAGACTAATATTTTTATTAGTAGACGGAAAACATAAACAAAAGGTATTATAGTGCTACTAGTACATAATCGACTTCTGACCAAGAACCAATTAGGTAGACCTAATGGCACATTAATCTAATATCATCATCATATATATCAAGATACATTGGATCAGATATTTCCTGCACCAAATTGAAATGCCTAGATTGTCGTGGTTGATGTTTATCAGGCTTGTATGATAAATTATTGTGCATTAGGGGATAATTTTATTCGACTTCAGTTGCATTAAATTATTAGAATAATATACGTTTTTCTTGCTTAGAAGATAGATAAAAACAAAGGCGATGTTCTTACAATTATAATAAAAACAAATAATTTTCTTCTTTTTCAGAATTTTATTTATTTCAGAAACAATAATTTGTAAAGTAATGGAGAAACTGAAAAAAAAAATGTTTCTTCGAATAGAATGCAATTTTGGAAATAGTAAAACAACTTTATTTAGGTCACAAATATTCCTTTCTTTCAAATAGTCCCTGTTTCATACAATTATTATTATTATTGTAAGTTATCAAATCGACATTTTAAAACAGTTTCAATTACAAAAGTGTTTGATTCCGAGAGCATTAAGAACACAGCTTAGATTTTAAAATTTGTGAATATTTAATTTAACTTTAACTTTGTTTTTTTATGCAAAATGTCAAAATAGAACGTAGGTCGAACACAATTGCTGATCCGCTAAAAAAAAAAAAAAAAACTCAAATCAATTTTCTCCTAAGATAAAACATTTTTTTTATTGAAAACAATGATAAAATCGCCGTGCACCACAAAGTATCACACAGAGCTCACAGAAGTAAGTATTAATCACACAATACAAAGGAATAAAGGAAAAAATAAATAAAATAATAAAAAGATAATCTTTTGATGTTAGGAAGCATTACAAATACTCATAACAAACTCACTGAACTTTTTAAAAGTACTTCTGGTGGAAAGCAGTTGAGGAAGATTCGGAGGCCAATTTACATTAAGTCCCTTGAATGCCAGTCTTAGGATATTCCGTTCCGTTAAAACATTTGTGGGGTGTATTCTGTTATTATTTCAGCTTAACTTGTCGTGCAAAAATATAGGACTATGTTTACTCACGTGCTTCATTTTAACGATAAATATAATTTTGTACTTTAATAAAGAATACTTAAGCAAATGAAAACAAATGTCTAATAATGACAAATAATTCTGTGGGAATGATTCCCTGTAATTGATTCTTATAACATTTAAAAAAACAACTTCACGCTCTTTTGTGTTTTGGAATGACTTTTATTTATTTTATGTTCAAACAAAGTAAAATAAATAGTTACATTTCAATATTTACTCATATTAGTGGTATAGTTCTGTAAGGGTTGGCAGTACATGAATCCCTGGCATCCTCGAAGCCTCGTTTGTTCACCCAGTCGAAAATTCGGATTATGTGAATTGTCATTGTGATTCATTTATAAACTTATTCTTACAAATTGTGTAAAATAGGTCGTCTACTGGCCTTTAGCCCTGGTCTCACAGGACTCGATGCAAGGACAGCTATTTTTAGCGCGTTTTTCACGTAGTGGAACAAAAGCGCTATTAGGACGCAAATTTCGTCTTTGTCTTCGTTCCATATTTTTTCGTAGCTTTTTCTCAGCCAATAACAATCAGAAAACAAGTATAAAAGGCTCTGATTTTCCTTTTTTAATTTAATTCTTTTTTTAAACCGTAAAGTGATAAGGATACAGATTTGTGTCATTATTTCTTTTCAGCCCAATAGCAGTACATTTAGAGGAGTGGTACAGTGCTACTTTTTGTTAGTAAAAAGTTCATAGTTGCATTATTGTAAAATACAACATGTGAAAAACGCGCTAAAATTACTTGACCATGCCAATGATTGATATCTTGTTTGATGTTTTTCTCGGTCTTGTAATTAGGATAAGGTTAAGAATATTTTTTTATTTCGTTTTTTATTCGTCCCCATAAACTATCAATTTTCTTTCCCAAAACGTTTCAAAAAGTGGCCTATTTTTTATTGCTTATAGCTAAACAACATACTTAACAGAATTCAAAAGTGGAATAATATTATTTCAATTTTAGAGTTTTCACACTATTTCCTTATTTTATATTCGTGAAGTACACAAAACCCCCTAAATGTCTTCTTTTTATAAGTAAATTGCATGTAAAGAATGTTTCATATATATATTTTCTCATACTTACAAACTAATTTCGTGCTCATGCCTCTTCTTCAAATGGTTGTGTGTGTATGTGTGTGTGTGCGTGTGTGTGTACATATATTTGCGCACAATTTGAAGCATGGTGTAATACTAAGACTTACATTGCAATGGGACAGAGATAAAATCAGCTTTCTTGGATTATCTTTTCATTTTCCTTTTTTTCTCAAAAACAAATTGCCCATTACCTTTCCAATTCCTTTTCTCTAACGAATACTTTCAAGAATCTATAAATTCCTGCCTTCAATGAAAAATGTCCGCCTTCACCACAAAGAAAATCCCGGATGAGGAGTATTTCAGTACCATGGACAAACTGCATCCTCTTAAAAACACTAGCACCAATAATCTCAGTATAAGAATTAAAAATATGCATAAATCAAAGATAGAAAGGAGAAAATGACCAATGCCCGTACAGCGTACGGACAAAGCGGTTGTGGGGCCAGCTTTCGGTAGCCCGTATAGTGTAAGATCAAACAATTAAAGGGCTAAAGTTTCACTTGTTAAAGGAAAATTGTTTAAATTCTGAGAAAAAAGCTAATTATTTATTTTACTTATATAAACCATAGCTTAATTAATGTTTAAAACTCAACACATTTTTTTCAAAAAGTAGCTAGTTATATGTAGTAAAACATTAATTTCCAATATAAATAGTTATCAATCTACATACCCATTATCTCTGAAAAGAAATTGCTGATTTTTTAAAAAAAGAATTCAGTTTTTATTAACCCATCCCCACTTCAAAGAGTTTTTTATTCAAAGAATGTTCTTTAAAATATAACTCAAACAAAACTATTCGAAAGCTAGAATAAATATTAAAAAATAATTCAAAGGGAACAAAGTAAAAGAACTATTCAGAGTATTTATTTCATGCACAAAGGCGACTTAATTTATAACTTTTCTACAAGTTAATTGTAAAATGAATGCAAAAAAGTGCACTTTAGTATAGTGTTGGTTGTTAAACAGAAATTAACTACATTCTTAATTGCTCTTTTGTATTCTACTACAAACTTTTATGTTTCTCAGCTGAAATATTTTCTTTTCGAAGATAAATTAAAACATTTTAAAAGTCTTTTAAATATTATTTATTCCATTGTTGTTCGTTTCTATTGTTTTAACTCTTGAAGAATAATGTTGATGTTCATTTTTTATCGTGTTCTTTCCCCCCCCTCCTCCAAAATTCATTTTATTTAGTTTTCATTCTTATTCAGATTAACATGAATTTTTACATACAACCCAGATAAATTTAAAAATTATATGTTCGAAAAATGTATTAAGATATTCGCGCGTTCGTGCTTTCATTAAACTTTGATCCTTATTGCCATATATATTTATGCTTACATGCACATTGACTTACACATTTTCCTGTTATTATGAAAGAAAATAAATGTGTGCGTGCAATAAATGCTTCATGCAGCGGAGTAAGCAAAGTTTAGAACTATTTGAAGATATACAATACTGCTGCTCAATATCATCCTGTTTAATTAAAATCTGACTTTTATGTCATTGCGATGTTATTACGCTTAACTTATAGCTATTATTAGCTTGCAGTTTTCCAGAGTAAAGAATTTGGAGCCTTGTCTCCCATTAAAAAGTTGTTACTTCCAAGTAAACATACAATACAGAAATCACAATATTCTGATCCTTTACCTTTAATAACCAAACCTTGAATTTTCCACAAGATAAAGGCTTCCTGCTGTACACTTTTTAGTTGGGAGACACAATAAGGAAAAAATACCAATTAAAATTTCCAGATCAATCAACCTGTTTCCAGTTAAATGCTCTATATTACTTTCATCATTATTTACCTGATTACAATGTTGCAACTTCAGTGAACTGGCGGTCATAATTTCTTCCTTGCATGAAGCAATTCCAGTGCATGTATTTTGGTTTCCATGAAACTTTCTTTTACGGGGACGATATGAACGACATTTACCCATGATTTAATTCTGCACTGATGTAGCGGGTCCTTTTTTCAATTCCTACTCTCTCTATTAGTTCCCTCTCTATATATATTTATCTTGTTCAAATTTTCAAACGTTAATAAAATACATTTTAAAGCACTCAATTGAGCTGAAAATTTATACACACGATTATTTTGGATGACAATATAATTTAATTATAATTAGTAAAAATTTATTGATTAAAACTAATTACTCAAAGAATTACAAATACAGCCACGTTGGCATCATTTTTGGCGACTTGTGTCCAAACTTGAAAAGGTTTTTTTCTCCTCTTAAAGGGCTCATTTGAGCTGAAATTTTCTATACACTATTGTTTTGGTAACAATACGATGATTTAATTATAAATAATTAAAATTAATTGACTGGAATGAATTATTTAAAGAATTACAGATACAGCCACGTTGGCTTCATTTTTAGCGACATAAGTTGAAAACTTTTATTTTTCCTCACGTTTCAAAGCATTCAATTGAACTGAAATTTTATACACACGATTGTTTTGGATGACAATACAATACTTTAATGATAGTTAATTAAAATTAATTGCCACTAAATGATGTGATTCTGTCATATGTATATACATATTTATATTAATTGTAACTATTTAATAAAAACTAACTAAAATAAATTTTTTTTGTTGATATAAGTAGAATAGACTTAATTTTTTTTTATAGAACTTGTTTCTTGCTCCTTTCTGTTACATTTCCTACATTGTCTATAGTTGTAAGCCCTCTTTGACATATGGTTTCTCACACTGGCTGAACGTGCATCCTCCGTAATACGCACTTTTTTGCTTGTAAGCTAGCAGAATGGTCTTTCCTTTTTCTTGAGGAATATCCGCCTATAGCTGACGATCTAATGCTGTACGGAATGTTAGCTGGTCTGAACTTCTGTTACCTTTGTTCACTTTCCCCAGTATGAAACTATTTATGATGGCAAGGTCAATGAGAAAATAAAAGATACGATGCCACCATTTTACAGATCTTCTTCCTATTTGGTATCTTTTTTTCTTTGATAGAAGCGATCAACAACCCTTATGATATCATTATATACAGCGACAGCTTTTGATAAGGTACTTCTTCTTAAGTGCCATCTCTTTTGTTAGACTTACAGATGTCATAATCGCTGGTTTATGTGCGTTAGTCAACAAGGTAACAGAATTTTTTTTCATCCACTTTATTGCCGCAACCTCCTCCTTAGTTAGGAACATTAATCCATCTCTTTCTAAATTGTCATTAGCTTTCAGCATTTGTGGAAGATTCTTCCTTTGTGGCCTCACAGTCCCTTCAGAAAACAGACCATTTGCAAGTAAGATTTTTTACAAGCCTAAGAGATGTGAAATAGTTATCATGAGCAATAAGGCGACCTGTGTGTTTCAACTTTTCCGTTAGTTGAGTAACTGCTGTAAATATAGTTACATCGAAAACAATATTTTCTTTATTTATTATCTAAATATATTACTTCGGAACTAAATATTTTATTTTTTTTAAATAGTATACAAATTGCACCTGGCTTTTATAAGATACAATTGCACTTTCACATCTCAGCCATAAGTTATTGTACTAGATAGTTACTGCACAAAATATACAAAAATATACAAAATAAGGAAGTGTTATTACAATATTTTGTAATCCCATTTGCAATAAAATTGTTGAGGAATACACATGTCGCATCGAAGCAGGTGTCATGGGAGAACAAATCTCATACAACATTTTCAAACTTTCAAAACAGAAGTGCTAATTCTATTCAATAGATCGAAAGATAGATGGCAGCAAAAGCAGAAGCGTTCCCATCGTTATAATAGCAAGGCCATTATATTATAATGGGTTTTGAGTTTCCCCCAGGTGTAGTTTGTAAGATCATGTAGATGGGAAGTTATCTTCCCAAGACCCACAAAAAGGTTAAATAGGAATAGAATCTGGTCGCTACAATGATCCCTAGGGGAGCGTGTTAATCCTACCAGGGGGCGCGAGCATACAGAAAAGTCGAAAATAAAATATTATTAAAAATATTAATTTACTGAAAGGAAACAAAAGAAAATACATTCTGACATAATAAATAAAATACATATTTATACTGATATAATACACTGAAAAATATATCAGTACTCCGCAATGTATTTCATCATTAATTCATTCATATACTAAGTAAAAGGGTTAAGTTAATATAAGTTAGCTTACCCATGGGCTTGTCATATACAAAATTGCATACAAAATTTAATACTTATCTTGATAATTTGTATGGTTTATTATTAAAGTCGCATTGTAGCTTTAGCATCAAAGTACATTACTATTGAATTCAATACAGTGTTATTGAATGGAGGGGGGGGGACGTGATGAAAATTATAATTTAAAATTAAGTCGCAAACAACGAAAGTTTGAGAAGCACAAGTCTAAAGTATGGCAGCATAAAAATATCCTGAATCTAATCAACAGTTTAGTTTTATTTTGTATGTGATCCTGAGATGCAGAGATGCAGAAGAATAAATTGAACGATTTTTGTTTTGTTTTGAACAGAAAGCGATATTGTTCTGTGTACTGTTACGAAAATAATGTACGATCCGTGAGTATTTTGAAATACAATTGATACTGCTACGAGTTTTTTGTACTGAATGCTTAATTCAGGGTAAATATTTTATATCTGGAAGTGTTATACATTAATAATACTCTCTGATGTATTTATTTTGTGCTAAAATTGTAGTATTCGCAAGAAACGCATTTCCTTACATTATAATGTGGATTCAATGAAAACTTGGCGGAATGTTGGTGATAGAGTCACGTTGGCATTGTGATGACTTGAACCAGCTTATCAAAACAACTTATTACAGTGAAAATTAACTTGAATATTTTTACAATCGTTCAGAGATTGGGATCGCAGTTAGGTTCTTTTACAGTAAAGTTCAGCTTATCTCAAACATCCTCTTTATCACGTGAAGTCGACACCTTTTCATCGATAATAGGGGCCACAGTCCTTCGGCTTCGCTGTTCGACTTTAATCGTGGGTGCAAACACAGTGTGTTTCTCGCAGTATATCGCTAGAGAGGCCTCTGAACGGTTCTCTCTCGCAAATTCCCACGCCTTGCCTTTTAAAGTCTAGCTCTCTCATCTTCCTCCTTTCGGTTTTCCTTACATCTCTTGTCCGTCGGCTCCTCAAAGCGTGGGACCCTTTTCGGAGCATCATGTGGTGGTCTTCTCCCCATACACGCTGTCGTCCGGGATGCGTAAGAAACGGAAATTCCACATAGGCCGGGGAATATGTCCACTCTCGTATTCTAAAGAATGGTCGTGGGAACATGGGTCAGAATTCTTGACCACCAATTTAGGCCACTTTTTCACAGCAATTAGGGAAAGGAAAGCGGGAACATCACAGCATCATTTGTGGCAACCATTTTGAAGACCGCTTTACACAAATTGTTGACTAAATGGTTACTTCTAGAAATTACTGGAGAAATATATTAATATCATGATCTATGGTGTAAACGGGTCCTTCTCGAAAGATCCGTACAGCTTTTCGTAAATGTCGCTCGCTGAAATTGAGTTAGTAATGTTTTGAACGTTGAAGAGTCCACTAGTGATTAGTTCCTTCTTTCGAGCAAGTGCTTGCGAATAACCTTAGTCATTACATATTTGTATTTTTAATCGTGTCTGAGCGCAGTAGAAGGTGTGAAGGCCTTCTGGGATTAATTTTGGGGGTTTTGCTGCTGTATCCTGTATCTCTAAAGATTGTTTTTCCAAAATAAATTTTCATCACTTTTAAAGAATTGTTTTGCTCTTTGAGACAGATAGCATCAAATTCTCGAACCCGATCTACGTAGCAATATCTTCTTGTGCATAAATTTAACAATCAAAACTATACTTTTGTTTAAGTTCCCTCTTTTATTACGTTATCTTTATCAATGTCATTCTCAGGACATCGAATTTAAATTTGTAATTAATTCTATTATGCATTAAAATAGAGTTATTTCACTTGGGGGGGGGGAGGTCATAACCAAATTTTTTTTATAAAAAGGAGTTCATGCTCACAGTCAGTTGGGAAACCACTGCTTTAGACGAAGTATTTCTTATGGAATTATTAAAACCAGAAATGTGTCTTTCACCTTATTCTCACAACTTTTGTTTTTAACATCATGTAATTAACAAAGTATGTGGATATAACTCTTAATTTAGATTTTATTAAATGTTAGATTGTTATGGTAGATTTTAGACCAAAGTGAGCTTAGTTATTTAGATGAAGATAGAGGATTATGTTTTTTCGTAACATAATAATTATATGCGTGTATTCTTATAGGACCACTCTTAAGAACGTACATATTTATGAGACACAAAGAAAACCTTTAGTTTGGTTTTCACATTTCATTTCGAAAACTGATAAAATAATAAAGATTATTCAATTTTTTTTTCGAAAAATTGTGCTACACTTAAATAAAATAAAGCTCATCACGCTTAAAATGACACACTTAAATGAGATAAAACTCAACATTTTGAGAAAAGTAAATAAGGAAAAATATCTTAGTTAACATTATTCTATGTATATATATATATGTGTATACTATTAGAAATCTTCTGACGTTTTATGGTTATTTGTGCGCGGAATACAAACATTACACATTTCAAAATCAAAAGAATCAAACCTTATATACACAATTTAAAAATATTATGGCAGTAAGCAAAAAAGTTAGGAAACCGTTGCTTGATAGCCATGCATGAGGAATGTGGAAAATACAGGTGTAAGAAGAGACTTTATAAGAAAAAAAAATTTATGGGACCTTTAACTTTTTGGAATGCATAAAGAACATGAAATGATGCTTCAAGGAAACAATTTGGTTATATAAATAACAAGAAACTGATTCTTTGAAAATCATACCGGACGTTTAATATGGTATGTCCGCCCCCCCCCGAACTGTTAAGACTGCCACACATTTGATTTGCTTGGATGCAATGAGGTAGGTTATTGATGGAACTTTGGGGAATATTTGTTCCACTCTTGACGAAGTGTGATCTTCAAGTTTTGGGCAGTAACAATAGGCCTTGGTCTTCTAAAAACGCATCTTCCAAGTGTTTCCCAAACATGCTTTATCGGATTAAAATCAGTTGCACATGTTGACTACTCCATACATTTTGTTGTTTCAAATTCAAGAGAGTTCTTCACAAAACGAGCTGTATGAAGTGTGGCATTATCCTGCATTAAAAGAAAGGAAGCACCAATGACTGCAGCATAAGGCACGATATGTGGTGTCAGGATCTCGTCTACATACCCTTGAACAGTCAGATTCCCATTCTGAATGATATACAATAAAACCTCGATGTTCAGCAGCCCATTCTCGGGCCGCGTGGTATATTGCTGTCAAAATTATACACACTATTGGCCTACGTGCATTCAAACTACTCGCATGAATCCTATTTCCGACTGTTTGGCTTGAGACTCTTCGTCCTCTTGCTAAAAGAAACTGTCTTTAAATCTGAATCGCATTGTCTGTTCTGTCTCGACGAGTTTTTCACTAGATATTTCTGTCATTATTTCAGGTAGTAGCATGTAGACGACCTTGTTTTATCGGATGTCGAACATGCTCTTTTTCTTGGAATTGATTGCTCAGTCTTACAAATGACATTTCTTGCCACTTCTGCTACATTTCTTTGTGTTTGCCCGGATTCCAGTATCTCTAAAATACACCAAGTCATAGATTTCGGTTGACAACAGCGCTGAAAGGTTGAATTTTACCACTGACACAACGAAAAACAACAGCTTATACGAAATCATGATTTTTTCACTTATACCCTTTTTCTAGTTTTTGAAGTCAAGAAAGTTGGTACATTCTGGTACACTTTAAACTATGGATGATTTGTTTTACGTTAGTTCTTAGAAGAAATATTTGTGTAATTTTATTAAATCCATGTGATTGCCTAAATTTTTAGCAGTGTAATTTATTATAATGATCTTAAAAATGGTGTTGTGGCTTGGTGTGTCACGGAATTTCATTCCTTCACCAGCATTGGCAGCACAGTGAACTTCGTTCATTTTCAAAACTTACTTGACGTTATTTTGCAACAATACGATACCAGACATAATGCAACACAAAATGCTTAACACTTCTTCATTTCCCACTAGGTCATACTTGCCTGTAACATCGATTTTCCTTGTCTGTGTCCACCGAACATATATCACCAATGATTCGCAAACAAACTTCTTCATTTCCCACTAAGTTGTACTTTCTTTGAATACCCGTTTCCCTTGTCTGTGTTGACCGAACATTTGTAGTTAATGACTAGCAAACTCTGGCCCATTATCCCCCTCATCTCACTGCATGAAATTAACCTAGACAATATGTGGATACAGAATTAGTCCAAACACAGATGGGTAACAGCTTTACTGTCAATCATTAACGTTATACTTCAAAATTACACGAGAGCTATTGGAGATGAATTTCGTAATTTTGAATATTTGTCAAGTGACGGAAATGACACTTGATCTGGCCTCATTTTCCCCAAACCTATGTACCATGCCAACATGCAGATTGAGCTTCGGAAAATTTAATATACATCAGCCTTTGTTCATGACAAGTCTTTACTGGCACCAGGAGTCTAACCCACGACCCAATAGACGTAATGCCAGACACAAATTCGCGTTCATGACCAATTGGCTACTAGGCCCGGCAACTGCTCTAAGAACTGATTTCTTCGTGTTCCACAAATCGAGCGAAACAATTTTTTGAATTATTTTTCCTTCCCATTTTATTTTATTATTCCATTAAATTTGGTTTAGTATATTTTGTCTATCATTATGTCGTATTTTAGACAGAAACTTGTGCAACTGAGATTTAATTTCTTAAGAGATTTGACAACTTATTTAATAATTCGAGAAATAATTTTAGTTAATTCTCACCAAAGATTCGTAATTGAATTGCCCTTTCGTTTGGGAACTACGGCAAAGGATAAAATGACATTTGAAATTGATCTCTACAACTCTTCAAAACTTTAACACAATTCGCGTGTCAATGATATAACAAAGGAGTCCCAAGGAATAAACATGTATATCAATTTGCAATGCCAATATTTATGAACTGCAAGTTAAGTAATTTATTATCTAAACACCGGAGAGAATCTGTTATCCAAACAATTATCTTAGTTGGGTGCATAGTTAAAATAAAGAACAAGGGAGTCGTTACCTCCAAACGAATTAAAATGACACGTCTTATTATCAAATCATGATTGTACCCTTTCGATTTCTTATTTCTAAAGGAACTGTCATTGGATTTTCTTCCCAAACGGGTACTAGCGTAAGATGCCAACAAACCCTCAAATGATTGCCCATTAAACGCTAGAAGAGCTCTTTGCTCAATATCTCTCGGATTCAATTCCTGAAAAGGGCAATTAATCACCAGAGGTTTCATCTGATTGGACTTTCGAAACCGTGATAAGGCTAATAACTGGCTAATGGAGTTTCAGTATAAAACAAAGTCACTCTCAACCAGGGAAATACCTCTTCTCCTTTTCCATCCTGATATCGATTGAGCCTTGAAACAGATGGCATACCGATATTTCTTCTTACATCAACAACTCTGTCTAGAGGGAGCTACAAAATCCATTCATATGCCTCCCAAGATATATATTTCGAATATATTTTTTCCTTCGGGATTTATAACTGTTCCTCGTGAGTATAAACCGATGGAAAATTACGGGTAAATTTCACGCTCAGGCATCGAGATATTTTGGCTTAAGTATGTGAGAATTCATGTGATTTATAGATAGAATTTAAGTTAATTGAACTGAAACGGGGGCTTAACGTCCATTTTCAATCCCTGTTGCTTGTTTTGTTAAGTATTTTCCTCGTAAGAATTAGAAGTTTAAGTTAGTTTTGGAGAGTTACAGGAATTACACAGAATTTAATTCAGAAGACTTTGTTTTTACTGAGGATATCAGATCAAATTAATATTTGATAATTTAATTAAAGAAGAGCAATACAGATTTATGATATATCATATATATATAACGCAGAAATTTTACAACAGATTTATGTAATTAAAGTTAGAAAATTCAATGTAGGGGTGTTGCAATTTGACTTTTAATTCGCCACGATGGATTGGGCTGAATAATGTGGCCGCGGTAGTCTGGTGGTCACGGTAACGCACTTCTGACCGGTGTGTCAAGAATTCGAACCTAAGGAACTAAAGGCACGCCGTGTAGAGGCGCTGATGCATGTTAAATCTTTCGGAACTCAAACGTCCTCCCGTTGGTGTGATGTGGACGTTAAAAGAGGGAGGTACGAGCTCAGATGTTGTCCTTGTCACTTGACCATGATTCACAATGGTGAGATTTGTCACCAAAAACCCTCGAGTTACTGAATAGTGACTCGAGTAGTACGTTCATATTCACTCACTCACTTGACTTACAGTTAGAATGATAAATAAACAAAATAAGAGTACATTTAAAGAGGTAGAACAACCAAAGTGTTAAATGAATATTACATGAACGTTTAAAAGAAATATTAATAATTTTCATATATCCATATGATGTCCTTTTTATGATTGTGCATAAGGTCTAATTTGAAGTTCTTTATATCACTAGTTTATTGCACTCGAGAAAAACACACCATAGTATTTACGTATTCTGCTTTAACAACTCCGTTATAAAATCACTAGAGTCCAGAGATTAAATCTATAAACAGCATTTTAATTAACTTTCATATAGCTAGTGCAGGAACTATGCTTAGTTCATTACAGAGTCAGTGCAGCATTAAATCAGTCTGAATCTTGCTCAGTTAGCTCGAAACAATAGTATCAATTTAGGAGTATTACTTTGCAGAGGGAATTTAATAATTTTTATTGCATTATTTAGCTAGCTTTCATAAAGAGTTACAAAAGGTATTTATAAAAGTATTAAAGCTGGTATTAAATGGGTTTCTAAAGGTAATATGTGAGTATGTAATAACATAAGTTATGTGTACTCTGTTCGAAAGTTTTGGTTTTCTTTTTAAAAAAAGGATAATGGTTAGTTCGCTAATTATTAGAGCATATATTTCGTAGATATGTTTAGGAAAATATTTTCCATGTGTGATTTCATTGAGAATATAGTATACATTTTACCATATACATTCATTTAGTATGTTTTCAAAATAATAATTAAGTTAAGTATCAAATTTAATGCAAACAGTGTATGTCTAATTAGTTTCCTAATTCAAAATAAAGTGCTCTGTAATTTCAGAAAATCAATGTCAAAAATTATTTATCCAATGCATTAAATTCAAGAGACGTCAGAGTCACGTAATAACTGAATTCACATGTTTCCAGCCCTGCGGATTGTTTTTGCCAACTTTTTTTTCTGTAGAAACTGTATTTTAAAAAATGCATTATTGTTAATAATAATATCCCACACAGGAAAACAAAACAAACGTATTATAAAAATGCATGTATAATATAAGAATTTAAAAAAAATTAAGAACTTTTTGAAAAATTTTATTATTGGAACATCTTTAACCAATTACCAAATTTGAAATTGTAGGCAAATTTTACAATTAGGACAACAATTACAAGTCTGTTGTCATTTTGGTTCAATTGGAGAACTCTTTATTGTATTTATATCGACAGCGGTCATGTCGTATGATTATGCGGCATGTAAAAAATCCCTTGAAGTGCCCGTTTCGATTGGGTGCTCTCGGCAAAATTAAACTCCTAAGTTCAATTTCGCATCGTCAGAGATCAGGTGCTTCCACCTGGGGAGGAAACTGGGCGTTAAAATTACTTGCGGCAATTTGTGTCGACTATACGGTGCCGCACTAAAAAGTGATATCAGCTCCTGGGGAAACTAGGTCTGCAAAGGTAAAAATTACCAATACGCAACCACACTAGAGAAAAAAAGTATTTATCATGTGACCATGAGGAATTTAGAGAATATTTAGTTGCATGCAGTTGACTTTGTGTTGCTTATTTTTCTAGAACCACCAACCCCCCCAGAGCTGTTTCACCTCTACATCGGGCCCATGTATAGTGCGAGTTATACTAACGTCCCACTGTAAAGCAACACGAGGGCTACTGGCGACGGATCTCGTCATTTTTAACATCAGTCAAGTGACGAGGACGGTACCTAAACTGGCCCCTCTCTCTTCTACCTACCACACCATCAACGGAAGAACATGGAGCCTCGAAAAATTTAACGGGTATCGACTCTCTCTCTATACGGTGTTTCTTTATTGGAACCAGGACTGAATCCCGCAACAAGTTCACAAGTTCGTAACATATACATGTTTCACAACTAGGCATTTAGCGCTCTTTTCTCTTAACCTTTGCTATTTGAGACTTACGAGAGATAGGGTCATCTTAAGATCAATACAGCAATTGAGCCCTTTGATCTGGATATATATTTTTTTCAGTTTAGACAGGGTCGTCCCGAATTCATAGTACAAACTTTAAGGTGGGAGTACAGAAATTGTAATCATTTGCTGGCTAGGAATGTATGGAGACAAGTGACGGCGAGGCACAGAGGAAATAAAAGAAAGAAAACGGAACATGTTGGTTGCAGTAGAGGCAATGGGTATCTCACCACCGTTCAACATGATGCATCTCAGTAGGGGAAAGTGCCATCCATAATTGTGATGACGTCTACGATGTGAGACTTCCATAGGAAAAGGCGACATGCATTGCCCATGTATGTGCGTGCAAATGGTATGCTTTGGGTCACGTTACGGATGCATCATGCACAGTTTTCTGATCGACAAATGCTGGAACGCAGAATTTTTCAGAGATTTCATCGTCAACTTTGTTCCACGTTGCTAAAACATTGATGGTGATGAAGGCTATTTTAGAAGTCAGTCATTCAACTGAAACCATTAAACTACTAGAGTGTATAACTAACTAACCCTATTCAGAAGAGGTCTCCATTTTAGTCCATTGCTCTTTTGGTTTCGTCCATTTTAAAGTTCTAACTCTGTTTCCTGCTATACGTATATGTTTATTTAAATCTTCTTCAATATGCATTTTCACCATTTTTTTATAGTTATATGTCTTAAAATTGGGTTTCTATCTTCTGGCTTTGTTAGTTGATGATTTAGTCTTATTTTTCTATTTGCTATATATATATATTAGAAGATCTATCAACATAAAATAGGCTAGAGGTCGGTTCTAAGGTTGGAAGTCACTCCTCTGCACTTCAGGTCAGTGGCGTAAACTAAACCTCGTATCGATAACACAAGTTGAGATCTTACAGCCACATAACCTGTACAAAACAAAGATACAAATACTTAAGTAATGTATATAAAACACAGAATTTATAATTTTCTGGTGTGTATCATGAACGTAATTTGGCTACAGTCATATTTGATCAAAACGCTATGTATATAATAGTAATTCAGGAAATATATACCATGTGTAACATTTCCAATCCCTTGCGCATAAGAGTTCTTATAGAAATATTTGCCCATTTAACACGTCTTGGAGGAATGAATGTCTTAGTTGACGGTAGACATTCACGTTAGAAATAGACGACATTTCTTCTAATGGAAATGGACTGTATCTTGTCCAGATACAAGTTCAGAGATGGAATTCATGGTCGCCCTGTGTCAGAAGTGTTTGATCCTCTCTACTAACAATTGTATATCTTTGAGTAGGGGTACGTTTCATGCTTTCTTTGTATAATAACTAATTGTGGTGGGGCTTAGAATATAAGTCAGTGCTTCTCAAATTTTCGATGTTGCATTATTTTCATTTAAATTTCTAGCGCCCCATATTATGTGCTTCAAGATATGTAATAAATTGGATTCTGACATGCTTCAGTACAAATATGTCTTTAATTATATATATATATATATATAAAGCACAAAAATTATCAAAATTACTTAATTTTCTATATGACAAGCTCATGGGAGGCACTAGTAATTATAAAAAATGTTTTTTTTTTAAAATTTAGTATTGATAAATTAATTATTAAAGACATTGTGCGGTACTGATACATTTATAAGTATGCTATATCAGTGTGAATGTGTATTTAAATTTTATTATGTCAGAAAGTATTTTTTGTTTTGCTTCCTATAATAATTTAGTACTTATTTTAATTTTTTTATTTCCGACTTTTCCACATGCTCGCGCCCTCTACAAAGGACTATTATGCCCCTAGGAAGGCGCTCCCCACATTTGAGAAACACTGCCTTAAGCCTAATTTTAGTTCCACATTTTTTATTATTATTTCAAAGACAACAAAAAATAAATTCATTCATTCATTTTATAGAATCATATTTGTGAACCATCTAAATTTGCACGATTACAGCTTTTTTTATTTAAAAAAAAATACCCGAAATAATGAATGATTTTTATGATTGAAAGCTTGTCTATAATTTTTATTGATTATTCCTATATTATATCCCGTAGTCTAAATAAGAATAAATAAGAAGCACACGCAAAAGGTATCTTAAATCATAGTAATTTTTTTTAATTTTGACTAAACTGATAATTTTATTGACTGAAATATTTGTACGGACTTAATCTGTTTTTGCTATTGAGTACTAATATTTATTTCACAAATGTATGTGCCCGGGATACCCTTGTGGTCATGGTCATGAGTTCGAGACCTTGTGCACTAAAGTTCTAGAGGGGGCTGATGTACGTTAACTTTGTCTAATGTTCTCCAGATGGGGTGATGGGGTATTTAGGAGAAGGAAGTGTCAGTTCAGGGGTTCCTTCCTCGTCACTTTATAGAAGCTCGTATTTACGAGGTCAGTCGCCAATAATCCTCGTATAGCTTTATAGTGAGACATTAATAAACACTCACACTACAAACGTATTTCTCCATGTGCATAAGCAAATGAAAACTGGCTTTCAAAAAGAAAAATTAACAAAAATCATAAACTTTGCATTTAATTAGGTTTATTCCCGATGTTTTAGTACGTTTCAAATTGATCAACATGCAAGTAAAGCAATGGCACATTTTTTTGCAACTGCAAAGCTAACTTAATTTGTAACTTTCGTAGCGATTAATTATATTATAAATTTTCTAAATTGCCTTTTAACAGGCGTATTTCTTAAAAACTAAGCTGTTTTCAAAACTAAATTCCCATTTGCATTTCTTAAGCGCTGTTTGTGTGTGGTACCTTCTTTTTTTTAAAAAAAACTAAATGTCTTATCGAAGATTTAAAAAGAATAAATAATGGCGGTTTTAAATTCTTATATGTCTATTTTTTTTTTATTCTAACAAAGCTCGCTTCGAAAATTTCTATTGTTTGTGTTTGTGGAAATGTTTATCTCTGCTTTTATTCTCTCATTTATTTTATCTATTGAAAATGCCACAGGATGCGGAGGAGTTTGATAAAAATTTATTCTATGGAATTCGTATCTATGTATTTCAAGTATTTTTGCTGTTCTATCTACGGCTCGAAAAAAGCTTTTAAGAAAAGGAATAAATGTCTTTGAAAAAACATATTAAAACGCATTTATTGAATAGCTTTATGATTTTGCTTACAAAAAAGATCCTGCTATTCAGCGAGATGTTTTTAATTGCATGCATGTGTTGTGTTCGGAACGTTTTTTGCATACATGATTACGTGTTTATTACTTGGAGAGATATCAGGGTTATTTTTCTTCTTTTAATCTTCGTTATTTTTGTTCTCTTTATTGTTAGTCTTAATTATCTATGCAAAAATCCACCATATATACTCATAAGGTGTTTGCGCATTAAATTCTTTCTCTTACACACACACCATTGGCGACCTTTGGAGAATTTCAACAAATGTTTGTTTCCTCAAGAAATTGTTAAGCACCTGTGCTTAGAATGGTCCCTTAGATTCTTTGATAGGTTTCCATAACTCTTGATATCTTTGGCGGCGAATCTCTGACATGTAACTTATCTTTGACGACAAATCGCCAGCATGGGATTAATATTGAAGTATTGCTCATGGTTTAACAACTTCTTTAATTCAAAATGAAAAATAAAAGATTTAAAACACGAATCAATTGTATAATGAGTTTTAATGATAGTATAAAAATATTTTTGTAAATAAACACCAGTAAAATTACTAACATAATTAAATACTCCACATTTCAGAGTGAAACTTACTATTACCTATTATACCAATACTAGCCATTACCCACCCGCTTCGCTGAGTATTTCACGATGCTTTATAAGTATATACTGTTTGTTTATGTATATTTATATATATAAACTACATTGATATCTAGCCCTAGTATTAAAAATTTTATTATATTGAAAAATATAATTATACCTGTAACTCTCGACTCTTGATATAGAAAAGAACAGGACTTATAATTTGTATTTTCTAAAAATCTCTAAAATTGAAGTATAGAATGATCCTTGCACTTTCGTAACTCTATAAGCAAGTGGAGTTCCGCAAGACCAATTTTTGGTGGATCTCTACTCCGTAAAATAAGCATGCAAGACAAATTTCAAGTCTAAATCTAATAGAGCAGAAACGAAATCTTTACTATCAATACCCTCCTTAATTCCGTTGAGAGTCGCTCTCCTATATAATTGTTCTTAGCGGATTCCAATTTAACAAAAGGAAAATGCAAACCAAATTCCATTATTATAGTCCTTGTAATTCGAAAAAAGGAGTTTTTTTCTCAATACGCCCCAGTAACCCCCTGCTACATAGGAGTTGATTTCCGTAAAATACATTCTGAGTAGATCCCTATTCAACAAAAGAGACATGCTTATCAAATTTCAAGTACGTGGGTCCAACTATTCAAAAACAGTAATTTTTTTTCTGTAACTCCCCTTGACCCTCGCAACCCTCCTTAGGGGTCGATTTTCATTTTACTCTTTGTTAGAAAAACTCTGTTACATGGAAGTACCATGCCTATCAATTTCAAAGCTGGTAGATACAACAGTTTAAAAGCGGATATATTTATCTATTACGCCCCTTAATCCCCCGAAAAAGACCTTATGGTTTGATTTTCGCGAAACCCATTTTGTAACGGTTTCCTACAAAACGAAAGAAATCTGCTTACCGAATTCCACGACTCATAGTTTAAAAATAGGAAACATTTATGACGCTCCTTGAGCCCCCTCTACGCCACTTAGGGGTCGATTTTCACGAAACCCATTTTGTAGCGGATATTTACTCCAGGAAAGAAACATGCCTACCAATTTTCAAGCAGGTAGTTATAATAGTTTAAAAACTGAAATATTTATCTATTATGTCCCTTAATCCACTGCAACGCTATTTAGGGGGCTATTTTCACAAAACCCCTCTTATAGCTGATCTTTACTCTATGAAAGGAATCTACTTACCCAATTTCAAGATTGTGCGTCGAGTAATTTAAAAATGAAAACAATTATTTATAATGCCCCTTGCGGTTCGAATTTCGCAAATGGATCTCTACTCCATGAAAGGAACAGGTCTACAAAATTTCAAGTCTGTAGGTTGAACAGTTTTGGAGACATCGTGATTAGTCAGTCAGTGAGTGAGTGAGTGAGCCACTTTTCTCCTTTATATATACAGATAACGTATGATGTTTTAACGATGTAAGGTAGCCAGGGAACTTTAATGGTCAAAATACCTGGACGCGAACTTGCAGCCGCCGGTGTTTCTGTCGAATAGTGAATTCATGTTGACTCTAGAAACTCACGGGGTATAACAGTTGATGCATTAATTAAATCTAAGAGTGACATTGAGTTATAATTTGTATTGTGGTCAAGTGTGACGTGTATAGTATCTCAGCTGGCACTTCCCTATCCTGATTTCCATTTAAATGGGAGTGAATATTAACGTCGCCCTATTCAGCTACACGATGGCTTTGAGTGATGGACCTCGTAATTTTACATCACGGTCAAGTGACGAAAACGATACCTGAGCTGGCGGAGCAAATTTTTACGAGCATCAGCCCCTCTACAAGGAGGGTCTTCAGCGGCACGAGACTCGAACGCATGGCACACCGGGTGAAACATTTGAGAGTGACATTAAGTTATACAGCCCAAACCATCAAACCACCTCGTCTGTGATGTGATCTTTCCTGATACTCTTTTCTCGCCATACCAAAACACGCTTGGTGTCATAATCCAAACTGAATCGTGACTGGTCCGTAAAAAGCACTTGACTTCAATCACCGATATCCAATATCGAAGTTCAGCAACCTATTCCTTTCGGGCTCCAGGGTATCTTTCTGTCAACGGAATACATGCCATTGGCCTACATGTATACAAACAACCCACATGATGCCTATTCCGTAATGCGTCGCTCCACATCCTTCATCCTGTTGTCAGAAGAACCTGTCTTTGAATCTACGTCGCATTGGCTTCTCTGTCTCATCGAGCTGTTAATAGGATATAAAGTGGTCAGTGTTTGCTGAGGTAGCACATAGATGAATTGGTCCTGGCCGACGTCGAACATTCCTTGTTTCTTGTCCACAGTCTTACAGTGACACTTATTGCCACTCCAATTGCTTCATCTACGGTTCTTTGTGTTTGCACGAATTTCAGTCTTCCGGTAATTCATTAAGACGTGGATTCTGGTAGACCACGTTGTTGTGACATTTTCCGGTCACATTCTCACAAAACAACATCAAAAAGGTTGAAATTCACCCCTGATATTGTGACGGATCTTTACGCGACCTTCACACTAATCCTCTTTGGGAAAACTTTGGGTTAGTATTCGCAGCCATCCCTCTCAAGAAGAAACCCTGATATGGAGATTAGTTTGTCTATATAAAGTCAGGGTTTTGTAATTGTAAGTGAGAAGGAGCGGAGAAATGGTTCCGACTTTACGAAGGTGAGTTTTAATTGGTTTTCACAACTTGAGTTAAGAACGGAGTTTGCCACTATACTAAATTAGTGGACTAGAAATTTATAGTCTAAGATAAATTAGGTTAAATTAAGCTGATTACTTGCGCTTTTTCAGTTAGGGTTTATTGCTTTCTTTATATCACTCCTAGGGAATCCTCTTGTGGTTTTACTTGTGGTTGATTAGTGTGCTTGAATAATAATGAAATAATAATTATTATGAAAGTTTCTGGTCGTGCTTTGTTTCCCCCCACACCCTTAGGCAGGCAGGACGGTGAGGGAGCGACTTCACAAGATAACGAAAAACTACAGGTTCTCTGAAATTACAATATCTGATTTTAATTTCTTTTTCTGGGTTTTTTTTTTTTTTTTTTTTTTTTATTGACGTCATGAATGTTGATTTACATATGAAATTTTCTCTTCTGTTTTTTGCTACACATCAGACTTAGAATGTTTTGTTTTAAGTTAGTTATCAAACAAAGTAGAAATTCCTTTGTTCTCTTATAAACATCTTTCTTTTCTGTAAACTGACATAACCACACATATCAGTCTGGAAGATGTCTGAAACGAACTTACCAATGGAATGTATTATACTTCTACGAATACGTCACCGGTGATGAGTTAAAAGTAGTAATGACTGAAATGTCGATAGCAAGTTACTGTTGGAATAAGTTATGCGCCTCGTTAATTCAGAAAAGTCTATGATTTCAGGGATCCTTATCGATCCATAGAAGTTTATTGTATTATAAATAGACATGCATAATCAAGCTCCCGTCACCTATTTGTATTTACAAACGTTATATGTTAATCTCCCGTACACTTTCTACTTTCATTTTCACGAATGGATTATTGTAAGTATATGAATAGAATGATGTGTAATTCATAAGAGAAGATGGGGGGGGGGGAACGATTGTACTTTTGTAATGCCTGTCAGTTCCTACTTCACTCTGAAACCCCTTGTCTGCCCTCAGACTCGGCTAGGTGTGTGGGAGAAACTGAATAATCAGCAGACATGATTCACGCTAACTTTTTATTGTCACCAAAATATCAAGCATACACAACAAAAATCTAATAGTAGAGCGTGGAGGTGAGACTCAATAGCCTGGAGATAATAATACGGACCCTCAACTGATTCCACGATATCTTAAACACGCTCAATATAAACTACGTCGCACAATAATAAGCTAACTACTATTTAAATAAGGATCATGATACCTGTATTTTTATAAAGTCAAGTCCTACCCTTGAACCCTGAAGGCGATTCTTATCTGGATTTAATCACCGTCGGTTGATCCACTCTCAGTAATCTTCCATTCATAAACTCCAAATGCACTTAATCATTTCACGATCCTTCACTCTCCAACTCGAAAACTAACTCGCCAACTAACTCTTAAAACTCGCGAATACAGAATTTATATAATATACTTACTTTGCACAATCACGCTTTCTTCACTCGGTGAAAGTTGGTTGGAATAAATATTTTTCTTAAAGAGTCCTGAAGGGGTTAGTAGAGCCGCGTATAGATCCGTCACACGTCTCTGAATAAATATACTTTTCTTTGATCTTTAACCCCTTTCGCGTAACATGTTACCACTAATGGATACGTACTATGTATAGAGGCAATATCCCATTGTAACCTCATGCGGATGCATGGCTTATTTCGGTGTACTACCAGTGTAACTAGCATAGGAAGTATTTATAAGGTAGATTTTCATTTATTGGGATTGTATAAAATTACAAAATGCCTAGTTACAAAAATTTGAAAAAAATAGGAAAATTACAAATCTTTGTAAAATTTCTCGAAATGTTCCTTGAAACAAAAAGCCTTTCCATATGTATTATATAAGTGTATTCTCACTTTTGTTCAATTTCTTCATCTTCTTCATCACAAATAGATATCATCCGTATCAATGTCGTATTCATCGGTTTCTGGCAAATGTTCTCATTCAGTATCAATTTCTTTGAAATTCTCAACGACGATGCCATATTGGCAAAAAAAGTACAAATAAAAAACAAAAATAATGAAACAAACTTTCGAAAGCGAAAACAAATACGAACGAACGTGTATCTTAGTCGGTGCCAAAAAGAAAAATTAAATATACGGCGCAACGTGAAGGTCAGTATACCCAGAAATCTGGGATACTAGAAAACGCAGTCTGTTACGCAAGGGGTCAAAAATATTTTTTTAAAACCTGAAAATGCACAAACGAGAAACTTAAGAATAAATATCTCACAATTGACATGTTTAAAAAAATTTATTACAAACATGTGTTTTACGTTTATTAAGAAATACATGGTGATGTTTCAGCAGAGCTTTGTTATGCAGCTGTATTCCTAATATAGGGAGTGATGGATGAATTAAACATAGAAGAAAGTGATGAGTTTTAGAGATATAAATTGGGAATGGATTCGTGAGGTTGCAGGAAGAATGGGGGAGTTTAGTTTAAATGGTTGTAAAATAAAAATGCTTTTTATATAGTAAATTTTAAAGTGGGTTTGGTATACAGTGCGCCGCTTAAAGTCCATCACACCACCCAAATAATTTATGAACAACAAGGGCTGTTGTAATAAAAGTGGAGTCTAGATATATTAATGTTGTCAGCGCTACACGAAAGAACTGCTTGCAACTCTCCTAGGGGGTAGATTTGGAGTTAGCGTTCTTATCTCAAAAACAGAACACGATACAAGAAATAAGTCAATTACAAAATTGTCGAGCACCATTGATTTACACTGTTGGTCACCGTAAATGCAATACCAAGAAAGGCAAGAGATAGCACAACAAAATTTATTTTGTAGATAATATGTTGACCAAGTATCAAATGATTGAATTTATAGACTTCTGTGAAGTGTGGTTCCTGCCAGAATCAGTAGCCAGAGTAGCCGCCATTGTTGGAGATCACCGCTGCTACACGCCTCGGCATTGATTCACAAAGAGATTTTGGATGTGTTCTTGGGGTACAGCAGACCAAGCAGCTTCCACACGTTGCCAAAGTTGATCTGGTGTGGCTGCTGGTGGTGTAATCTGGGTCAAGAGTTGATCAACCATGAACCACATGTTTTTCTATCGGCGAATATTTTCGATCCGGAGAGCGAGCCGGCCAGGGAAGCAATTCAATCTGGTGATTCACGAAGAACCTTTGGGCAATGCGTGTCACGTGTGGTTGCGCATTATCCTGTTGAAATATGGCTGTGACCAAGCCCTGAAGGTAAGGAAGGACAACTGGCTCCAACACCTCGGAGATGTAGCCCTGGTTGCTTATGGTACAGGAAATGCGTACTAGAGGAGTGTGAGAGTGATATCCAATACCGCCTCATACCATAACACCCGGTGCAGGACCAGTGTGGTGGAGCCTAACGCAGCTGTTCAGCATCCTCTTTTCACGGTGTCTCCAGACTCGAATCCGACCATCGTGGTGTTGATGTCAGAATCGTGACTCGTCAGTAAAGGCAACTTCATTCCATTCTGCCGCCCACATCCTTCTTTCATCGCACCATTGGCGTCGAAGACGTCTGTGGTTCTGCGTCAAGGGTGGACCAAGCAATGGACGTCTTGCGGACAGACCATTCTGCCGTAAAAGGTGTCGAATGGTACGCGCAGATACTGAATGATGCGTTACAGACTCAATGTGCTGTGCTATGTGCTGTGGCTCGGCCACAGCCATATTTCAACAAAATAATGCGAGACCACACGCGGCACGCATTGTCCAAAGGTTCTTCGTCAATCACCACATTGAATTGCTTCCCTGGCCGGATCGCTCTCCAGATCTTTCGCCGATAGAAAACATGTGGTCCATGGTTGCTCAACTATTGACCCAGATTACACTCCCCCAGCTGCCACACCAGATCAACTTTGGCAACGTGTAGAAGCTGCTTGGTCTGCTGTTCTCCAAGAACACATCCAAAGTCTCTTTGAATCAATGCCGAGGCGTGTGGCAGTGGTAATCTCCAACAACGACGGCTATTCTGGCTACTGATTCTGGCAGGAACCACACTTCACAGAAGTCTATAAATTTAATCATTTGATACTTGGTCAACATTTTATCTACAAAATAAATTTTGTTGTGCTATCTCTTGTCTTTCTTGGTGTTGCATTTACGGTGGCCAGCAGTGTAAATCGATGCTGCTGATAAACATTGTAATTGACTTTTTTTTTAACTTTTCTGATATAAGAATGCTAACTCCAAATCTAACCGCCAGAGAGGAGCTAAAAGCAATTTTTCTGTAGCGCATAGCACCTTTACTATTTCTGGCCCCCACTTTTATGATCTTGTCATTCATAAATTATGGGGTGACAACAGACTTTAGCGGGCACACTGTAAATTGGGTGTGTCAAACACGCGGCCCTCTAATACAAAGTTTAGAGACTTTTAAAAATTTTACATTTCAAGCATTTAAAAATTTTACATTTTGAAATTTATTTGTGAAGTGAACCTTTTTTAATAAATTCCCAACATATTTATTTAGTTACCTATTCTAGTTTTAAAAGAAATTCTATTTAATAATAAACGAGCCTATAGATTAAAAATTATTTTTCAGATTGTATTAAAATTTCTAATTTAATTTTACTGTAATTAATTAATTTTTATGATTTTTTAAATACACATTCATGCATATAATTCTCTATTGATAGCGACTGTTATTTTTCTTCCAATTTCTCACATTGGAGTGTCCAATCAGTGAGAGACAAACAGGGTGACCTCAGAGGCAGTCAGGGCTGTTTCTTTTAAATCTTAAAATATATACTGCAATATTTTTGTGTCCCAAATGACAATAAAATATTATGCCTCATATATAAGCTCTTTCAGTTGCTAAGGTGTATAATCTTAAAAGGCACTATGATCAATACGTTGCAAAATCTTCGTGAAGACAATTGTCGGGATTGAAATCAATTCTTTAAAAACAACGAAGTGTATGCTGAAATTTTTTGAAAAAAAATTTTGTTGTTGTAAAATTAATTATATACTATCAAAATTATAATAGCAAGTATACAAAGATCAAAAGCATTTATTGGAGGCAAATTTATAAGTAATGCTTTATCAAAGTGGCGGAAAACATGTATGTCCAGCCCGAATAAAAAAAATTTAAAGTGTAAGAATAAGTCAAAATATTTTAGCTAACAGAGTTGATAAAATAGCCGAAAATATTTGATGGATCAAAGTAATTCAAAAATATCAACATTTCAAGCAATGTGTTCTCTTACAATTGATGAAATTGTAGATATCGCTCAGCTGGCTGTTTTTATTCGTGGGTGAGATGTCAGTTTTTTTTATATTACTTGTTTAAAAACAAGTACTATAAAAAAAAATTAAGTCAATTCCTACTTAGATAAACAAAAAAAATTTATTTTAGTGAGTTTTAAATAAATAGTTACAATTAATATAAATATGTATACACATATTACAGGATCACAACATTAAGTGGCAATTAATTTTTATTAATTATCCTTAAAGTATCGTGTTGTGATACAAACCAATCGTTATATAAAGTTTTATTTCAACTGAATGCTTTGAAATGTGAGGGGAGAAAAATCTTTTTAAAGTTTTGACCCAAGTCGCTTAAAATGAAGCCAACGTGGCTGTATCTGTAATTCCTTAAATAATTATTTTCAGTCAATTAATTTTAATTAATTATAATTAAATCAACGTATTGTTACAATAGGGCATAGAACATTCCATCTCAAATGAGCGCTTTAAAATGTGAGAAAAAAAACCTTTCAAGGTTGGACACAAGTCTCCAAAATGGTCGCTATGTCGCCAAAAATGATGCCAACGTGGCTGTATTTGTAATATTTTGAATAATTGGTTTTAAGCAATTATTTTTTATTAATTATAATTAAATTACTGTATTGTCATCCAAAATAATCATGTATGTAAAATTTCAGCTCAATTGATTGCTTTAAAATGCATTTTATTAACGACTGAAAATTGGAACAAGATAAATATAGAGAGAGTGTGAGCTAATAGTAGGAATTGAATAAGTAAAGAACTTTTAAAATCATTCCTATGCATAATACAGCCAATGGAATGGATATTTTTGATGGAATCACTTATGGAAGTTTAGAAGAAGTATAAGTTACTATTGGAACAGTTCGTTTGTCTTTAATTGTTGTGCACCCTACCTCACACATGATTGTTATTGCTAAAAGAGTTGTTGCAAAAACAAAACAAAAAATCATACAAACATAAACACATAAAAACAAAAAAAATGTTACAAAAAAGCATACAAATTGCATGGTAACAACAATTTTGAATATTTTTACTGTGTTATTCACCAGCAACTACTCTACTTCAAAGTTGTAAATAACGAACAATTTAAAAATGGTCACTAAAATCGTAATTTATATTCGAGTGCGTTGACTTTCATTGTCATTTTGCTTCATTTCTGGCAGATATAAAATGTGGACGCATGAATCTACCAAATTATACGGAAGTTCGATGGCTTTTAAGTGATAAAGTATTAAAATGGTTTTCTCAAATTACTGGACGAAATCCTCATTTTCTTGGAAACGAAACAATTATGAATTTACTGAGTAAAAGACGGACAATGGATAAAGAACTCAGTTAATATTAGGAGTCACCTTCATCGTTTCAAGGCAAAAATCATGTTGTTACAATGCTTTTTGATAATTTGAAAGCTATCAATATCTATTGATTAAATCATCTAAATTAAAATTTAAAGAATGCGCTTGCCAATTTTAATTGCTAGTAACGGAACTCGATTGAGGACTTTCAGATTTTTAAAGCCTTGATTTGCAAAAATTTTGTCTTTTTACTTCACTTTTACTTATCGATATTGAATTTGTTGATGAAAACTTTAACAATTGAAATTCAAAGCGATTGTTGCTTCACCAAAAATGTATTGAAGTTACAACTCCAGATTTTTAAATATATTTATCTTAAGATCGGTTTTCTAAAATGCTATCTTTTGTTACGAGTATAATGGCCATGTTCGGAAAAAATATTTAGTAAAAAATTTTTTCAGTGATAAATGAAATTTAAAAAATAGAAAATAGGAAAGGCCAAATATAACTCTGGTCAACATTTATCCTCAATTTTAAAAAATGTATCAACTCAATGTATTCAACCAAGTGTTGAGGATTCGCTTAATGAAAAGTAATACAAAACTAAATTTCTTATTTTAACTTTTACTTTTAATTTTACAAAAAAAAAATATTTATACTTTAAGCTTAAAAAATAACATGAAATATATAAAACGACTTTATATATTTTAGAAAAATACATTGTACAACATACATGAAATACTTAATACAATCATTCTAAAATTAGTAATTTATTAATTTTTTGAACACTGACGCACATGCGGCCCCCAACTTGATATAAAATAGATTATGTGGCCCGTGATTTCACATGAGTTTGACATGCCTGCCGTATATTAATAATATTTTTATTTCTTTGACGTCAATAATATTTTTAGTACTATGAAATGAAATGTTTAATTAGCATTGAAAGCTCCAAATTGCTAAAAATACATCATATTTTATGGATTTTTTTGTACTTCTTTTGCAATTTTAATAGTTTATTTTTAACGACTTAATATATCAGAAATTGAAAATGTTGAATTAAACGTAAAACTATCAGAAGTAGCTGTTTTTAAATAATAGAAAAGTTAGATAAAATTTGTTAAAAAAAAAAAAAAAATTATACTGCTGTATCAAGAAAGGAAAACTCTAAAAATTTAGTGATTTTTTTTTAAATTTTGAAAAGGAGACGAGTCTTAAAATTTTAACACTAAAATTGAAAATGTTTGGTTGTTAATGAAATAGAAATTGAAATTGCACAAGTTTTGACCGAAATAATTTTTAAAAGGTACAGCGGCGAATTAAATTAAAGGGTTCTTATTGACCAGTTGAAAAATAATCCAATAGTAGTGTTGTGGAATTATTAACAATTAGGTTTGTAAATAAAAATATTATAACCTAAATTTATTTGAATCAGCTATTAAAAATACCAGCTGTTGGAACTGAAAATTATTTAGGTGGGTTAAATAAATTTTTTGATCGAGCAGAAATGCAGGTCAGAAATTTAAAATCGTTCGAAGTCGAAACGGAAGAATGCGAAACTTTTAACTCGATACTGTTAGAGATATTATCGAAAGAGATTGTATTGGATTTTTTTAATAGATTTATTTTAAATGGCGATATATTTGTTCATATATTTATACAGAGATTTATATACATATTTATACAGAGAAACTCAATCCGGAGAAAGAGCACAAATCTTTATTACCTAACAAAAAATACATTTACCAAAGTTTTGGCAAAGCATTCAGTAATTTTTTAAAAATTTGTGAGCAGCATAAATAATTTAAAACTAATAGATTTCTTCACGGCGAAAATCATACATCCCATTCAAATAATATGTTTTTTTGCATTGTTACACGGAACACGAAAATTGCGATGAGGAAAAATGATATTAGGCAATTGTTGCTTTCGTTGTTTTTCCAGATATTAAGGTATCCGACTGGTTGCGACAATTTTTTTTTTAAAAAAAAGGATATATGGGGATTTTTTTCATCATTTTTAGATTTGCTTAGTGCATTTTAAGAAAAATGTGCTAAAATTAAGAAGAGAAATTATTATTACTAAAATAAAAAAAAATAGGTAAAAATTGACAAAAAATAGCATAAACGCGGCCTATTCTGCACCAAAGGTTTATGAACAAATTTTCAATTTTTTCAATCTAATGTGTTGCTATATTATTCAATTTTGAAATGACTATCAGGATAAGAGATTTTTTTTTTTTACAAAAACTAGAGCATTTTATCTCGGTTACAAAATGAAAATACTTAAAAAGACAGTGATTATATTCACATAAGGGAGTGTAAATTTTGTAATAATATAGTGATTGACAGATCTGAAGGTTAAAACAATTCTACTATTATACAGAACTTACAGAAAAAATTTTAGTTAATTATGTTCAAAAATTTTTTAGCGATTGCTGACCCCGTTTGATTATTTTCAAAAAATCACATTTCGAGTAAAACGCGTTTTAAAATCTGACATCTTGCTTAAAGTAATGGCATTTGCTTTTACTAAAACACTTGTAGTTTTTGTTCTATTAAACGGAAAATGATAAACTTGGTATTTTTATAAAGCCCATAAAATAAAATCATAAAACAAAATTGTCAATTTTTGGCAAAATTCACAGTTTTAGGGTAGTCAGATACCTTAACTCGAGGATAGCTTGTTTCTGCAAAAGTGCTCTCGACCCCTGCAGAAATTGTAAAACCAAAATCCCCCCTCCCCTACTTATTATGCGAAAAGAGAGAATTTTCAACATATGAGTCACACCGGTGGGGGAAGAGAGACGAAGATTGGAATGAAGTAAATGGGGTGTAAATCGAGCCTGCTTAGGTCAAAGAGTACTTCTACTGTAAACCTTCAGTATTATAGAGCAGTTACCTATCTTCAAACTGTGTTGCACTAAACCCTGGGGTTCCAGGAGTCACACAATAAAGTTAGTATAATATTTTGCAGAATTAATTACTTTTCTATTTGAAAATGCATCTTTTTTCATTTGTGGAAAAACATCTATTAGAAAGGAGAGGGAACTTATATCGGCATAGCAACATATTGAACCTTCTAGTTATAAGGTTCCGTGTTATAGAGCAGAGGTCTTCAAACTGTGTTCCACGAAACCCTGGGCTTCCACGAGTCACAATAAAAAAAACCGAAAATAAACTTATAAATGAGTATGCAAAATAGATTCACGTTCTCTCAAATGTTTGTACACTCACAAGAATTTAAAGCTCGTCCCTATCATTAAGAAACTGAAAATTTTATTCATACATAATAACTTTATTTTAGAATACATTTTAAACTTTATTTTAGAATACATTTTAAACTTTTATTATAATACAATTCAAGAATATATTAAAACGTGTTGTCCTTATAAATATATTATTTACTAGATTGTGAGTGTTTTATTGTTTACTAATCCTGAGTTCCACAGGATAATTTTATACTCGTCAATACAATGTCTTACAAAACTATATAGTTTTCTAATGGAAAATGCACTTTTTTATATCTGTGAAAAGCCCCTACAATATATCAGCAGGTTCAACGTTAAAAATCTAATTTAAGCAAGAACAGATCTTAAATTTTATGTTGCAAATTGAACAATATACACAATTTCCCACACAGACACTGAGAACAATGCGTATAAGCGAAAAGTTTTTCTCAACGTAAGTGGCTACAAAAAACAAAGTATAGAAACAAATAAAACTCAAAATATGTGTAATGCTATTGCTGTTATTCTCAATAGAACTAGACTTCCAGAGTTTATGTGAAAAAATTCAAGTTCATAATCCCAGTTTCTAAACATAATGTATGGATAGGTGACACTTAACACAGGTTAATATTATTAATGAGTAAATTATATTATAAAAGCAGAATAAAATTTTTTAGTTATAAATGCAATACTTTTTTAATTGCCTTTACATTAATCTAATATTGATCTGCTTTAAATATTATTCCAAAATATATTCTTCTAAGTCTGTGTGTGGAATAGGGTTCTACAAATACACTTTCTAGTTCTAGGGGTTCAGTGAGTTGAAAGAGTTTGAAGACTACTGTTCTAAGTATCGTGAAGGGAAAGCAAGACTATCTAGCATTTAACAACACAATAGTTATGAAAAAAACATTGAAAAGAGTTTCGTGAATTCTATGTACATCAACGAACACGTAGGTACTTCTCTTATAGCGGGAACGGGGGTGGGGGAGGTATATTTTAAAAGCACGTTGATGAATTTATTGAGGCGTAATCTGTATGGTATAAGTGAAAATGTGTTGGGTATGGGGGGGGGGCTTCTTGTGTATACCACTGATTTTAAAAATATCCACCTATTTATTCAGTTCTGTTAACACAATACCGAAAATACAGGTAAAACAGAAATAATTATAAACATATTATTGATGTTGAGGGTTTGATTACAAAAACGATTACTACTGCCCCCATAGTTTTCAAGGATATAGAAATTAGAATTATTTTAGATAGGAAATGTTTCTTTTTAGCCCTTGTTTAGCAAGAACTTCCAATTAAAATGCAAAGGTATTAACTGGAGCAATTGCATTATGGGATGTTATTTCTGATCGTGAATCTATATATATAAAGGAGAAAAGTGACTCACTCACTGACTGACTGACTGACTGATTGACTGACTGACTGATTGACTGATGACTGACTGACTGACTGACTGACTAATCACGAAATCTCTGGAACTATTCAACCTACAGACTTGAAATTTGGTAGACATGTTCCTTTGATAGAGTAGACATCAGCTAAGAACCGATTTTCCGAAATTCGAAACGCAAGGGGCGTTACGGGGAGTTAAGGGCTTTAATAATAATTGTTTCCATGTTTAAACTACTTGATGTACAATCTTGAAATTGGGTAAGAGGATTCCTTTCAGAGAGTAGAGATCCGCTACAAAATCAGTTTGGTGAAAATCGACCCCCAAGTGGCGTTACAGGGGCTTAGGGGGCATTATAGATAATTATTTCCATTTTTAAACTATTTGACGCACTGTCTTTAAATTTGATATATAGATTCCTTTCGTAGAATAATGATCAGTTACAAAACGGGTTTTGTGAAAACAGACTTCTAAGTGGCGTTGCGGGGGATTAAGGGGCGTAATAGATAAATATATCCGTTTTTAAACTACTTCACCTACCTGCTTGAAAATTGGTAGGTAAGTTTCTTTCCTGGATTAAATATCCGCTACAAAATGGGTTTTGGGAAAATTGACCCCCAAGGGGTGTTGCGGGGGCGGGGGGTTTAAGGGGCGTTATAAATTCCTATTTTTAAGTTATTTGACGTACAGTCTTGAAACTTAGTAAGCAGATTCCTCTCATAGGGTAGAGATACGCTAAAAATGGGTTTCGTGAAAATTGCCCCCAAGTGGCGTTGAGGGGACTTAAGGGGCGTTATAGATAATTATTTCCATTTTTAAACTATTAAACGCACAGTCTTTATATTTGATAAAGAGATTTCATTCATAGAGTAGAGATCAGCTATAAGAAGGTTTTGTGAAAACAGACCTCTAAGTGGCGTTGCAGGGGAATAAGTGGCGTAAGAGATAAATATTTTCGTTTTTAAACTATTTGACCTACCTGCTTGAAAATTGGTAGGAATGTTTCTTTCATGGAGTAAATATCCGCTACAAAACGGGTTTGGAGAAAATTGACCCCCAAGGGGTGTTGCGGGGGGTTAAGGGCAGATATAAATAATTATTTCTTTTTTTAAACTATTAGACTCACAGTCTTGAAATTTGGTTTGCAGATTCCTCTCATAGGATAGAAATACACTGCAAAATGTGTTTTGTGAAAATCGAGCCCTAGGTGGTGTTGCGGGGTTCAAGGGGCGTTATTGATAATTTTTTGCATTTTTAATTAATTGGATGCACAGTTTGCTAAGCAGATTCCTTTCATAGAGTGCAATTCCCCTACAAAATGGGTTTTGTGAAAACAGAAGTGGTGTTGCGGGGGCTCAAGTGGCGTTATAGACAATTATCCCCATTTTTAAACTGTTAGACGTACAGTCTTGAAATTTGATAAGCAGATTCCTTTCGTAAAGTAGAGAACCGCTACAAAATGGGTTTCGCGAATATCAACTACCAAGTTTAATTTCGGGAGATTAAGAGGCGTAATCGATAAATATTTCCATTTTTAAACTACTTGATCATCCTGCTTGAAAATTGGTAGGCATGTTCCTTTCATGAAATAGAGTTCCTCTAACAAAGAGTAAAAGGAAAATTGACCACTAAAGATGTTTGCGAGGGGTCAAGAGGAGTTACAGAAAAAAATTCCTGTTTTTAATTGTTAGACCCATATACTTGAAATTTGTTAAGCATGTTTCTTTTGTTGAATAGGGATCCACTAAGAATAAATTTTAAGCAAATGAAGTTCTGGGGAGTTGCAGGGGGTTACTGGGACGTATTGACAAAAAAATTACTTTTTTCGAGCTACAAGGACTATAATAATGAAATTTGGTTTGCATTTTTCTTTTGTTGAATTGAAATCCGCTAAGAGCGGTAATTTTGGAAAACGCTCTCAACGGGATTACGGGGATATTGATAGTAAAACTTTTGCTTTTTTCTGTTAGATTTAGACTTGAAATTTGGCTTGCATGTTCAATTTACGGAGTAGAGATCCACCGAAAATTGGTTTTGCGGGAATCCACTTGGTGTTTGAGTTACGAAAGAGCAAACATCATTCTATGCTTCAATTTTAGAGATTTTTAGAAAATACAAATTAGATGAGTTCTGCCCTTTTTTTTTATCAACAGGTGACAGTTACAGGTATAAGTATATTTTTCAATTCAATCGAATTCTTAATGCTAGGACTTAGATATCAATAATTTATGCATATATATAAGCAGTAAAAATTTATAAAACATCATGAAATACCCAGCGAAGCGGGCGGGTAACACCTAGTATAAAAAAAGTAATGACTCGTTGAGCTAAATTCCTACTGCTTTTGCATTAACGTTTCAGGGAATTCTAACTAGTTTTTCGCAATATTTTTTAATTAATTTGGGCATTTGTTTTGGTGTACAGTTAATTATTAAGGGATTTAGATTCACAGGGAATTTCAGATGCTATCAGATACAAATTTAGATTTCACTGAAGGATTTGAAATTTAAAAATAGCAAATATAAAACTCGCTCACGTGTAAAAACTTACATGCTAATCTTATGGATAGTTTTAACAAAACAAAAAAAAAATTTGACAATTTACAGAATGACTTTAATAAAGTTAAATTGGTTGTGCTGAAAAATATAAAGATGTAATTCATTAAGAACTTAATTATACAATAACTGAAGAGTGCTTTAAATAAATATGAATTTTTTATACCGCATAGGCCTGTTGTGAGAAATGATAAAGGCATTACTATAATTCGCATTGTTTTTAATTTTAGCCCCAATAATAAAATTTATCTTTAAATGGAAAAAAAATAAAATTTTGAAAATAAATTAACAGTTAATTTTTAAAAACTTGAAATAAAAAATTTAGAAGGAGAAAAATTATGGCAATTTTCTATGCTTTTATTAATTTGTTATTGATATCACTAGAGCACGATACAAAGCACTAATAGTTGTTACTCACAATTTTAAAAAAACAATTATTTTTCAATCAAATCAATGCCTTAGCAAATTAGATTATTATTTGACATTGATTGATTCGATTGTAAATTCAAATTTCTATGTATTAATTAAATAACTGATTAATGTAGGTTTAAAGCTGCATTACATCTTATTTACAAACTATGTAACTTTGCTTTGAATGCATTTTATTATGATACAATAAAATTTATATCTGTAAGAAACACAATTAAATTCGGAAGAGTATTTAATTTGTTTTGTAGTTATATTTCATTAATTGAAATAATATCATTAACAATACTGAATAAATAAATATTTTTTTCTCTTTATTATATCTTTAAGCATATCCAAACTTAGCCGAAATGAATATAGGTTTATATCCAGTAATAATTAATTTATTAAACTATATTTATTCTTTAGAAAATTATAAATGCAATGAATTCAGAAATTTAGAAAAGAAAATTATTAAGCACATGTAAATATTCACGAAGAAGTTTCAACTTTATCCATCATTCTTTGAAATTTAAAATACGATGAATGATTTGTTTTGTGAATCGTGTAAACTCTCCAAAAATATGCATGTTTATACAATGCAGTAAAAACAAATTAAGAATGCAGATTAGAATGTATTTCACTTTTTTATCACAAAAAAAATATATATAAGCATCTCAAAAATAGAAATAAATAGAATATAAAAACATTCATGATTTTTTTTATATTGAATCTGCAATTCGCGAGATTGTTGGAAAGGTAAGTAGTTTAAAAACGAAAATAATACTACTGCATATGCACACGCATTAAATAGATTTTGAAAGGCCGAAAAAATTCTCTTCCCTTTGGAGAGCTCAAATCGAATCACGAAACTTGTAAATAATTTTTCGCAACAAATGCTTTCGAATTTTAATAAGAGATATGTGCTTAAAAATTCGGAAAGAAAAAAAACGCGTACTCATTCTAATAGGAAAAGCTATGAAAAATATGCATACATGAAGAAATATTTAATTTTATCCTGAATATGTATCCTGTTCGTTTCCTTTTTCTGAGGTGGATTTTTTAAATGTGTTAAAGATCAAGATTTCGGTGATGGTTCTTTTTTTTAGGATACTGTGTGGTTTATGTTTTATTGTCCCCTAAAAAATGTTTTTTATAATAAGATTTAATTTTTTTTTTTTTTGCATTTTGCATTTTGCGTACCACAGAGGTATTAATTTGCTGTAACTTTTTACTTTGTTTTTTTCCTCTACTGTTCTATTTCTAAACATGTTTTTTTTTTTAAATTTTGCCTTATAAAGTTAGAAAAATGAAGCTTGATACATTTTCTTTTACATTTATGACTCATTCAATAATTTAGATGTTTAATGCAATGAAAAAATAAAAATTTAATCTCCTGATTCCATATTTGAGTCGAAAAATATGTTTGTAAGCATTAAATACACCGTTTTGATTAAAATATATGTTTCAGTTGATAATAAATTGTAATTCAGATAGATATTTTTAACTGTGTGTATACGTGTAAGTGTGCACGTATACTTTTTCACCATAATGACCTTTGTAAATAAATATATTTGAATTATATATTCAGAATATATTAAAGTAAAATACTTAATTCGTATATTTAAGTTATGCATTTCAGTTATATGTATTCAAATTCTAAATAAGGAATAAGAAGATGTAAGGGGTCTCCCGAGTAGTGACCGGGTGTGAAAGAATAGTCCCAATGTAGCTTATGCATGTCGTAAAAGGCGACTAAAGGCACCACTGCTTTCAGGTCGCTTATAAGTTTGAAGGTCTGATTCTCCAAAGTTGGGGGTTGGACGTGAGGCCAACAACCTCACCCTGTAAAAAATTATCTTGTTACAAAATCAAAGGAAGATTTTTTTGAACTGTTAATACAGTGGGAAGTTGGAAAGGATTTTAAGGATTGAGATTAGGTACAGGGAATTTACGTTCGCTTATAGAAGCAAGAGTCTATCTTTTTTAACTGAAATCATGGATAGCTATAGGATTGATTTGATGGCTCTTCAGGAAATGAGATGGATTGGGCAGAGAATTCAAGATTGTAGAAATCACACTGTATTTTACAGTCGTGATCCTAAGAAACATGTGCTTGGTACAGGGTTCATTGTTCATAAGAATATTAGAAATCTTATCATTTATTTTGTAGCCAAATCAACTAGGCTGTGCAAGATAGGATTGAGGCAAATTCTTTAAACTATAGGATAATATATATACGTGCCCCAACAGAGGATAAAGATGAGGAAGAAAAGGATAACTTTTATGATGAGATCCATGCACTGTTTTCTTCCAGTCCCAAACATGTTACAAAAATAGTGTTGGGTGATGCAAATGTAAAAATTGGGAAAGAAGACAAGTTAAGACCCATTCATTGGTGGTCACAGCCTACATTATAACTCAAATAATAATGGACAGAGGTTGATACTTTTTGCTGCAAACATGATATGGTAGTGGCCAGCACTTGTTTTCCACACAAACGTATACACAAAAGGACATGGAGATCTCCAGAT
>BMAO01006896.1:0-21923 GCA_019973975.1 Trichonephila clavata
TCTGGAAATGTGATAGGAAATTAGTCGCCAGATGCAGAATGAGATCCGAAAAGGGAAAATCGTTATCCTGATGATCCTGATCAGGACAATGGAACAAAATTATTAAATTATTGTATTGTCATTGGTCCTAGACAAGTGAGGAAAATTTCGAATTAATCTGACCTTTAAAGTGGGTAATTGTTGAGTTCAATGATTCCGTTACATACAAGTGAAGCTTATAAAAGGGTGTTAAAAATAATTCCTAATATAAGAATAAAATAATAAACGAGAAAATTAATGTAATTGTGATAAAATTGTGGGGTGCTTACTGCTAAATTTTACACTAACTCTTCCTTTCGGAATAGAACTCGTAAGAAATTATGACAAATGATATCAAACACCCTACGCTTTCATTACAATTACATTAATTTTCCCGGCAATCGTTTTATTATTATGATAAAAATTGTTTTTTACTTTTTAGCTCGATTAACTATAGAAGTGTATTTTTAGTATGTTTTTTTTTAAACAAAAATTTTTTCTTCATTTTTTAGTTTGATGTACAATAAAAGCGTGTTTTTTTTCTAGTTTTCTAAAACTATCATTTATTCATTGATGAATTAATTTTTTTTGTTTGATGCAATTGTATTAACCGCGAGTTTAGGGTTGTAAACTTAATTCTTAAGTCACCAAAGCTGGAAGGGAAATTAGGAATTATTCGCCAAAATCTGGAAATGGGAAATCGTTAATCCTGATGATCCTGATCAAGACAATGAAACCAAATTATTAAATTATTGTATTGCCATCGGTCCTTGACAAGCGTGCAAAATATCTAATTATGCTGACCTTTTAAAGTGGGTAAAAATCGAGTTCGAAGGTTCCGTTGCATACATGTTAAGTTAATAAAAGCGAGTTAAAAAGAAGAGATAGGTGACAAGTGATATTAGGTCACTATGTTTACTATATACAAAAATGTGACATGCAAATTTGCATTCATCTTACTAACCGGTTTGATTATGTGATATCAGTCAGATACATAAGATAACTCGAATATAGAGATCAGGAAATCCTACATGAAATCAGCAACAAAATATTGAAATTCTTTAAGAGTCTTCAAGGCGGGATTTCGTCAAACGGAGCCAAATTGAGAAAATTTCATTCCAATAGGCAATCCATGAATGAAAGTTGAGAGACTATATTTATTAGATTTGTTTATTTTCTGAAATAAATTTCCGTCGGGGAAAACGTCAAAATTTTATGCCTCTTTCTCCGATAACCTACTTTCAGGAAAGCTCTCATATCCGGTTTTCGCTTCATCATAAAAGTCAACCTTTCAAATGTATGTTACACATAATTTAGGTGCTTTTTTTATTGAAGGGAAAAGTTTAATCAATTTCTTTGCCGAAATAATACCTTGAATGAAACACGTTGAGAAAATTTTATAATTTTGTTCAGAAATTTACATAATACCAAGAACTGAATCATATTTTAATACGACAATGTTTTTTCACAATGTATTACAGTCAACTGTCGCTAATTCAAACCTTCAATAATACGAACCTCTCGCTTATTCGAAGTATATGCTCAGCCCCTAGAAAAACTCTTGATATTTCGAACTAAAACAATACGTTTTGGTACACTCATTATTTTGAAGTAAAATCTGTGGCTGGTCAGACTAAAACACATAATATATATATATATATAATTCGAAGTTATCTCAAACAATTCTCGACAGTTCGAGTACTCACTATCATATAGAGTCCTGTAGCAAACAGGTTAAAGCTTACATGTTTTGTGTTGTATTGCATCTGCATGTCTCCACTGTAACGTAACCCATTTGATGATCATCTGTATGTTACCCATCCTTTGTGTTCCCGGTTCCTCAGACGAAAAGACACTTTTATTGCTTTCCTTCTTCAAGTGGACAGTGTTGGCCGAACGTGTTGTCAGCAGTCCATATCTTTCATTTAACCCATGGCCTTACTACTCATGTGTTTAGAAAGGATGGTCTGCTATTGTGAAGAAGACGTGCGAAGGATTTTGCATTTTGCGTCGGAGTGACTCCGAATGATTTATGACTCGCCTGTGTGACTTAAGGCATGTGGCAACAAATAGGGCAAGATCCGGACTGGACCCTGTCTTGAAGAACCAATGGTGTTGGGGACTGTGACTGAGGGAACCGAGTGCGAAATGACATTAATTCGAAATTTCAATTGTATAATTTAATACACACTTTTAAATGTTCGAGATGGAGGATTTGCTATCTATCACAATATAAATGATACAACTAACACTGTAAACCGCGACTATCGACATGACTGTAAGACAGTTCGACTTTATTACTTCAGCGACATCATCAGTGGGTGAATTTTATATTGTTACGTAGATCGAGGCTCGAGAATTTTATGCAAAATCAGTCGTAAACAACAAGGCAATTCTTTAAGAGCGATGAGTATTTATTGTCGAAAATCAATCCTTGAAATACAGGATTCAACAGCAAAATTCACAGAATAAATATTAGAAGGATTTAACACCTTCAACAGCACTCAGACACAGTTATCAGTGTCTAACATACCCGTACGTAAAAGATTATCCACAAGCACCGCTCGTAATATTGAGCAGTCGAGCTAATCGCTAGTTCTCACTGTCAAGGCAAGTTTGCTAATCGCTAGTCAGAACCAGACTCACTACTCGCTGGTTGAAACCAGACTGTCTGTTGCGGCGAGTATCGCTTTATATTTATAACCGTGGCCAAAACTTCGAGAAAGATGTGCTTGCATCATAGATCGTGAAATTAGTGGAATTCTTCATTAATTTCTAGAAGAATACAGAGGGTCCCGAACTCGCCAAAATGGTCACCAATGTCACCAAATTGGTCGCCAAAAATGATGCAACTTGGCTCTATCGCCAAGATCTCGCCATGTTCCCATTGAATCGCCATTATAACGTAAGGGATGGCGGTGCTTGTGAATATTACAATTATAACATGAAATTAATATAGCATACCGTAATATAAATGCATTACACATCCAAATACAGATTATTTACGCTATTTTGTACCAAATTCGTATCAGTGTTGCGGAGTGTAAACAGTGAGTGAGTGAATATTAACGTCCCACTGTTCAGCTACACGGAGTGTAAACAGAAGATGTTAAAAAAATTGTATTGACCGCAATTTATATAATATTCATTTTTTGAAACGGGCATTATATCCATACACAACGGTTGGAGAAACATATATGGGTAAAGGAAAGGATAAATTACCACTGATTTTAAGTAGAGATTTCAATGTTAATTTCAACACAGAAAATGCTGGGGAGATTTTCAATTTCTTACGTGAAGATTTAAATCTGTCAATGAATAATGACCCTGTAGTTTCTACAACATGACATGGTACAACTATTGATGCTGTGTTAGTACAATATTTAGACATTGTTTCTATACAACTATTTGTATCATACTTTAGCTATCATAAGCCTCTTGTAACTCACATGTCTACTGAACTCCAATCAATGGACGTGAATTAAATAATAAATATCAGTATATACGTTGCATGCTAAAAATTGTCTATTTTTTTAAAATTATATAGATATTATTAATTAGATAATGCGTTATAATAAAACTTTCAATGTATTAAATATCTTTTTTTTTCTATTATTAGAGTCGTTTTTTCTAGAAACGTAGGATAAAATTTTTAGAAAGATTTTTATTTTGTTATGCCAAAGAAGTATAACTTCTTACGTGCGTACATAAGTACACACACACTTCTTTTTTAATTAAACATTTTACATTAATAATTTTATATTTTCAGCCCTTATTCACGATAGTTTTTTTCATAAAAATATAATAATTCAAGATTATGTGAAGCAAAATTTTTAAATTTCTGTTATAACAGAAGCACATTTTTTTAACATTTTCCTTGAAATTTCTTATTTAGTTAATACTATCTACACTAATTTATGAAAATGTGATCTCTTATAAAAAATATGGGCTGAACTAAATTAAAAAATGTAATTATTTCTTACGAAAAGTTTATATATAGCAGTATAAAGTGGTATTTTAGGCTTATTTAAGCTTAGAATAATAATTCTTTTCAGAATTGTAAACTTTAAAATGTGTTTTTTTTTCAGTTTGTGCTTTTTCGATACATAAGATTGCATTCAAAATGCTACTCCTTACACAATTATTTACCAATCTCTTTCATTTTTACCCCGTGTGTTATATGTAATACATATAACAAAATAAAATAAATATTTTGCTGCGAAACAGAATATTTTTTTTAAGAAAAAATTCAAATGTTTTTAGATTTTGGGTTTTTATTTAAGTTTTACCATGCATATCAACATTTATTTTATTGTATTTTTTATCTAAAACAAATTAAGCTGCTGTAAAATCAATCACTAAAGGTGTTTCAAATATCCCTAATAATATCACCAAAACGTTCATGTCAAAAAACTAATAAATGCAAAAGTAGTACAGTCTTAAAAATGTCTAAATTTTTGAAAGAAAATTTTATTTATATAAACTTGTATGGATAATATGTGCAAAATTCCATCTCGTATCGCTTTCTTCAATGGAAACATTGTATAAAATGCTAAAATATGGTTTAAAATCCATAAATAAAAAAGCCCTGTTCAAAGGGTACCGAGTTCTCTTAAAAGCTTAGCATTCCCGTTTTTATGATTCTCCTGCTGATTTCAGAAATTTAAAATGCTAATTTGTTAAAAAGCATCGTTCGCAACATGAATGCCTCCAAACGATACGACTGTGCCCCATTGCATGTACTGAGAAAGAATATCAAGAACTGCGGTCTTGTCTTGCTGTCCGAGAGGGGGTATCATTTTGCATGATATTGCTCTTCCTCATACGACTGTGGTGTGTCAAATACTGTTATGTCAATTCCACTGGGAGGTTCTCGAAATTCCCCTTTACAGCTTGAACCGCCGGCTGCAAAAATACCACATCTTTGATCCCTCTCCCCTCTCATAACGGATCAGCTGCCTGACCTGCTGCCTCTTTCCCTCGGCTCCTAGTGTGGTTGAATACCACCGATGCTTAACCCTTTGTATTTTTCATTTCAAATACTCATACGGAAAAGAAGTACTCTCGAGTGCTGGCTCTCCAACATCAGGATATCCTCGTTTAAACCCCTCTAGAAAGTTCTAATGAGGCAGTGATTTCCCGTCGATAATGAAGTCCAAGCTGTTGTTGAAAATGGGTTTCACAACCAACTCCGGAAATCCTTCACCCAGGATATATAGTACGTCGTGGACCGCTGGAACACTTTTTCTATCCTACAAGGTGACTTTTTCTGGCCTATGTATTACGTCTATAATAATTCTTTCCATTCTATACTATAATTTATATAAATAGTATTAAAACATTTTTTCATACCGAATGTAGTGCCATTTTCATTTGGGTGACCCTTATACCAGCAATATGTGTGGGAAACAGATTAAAAATATCTTTCACAGGCAATGCATACTTTCTTCTCCAAATGGTTCCACTTCCTAAACGTATCATAGTCACGTTTTGTACTCTCATGTCTGCCTTCTCGATGAGATTCTCTTCCTCATTACCTGCCATCATTAATCTTCCCGGTAAAAGTAAAACGAACCAATGAGTGATGTTCAATGAAGAAGATGATGTTAAATGGTGAAAGAAAGTCTCTACTTTCTTTTCCCCCTAATTTACTACGTGCAGTCTTAAAGTTTCTTTTCAAAGTTGTTCCTTGCCTCCTCGTCTGTTGGTACCTAAATATTTGATACCTCTGTGAGAGTTCAAACTCCTGTTTAGTGCCTTTAGAATCGTAATCGATCTGCCGAAAAACGCTTCGATTTCCCCTAATGGTACAGGAACACGTTTCCATTCGAGTCTTTCCAAATGGACTCTGGAAGATGGAAAAGCTTCGATAATAGTTATATTTCTTCATTCGGGTGGAGAAACACACTGGATTCCACTTATGAAAGCTTTTCTAAGAGACAAAGGTTTGAATAGCGTTTTCGGTTTGTATTAAACTATTTGAAAATACTTTTTTTCTGAAATTTAATACACAATGGTTAAAGATTAGCAAGCTTTCAAACTTTCAATTCGATTCATTATACTCTACATTAAAGAGATTGATAAATGGAAATCATTATATCCAAGAATTAGTGAACACGAATTAGATTTAAGGCAGTGCTTCACAAACTGTCAAGATTGTCGAACTGATTTTCAACCAGAATTTTCATCGCACCCCCCTTATACAGTAGCAATGTATTGAATGCAATAATAATTATATACTTTCACAATAAAGCTGAAATACGACAATTATAAATCGAACAAATTATCAAGATAAGTATTGAATTTTGTATTCATTACTTTTAAGAAATATGTATTTTAAGCAAAAGTTACATTTAAGTAATAGTATAAATATTTTTTTTTACTTTTCATTTCTACTCAGAATAGCTTCCTCTCAGTAAAATAACAACTTTTTAAATAAACTTTCATTTTCGACTTTTTGATATGCCCATGCCTCCCATGTTGTATTTTTTATCAAGCTCCACTGGGGAGGATGCACTCCACAGTTTGAGAAACGCTGCATTAAGGTATCTGACTAAAAGTTTGGAGCCTTGATTTTGAAGAAAAGGATATAATTAAATATTTTTTTTTAAAAAAATTAATGTAAGTTTATTCACAATATACATATAACATTTTATTTTAAGAATATTGTTATAATATAAAAACTATTCAAATGCAATTTTCTTGACAAAATTGAAGAATGAATGACACATTTTTTTCAAAAGCATTCTTGATTTATGAAAATTGATTCTATAATAGTATTATTTCAGGATATATAGCTAAAAACTTTTGAACAAAGCCTAAAACAGAAATTTAGAAATATTTAATTTATAACAGGTTTTTCCCTTTTCCAACATATAAGAGTAGAGATATTTTAACAAAAGCATCGCTTATTATTTCGATCCATAGTAACCTAAAAATAAAAGGAACTTTTCAGAACTTCTTGTTCGGTCTCTGGACAAAACTCTTATAGCAGTGATTCTCAACCTTTTTTCTGTTTCGGTACAATTTTAACAATTTCTGTAGCTCTGGCGGCTTTCTAACAATAAAATAAGTCCGAAAGAATTTTACTTATCTGTAATACACTATTTCAAATAGTTTATGATAACAATTTAATAAGTCCGAAAGAATTTTACTTATCTGTAATACACTATTTCAAATAGTTTATGATAACAATTTAATAAGACCGAAAGAATTTTACTTATCTGCAATACACTATTTCAAATAGTTTATGATAATAATTTACAATCTATATATATAAAAATGTTATGTTGGTTTGTGTACGCTTCCATAACTCAAAAAGTTCTGCATGGATTTATCTGCAATTTTGACACAACCTTGCATTTGAATCCGGTCAGGTTCTTATGTACTTTTTATTTCGAAATGCAATCTAAATTTTTTTAAATTTAACTTTTAAGTGATTTTTTGATGTTATGACGTCATACGATGTCACGACTCGCTCTGAATGCCAAAATTTAAGATTTAAACATATTTTTTTTCCGAATTATTACATATCTTTACTATACTTAAGTTTATTGGTTGTCATATTTTTCAATTTCTTTGTTCTTTGATACGTAATTGGGATTAATTTTCGACTAAATCATTTTTTAAAAAATTATTCTTTCAACCACTCAAATTTTGTTTTGTAGTTTTGGCAACATTCCGATAGCTAACGCGCGATAAACAATTTTTTAAGATGTTGAAATACACAGGTTAGGTTTTCTGATATGAATTATTTTTTAACAAAATACTGATTACGGTTTGCTTGTATTACTTATTAATTGACGGGGTTTTAAATTAGTAAGTTTTTTTCTCTATTTTAACAATATTTTAAATTTCATTTGATGTTATTATTGAAATACAGGTTAGTTTTCCTGATATATAATTTCAGTCATCAAAATATTAAACCATACTTTTGTTTTCGATGACTTTTTTAAAATTTAAATTTCTTATAACCTTCTTAGTAACTTCTTTCCATTAGTAATTTGTTAACGCAAAACTTGGAAATTAGTACGGTTTGCTTGGTACTTGCTTATTATTGCAACAATCACCAACGTTCAAAATAACTCTCCAAGTTGGCAACCCTGATCTCCTATGTGTTGTATGAGTTGAATTGACAATCATGTGCTTCATTTCATATAATGTCACCAATAGGTTCCATTTGCTTTTGTCAGGGACATAGTTACCGCTGTATCAGCCATACCAATGATACAAGGCCCCCAAGTTACAGTGGCCCCAATCTGTGTTACTACATTCTCACTAACACGGTGCTCATATCTGAAAATTGCCTCCCCCCGCAAGGAATTTTGATACAGGGCTTACTCAGAGCTGTTTTGCAATTTTGTGTGTTTTTATTTTAACCTTTTTAAGTGTAGTCAATTGGCTTCAGTACACAAAATTGCCTTGCAGAAAATAGAACTTAGGTCATCATACTTGACACAAGCAAAAGCAGTGTTGGTAGTAATTACATATCAAAATGGCTCGAATACCTGTTGAGGAAGCAGGGGTTTGTAAGGTTGTAATTATTTTTGGTACTTATGTACTATCGCAACAATCACCAGCGTTCAAATAACTCGCCATATTGGCAATCCCAAATTTTGTATCCGCTGAATTGGAAATCATGTACTTCATTTCTTATAACGTCACCAATAGGTTGCGATAATACATACGTATACCTTTAATTAGACTGGCCGCAACACACCAATTTGGCGTGATTTCAAAATCATGCCAAAAACAAATAGCGTACCAATATGAAATTAATATTGTGGATATTATTTTAGCCTTTTTTTTATCTTTCTCTCCAGTAATCCTTAATCAATTGAATATATTTTACAATATATATTTTGTGTTTGTATGAAACTATTTATATTGATTTAATCACATATTGATTCTTCTTTTATCTATATATATAAAAATGTTATTTTGGTTTGTGTACGCTTCCATAACTCAAAAAGTTCTGCATGGATTTATCTGAAATTTTGACACAACGTTGCATTTGACTCCGGTCAGGTTCTTATGTACTTTTTATTTCGAAATGCAATCTAAATTTTTTTTAATTTAATTTTTAAGTGATTTTTTGATGTTATGACGTCATACGATGTCACGACTCGCTCTGAATGCGAAAATTTAAGCTTTAAACATATTTTTTCCCCAATTATTACATATTTTTATTATACTTAAGTTTATTGGTTGTCATATTTATCTATTTTCTTTTCTTTGATACGTAATTGGGATTAATTTTCGAATAAATCATTTTTTTTTAAAATTATTCATTCAACAACTCAAATTTTGTTTTGTAGTTTTGGCAACATTCTGATAGCTAACGCCTGATAAACAATTTTTTAAATTTCATTTGATGTTATTATTGAAATACAGGTTAGTTTTCCTGATATATAATTTCAGTCATCAAAATATTAAACCATACTTTTGTTTTCGATGACTTTTTAAAATTTAAATTTGTTATAATTTCTTAGTAACTTCTTTCCATTAGTAATTTGTTAATAGAATACTCGAAGTTATTACAGTTTGCTTGGTACTTATTATTGCAACAATCACTAACGTTCAAAATAACTCTCCAAGTTGGCAACCCTGATCTCCCATGTGTAGTATGAGTTGAATTGGCAGTTATGTGCTTCATTTCATATAATGTCGCCAATAGGTTCCGTTTGCTTTTGTCAAGGACATAGCTACCGCTGTATCTTCGGTACCAATGATACAAGGCCTCCAAGTTACAGTGGCCCCAATCTGTGTTACTACAGTCTCACTAACACGGTGCTCATATCTGAAAACAGCCCCCCCCCCACCCAAAGGAATTTTGATACAGGGCTTACTCAGAGCTGTTTTGCAATTTCGTATGTTTTTATTTTAACCTTTTTAAGTGTAGTCAATCGGACTCAGTACACAAATTGCTTTGCAGAAAATAGAACTTAGGTCATCATGTTAAGAATAGTTGACTCCTTTCGCCGTCCAGAGATGGCGCCACGAACTGGACTTGGTTTCTGGAAGCCGATGTGATTTCGGCGGGAAAACGACATTCTATTCGGATTATTCGGTTGTAATGGTCGCCATTCTTGTGATGTGTTGTGAAATGTTTTCTTTTATCGTACATGTAAAGGCATGAGTGTGTGTGTGAAGCAAATATATACATGAAAAGTCGACTTGTAAAATCATTGGTGTTATTCCTTAATAATCTTCAGTTATATATTTTTCATTCAGCTTTCGAAATACTTCCACACTGTTTATACACCCAGCATGGAAAATGGCGGTAAGTCAAAATCCGTTCGTTATACAATTCATAATTGCATTCTACATCAAACTCAAAATCTAAAGTCTCATTCTCATTCATAACATGTGGTCCGTCGAATCGCGGAGTTATTGATGTGATTTATTCTTTGTTATTTTAATTATTCGTTTCATACTCGATATTCTTATTCTAGTGCATTTATTCTGATACGAATTCTTGAAGTATTCTTATACATTCTGATTGATATTATTTATTATTTGATTCTAGACTTATTATTTTGTTTATTTGTATAAATATTTTTTGATAGTTGTGTATTTGCATTGTGTAGGCATTTGTTGTTATTGGTATAGTTGTGTATTTTGTGTAGAATTAAAAATTTCTTTCATAAATCATGGCTCCAAAACAGTCGAAAAATAGTGGTAAATTTGATTTAATTATAAAAGAATTAAAAGTTTTTGAAAGTAGAATAAATGAATGCGATGATAATAAATCACGCATACGTGTTTTAAAAACACAAGTGTTGCAATACGAAACTAGATTAACTGAAATATTCGGTGAATTGTCAACGCATGAAAGTGATGAATCATTTGATATTTATATGAAATATAAAGATATATTATTCGATTGGGTTGTTGACCTTGAACAAAAATATGAGGTTGAGGAAGTAAAAAATAGTATTCATGTAAAGTCTTCAGTAGTTAATTTACCAAAACTTGAAGTTCCGCATTTTTATGGAAATTGCGAGAACTGGGATTTCATTCAAAGAGTTATTTAAGTCTTCTATTCTAGATAACAAATCAATAAGTGATCTTGAAAAATTGCAATATCTGCAGGCTTCTGTTCGCGGGGATGCAGCCAAATTAATTCGGGGTTTTGCAATTACTGTGGACAATCTTAAGAACTGTTGGGATATACTGTGCAGTCGGTATGAAAACAAACGACAATTAGCTCTTAGCCAAATAAATAAGCTATTTAGTATTAAGATATCCAGGGCAAATACTTCAAAATTGCTTTTGGAAATAATAGATATTTGCAATGAAGTCATTCGAAATTTAAAAACTTTGGATTTAGAAACAAATTCATTAACAGAGTTGATCATAATAAATTTTCTCATTTCAAAAGTGGATGCATGTATTAGTCAACGGTGGGAATTATCTTTGGAAACTAATAAAATTCCACTCTTGAGGAATTTAGAGTTTTCATTGAAAGAGAAGCTCGTGGTCTGAATGAGTTAAACTTTGTAAAACCTGACATTAAGAAAGGTAATGTTAAACCATTAAATTCATTTAACAAATCAAATGTAAATACTACTGTTGTCAAATGTAACCAAGTAAAATCAGGGGTAAAATTAGATGTTGGTCAAAGTAACAATTGCATTCTATGTTGTCAAAGCCATGCCTTATTCAAATGTCCAACTTTTAATTCTATGAATGTAAATGAAAGATGGCAAGTGGTAGGGAACAATAATTTATGTACCAATTGTTTGAGGAGTAACCACAGGCTTGAAACATGTAGAATAGGATTCTCTTGTAAAAACTGTTCTGAAAGACACCATACATTATTACACAGATATTCAGTCAGTCCTTCAGCAGATACTCAAGCAAATTCTGCTGTGACAGTGTCTAACAATTGCACACAATTGACAGAAGGTCACGTATTGTTGTCCACAGCATTAATAAATGTTAAATCTAAACATGGTCAACAAATAACTTGCCATGCTTTGATAGACAATGCTTCCCAAAATTCTTTGATTTCCAAGCAATGTGCTGATCGCTTAAAATTGCCATTAAAACACACCAATCATAAATTAGTAGGTGTAAATGAAACATTTGCTGAAACTTCATTATATTCAACAAATTTGGAATTTTTTTCTTGTGTTTCCTCTGATAAATTTCAAGTAAAAGCTTTGTTAGTCTCGAAAGTCACTTCAGCTATGCCAAACTTTCCAATTAAATATCATGAGTGGCCTCATATCAAAGATCTAACTCTTGCTGATCCAACGTTTTATATTGAAAATGAAATAGACATTCTTCTAGGTGCTGATGTTTTTATGACAATAATTTCAGGGACTCCTATAATGGGACCCAAAGGAACCCCATCAGCATTGCCAACAAAATTAGGTCATTTATTGTCAGGTACCATAAATAAACCATATAATCAAAATTCATCCCTAATCTGTCACACCCTTTTAAACATAGACCATTCTTTGAAACAATTTTGGGAACTTGAATCGGTTCCTAAGGAAATTCCGTCAAAGGATGAGGATGAGCTATGTGAGTCTATATTCGTAAATTCTCATATTCGTAATGCAGATGGTAGATATATTCTAAAACTGCCATTTAGAGATGATTCAAGTCTTGGAGATAGTAAGGAGGGTGCATTAAAACGATTCTATTCTCTTGAAAGAAAACTTCGCTCTACTAATCAATTAAAGGAACAATACACAGAATTTATGGAGGAATACCAAAACCTTGGTCACATGACGCCTCTCGCATCAGATGTAAAATCTCCACATTATTTCTTACCACATCATGGTGTGATTAATGATAATAGTTCCACAACCAAATTAAGGGTGGTGTTTGACGGCTCATTCAAAAGTACAAATGGAAATTCTTTGAATGACATTCTGCTGACTGGTAAAAAACTACAGTCAGACATTTTTCTAACTTTACTTAAATTCAGATTCTTCCCAATTGCTTTTTCTGCTGACATTGCAAAAATGTATAGACAGATATTAATATCACAAGATGATGTATGCTTTCAACAAATATTTTGGAGGAAGTCTCCAGAGGAGCCATTAGGATTTTCAAATTAAATACAGTTACCTATGGTACATCTTGTGCCCCATTTCTTGCCATCCGAACTTTGAAACAATTATGTGAGGATGAAAAACATCGTTTTCCACAGGCAGCTAAGCTCGCAAAAGATCATTTCTATGTTGACGATTTGTTAGCCGGTGCTGACTCATTGGAGTCGCTAGGAAAATTGTTCACGAACTGCAAAATTTAATGTCAGCCGGTGGATTTGAGCTGCGAAAATGGTCATGCACTCATCCAGAAGTCTTGTCAGACTTGCCAAACAGTCTAAAGACAAATATTTCCTCACATTCATTTGATGATGAGTCCACCAGAAAATTCTTGGCTTATTCTGGGATCTAAACGAGGATTCCTTTAGAGTAAGAGCAGTCTTACCCGACCAGGTATCCACAAAGAGACAGATGCTATCAATCATCGCACGCATCTTTGATCCTCTGGGGTTTGTCTCTCCCTCAACTATAATTTTAAAGATTATTCTTCAAGACCTGTGGAAGGCAGGGCTTGACTGGGATGATGAGATATCATCAGACATTCTTAATCGATGGAATCGGTTTCAAGCAGAAATTTCATGCCTCAAACAAATAAAAGTTCCCAGATATGTTCAAACACTAAATGCTAAACACTGTGAAATTCATGGGTTCTGTGACGCCTCCTCAAAGGCATATTCAGCCGTAATATACTTACGTGTTGTTTCTGATTCGCCACACTTATTCTTAATGGTTTCAAAAACTCGTGTGGCACCTGTACAAACAATATCATTACCTAAGTTAGAGCTTTGTGGTGCTCTGCTTCTGGCTGAACTTCTAGACACATTTAAGAGATCTCTTAACATCACTCACGATACTTATTTATGGTGTGACTCAACAATTACACTGAGTTGGATAAATAATCCACCTGTAAAAGGAAATCAATTTGTGCAACACAGGGTTGGAAAAATTCACACACTAACCTCAAAAGAATCTTGGCATCACATTCCGGGAAAATTAAACCCGGCAGATTGGGCAACAAGAGGCCTCTACCCGAAACAACTTCTTGAAAATTCAGAGTGGGTAGCTGGTCCAAAATTGGCTTCATGATTTCCATCCTTCTTCCAATTCATTTCTTCCTTTCTCTGAACAGCCTGTTCCACTTGTTCCTATTGATCAGTCTGAATCATTAAGTGACTCTGTTGTTCTTTCAACTGGTGTTGATAATTCTCTTAGTTTCTTGGATAAGTTTTCCTCATACATGAAAGTAATTAGGACTGTTGCTGGATATTCAGATTCTACCATAATTCCAAATCAGTGTCCAAAGTTACTGGGCCTTTATATACACATGAGTTAGAAACCTCAATCAAAAAGGTAGTCAAATTGTTACAAAATGGAGAATACCATACAGAACTTAATCTCTTGAAATGTATAACAAGCCTCTTCCCAAATCTAGCAAACTTCAGTCTTTGAATGTATTCCTTGACTCTGAGGGAATTCTTCGTGTCGGAGGACGTCTTCGTCTCCAACAAACTCTTAAATTTGAACAAAAGCATCCTATGCTCATACCAAAAAATAATCACTTTACAAGTCTAATCATTAGACATTTTCATAGGGTCAATTTCCATGCTGGGCAGGAACTAGTTTTATCCCTCATTCGTCAGCAGTTTTGGATACCTAATGGTAAATCAGCTGTCAGAAAAGAACTACACAACTGCGTAGACTGTTTTAAGCTTGTGGCGAAGCCTGTCTCTCAAATGATGGGTGATCTACCCATCGAACGAATCACCCTTGTCGTGCTTTTGAAAAAGTAGGCATTGACTTTGCTGGACCTATCACGACAAAGTGCCAACATACTCGCAAGGCCAGCAACTTCAAATCTTACATCTGCCTCTTCATCTGCATGTGTACTAAAGCAGTGCACCTTGAACTCGTATCTTCGCTATCAGCAGCAGCATTTTTGTCAGCACTGCGTCGATTTGTGTCACGCCGTGGCTATCCATCAGACATTTATTCTGACAACGGTACAAATTTCGTTGGTGCTTCAGCTTACTTGAAGGACTTGTTTAAATTACTTCACAACTCTAATGTCCAGGACTATTCGTCAAGCAAAAACATTCAGTGGCACTTCATTCCTCCATATGCACCAAATTTCGGAGGTGTGTGGGAAGCCTCAGTCAAACTCACAAAGCATCATTTGCTCAAAACCTTAAAGGCGGCTGTGCTGAACTTTGAAGAGTTAGCTACAATCCTGTGCCAAATCGAGGCGTGCATAAATTCACGTCCTCTTTATCCGCTATCATCAGACCCTAAGGATCTCCAGGTGTTAACACCCGGACACTTTCTTATCGGGTGTCCCTTGCTTGAACTCCCTGATCACAGTCTGACTAACCAATCCTTGAGTCTTCATTCTAGGTGGTCTCTTCTGATGAAGTTGAAAAAGATGTTCTGGTCTCGCTGGCAGATCTCCTACCTCAACACCTTGCAGTCCCGAACCAAATGGATGCAGGGCCAGAAAGACTTCACGGTAGGATCCCTCGTCCTAATCAAGAATCCAGCCTCTTTCAGCACCAGGTGGACTCCCGGAAGGATTGTGGCCACACATCCTGGAGCTGACGGAATATGCCGTGTCGTCACTATCCAGACTTCACGTGGAGTCATGACAAGACCAGTCTCTCAAGTTGCAGTCTTGCCCCTACCACCATCGACTACATCTTCCCGCCCCCCCGGAGGATGTTAAGAATAGTTGACTCCTTTCGCCGTCCAGAGATGGCGCCACGAACTTAACTTCGTTTTCCGGAAGCCGATGTGATTTCGGCGGGAAAACGACATTCCATTCGGATGATTCGGTTGTACTGGTCGCCATTCTTGTGATTATGTTTTAGTGAAATGTTTTTTCTTTTATCGTACATGTAAAGGCATGAGTGTGTGTGTGAAGTAAATATATACATGAAAAGTCGACTTGTGAAATCAATGGTGTTCATTAATAATCTTCATTATATATTGCATTATTCAGCTTTCGAAATACTTCCACAGTGTTCCTATGCCCAGCATGAAAAATGGCGGTAAGTCAAAATCCGTTCGTTATACAATTCATAATTGCATTCTACATCAAACTCAAAATCTAAAGTCTCATTCTCATTCATAACAATCCTCCTTATAAACTGATAAAAGTTCTAAGAATTCAGTTCTTCATGAAACTCTAAACCTATATATGTTACTTCAACCCCATATAAGCGATCATTTTTATTTATTTATTATTTTTTGTGCCTAAAATGCTCCAAAGAAAAGCCCGTTTTTTTATTGAATATAACTAAGCTTATACGTAACAAAATGCGAAAAATGGAAGAATTTTATATTTTAATTTTCGATTTTAAAGTTTTCGCCCTATTTTTTTTTATTTTACAATTGTGGAACACAAAACCCCTAACTGTTTGCTCTTTATGATTACACTCTAAATGCTATGAAGTATGTTTCATACATCTCTTAAAAGAATTCTCTCATACTTACAAAACACTTTCATGTTCGTATCTCTCTTTCAAACGGTTGAGGATTTTGTGTGTGTGTGTGTGCATATATATATTATATATATATATATATATATACATACATTCACAAACATTTTGAAGCATGGTGTAATGCAATGGGGACAGAGACTTTTTTTGGTATATATTTCCATTTTCATTTCTTCTCAAGCAACACTGGCTTGCTTGTTCTTTATCGAATATTTTCACAAATCTAAATTCATACCTTCAATGAAAAATTCTTCCTTCACCACAAAGAATATTCCGGATGAGAAGTACTTCAGTACCATGCACAATCTACATCTCTTAAAAATATTTGCACTAGGGATTGCAATACCGGATACCGAATACCGGTATTTTGACCCATTTGTACAATTTTGTAATACCGGTATTCACAAGCTTAAATACCGTTTTTCGGTATTTACTAGAAGTTTTTTTTTATGTCTCCACCATATGTTCAGGGATCGCCACCATAGCAAAATACTATACGTTTTTGTTTTTATGTCTCTCTAAGAATTGAAATTATTTAGACTGTGAATATAAAGTTGCATCATACAATCAAGAGAAGTGATAAAATATGTGAATCATCCAAGGAGGCGGGCCAAAACTATCCCATTACAGCTCATCGCGTTACTGCACACGCGCAGGAGAATCGTAGTCTGATATTTGAATCTGTAAAAACAAGGTTGTAGTTGTGAAGAAAGTGCGTAATATTTCGATATTTTTTAAATTGGTTTGTTATTCACATTGCATTTGCATATCATACTTAAGTGTTCAAAATATTTCTTTATATTCATTATATATACATATACTCATAAATAATAACCCCAAAAAATGAATAAGAATAATATAATAATGAATAAGAATTAAGAACACATTTCAAAAGTTTGTAATAGTACCACAGACTGAATAGCAATATTTACACCTCTTTTGTAATTCTTTATATACTGTTATAATTGACAAGTTACGATTTTTTTTTTATATTTACACTCTAATAAAACTGGCATATAAAACTAAAAACACTTGTGTTTCTTTATTTTTCTAAAATTTCTACTACCATTATCAAAACCGGTATTCCGGTCTTAAGATCTTAAGAATACTGAATACCGGTATTGAATTTTTGGTCCGATATTGCAATCCCTTACTAGCACTTATTATCTCATTATAAGAATGAAAGATATGTGCAAGTCAAAGTTATAAAAAAGAAAATACCAGTGCCCATACAACGTACGGGCAAACTGGTTGTGGATAGCTTTCGGTAACGCGTACAGTGTACGGGCAAACCAGTTAAGGGGTTAAGAAAATCGAATCGAAAACTTTTGAAATATTTCAACCTCAAATTTCCAAACGATAAATAATCCAAAACCACTACAAAAATCTTACTGCATTCTTTTCCTCGTGAATCAATATCTGATGACTCAGTTCGAGACTCAATAGACGAGACAGGAGGGAACCACAAAAGAATTTTCGTGGAATATCGTCAGAGCAAAAGGTCTCTACCCTCAGAATCATGCGGTGGGATATATTAAACATTTACAACGGCCAAGAAATCCACAACTTATGCTCCAAGAAAGGAATAATTTTTTTCTTCATATCGCGGGGAGGGTACGAGCAGTGCAACGACACTAGGGACGTAATCGTTGGATGATGGATGGACCGACAACTATTTCTGGTGGGTGTGGTTTCAATTTGTCACGCTCCAATGTGCGAAAGAAGACAAATCGTCCTCCACCCGACCACACGTGAGAAGGATTGCATTCAGCAAAAGGGTTTCCAATGTCTTGCAGAAACGCGATTAAGAGGTTTTAATCGAAGGGCTGCGTGCAATCGATACCTTTGAATCGCGATATTCAGTCTAATATGACGATCGAAGTTTTTAATCTTGGTAGTGAGTTGTATTAAAATCGTCCTAAAGTACATTTATACGACGGATCTTGCTGTTTTAAAATCAGTCAGTTGGTTAAATTAACTTTGATCTAGATCATAGGTTCCCAACCTTTTTTGAACTGGTGCCCCCTTTTCTAGTAAATATTTCGATACCACCCCCCTTTTCTAGTGAATATTTCTCTCGATACAACCCCTCCCACACTAGAGAAATAAGAGTGTGTATAATACATGATGAAAACAAGAGATAAGTTTTAAAAAATATCCTATAACTAATAGAATATATTTTTTAATTTAGTTTTTTTTTCTTAAGCCCCAATTTTCTTGCTTGCAAATCTGAAATAGCTACTGCCACAAATATATTTGAATGTGTAATATTATATATTTTAGTTATAGATAGGATATTGTTGGAATTGAAACATAACTGAATTTCTTCTTCATTTAAAAGATTGGAATAAAAGTTTTAGCTTACCTGTTATAAAGATAGGCAGGGGTTTTGATGATCCGAAGTAATTCATAATAAACTATTGCTTTCAAAATAAATATAAATTAACAGTTTCAACTTTCAAAGAATCACGTTAATTCCTGGTTAACATATTTAATTGTGTTTCTCGGTTAATATAAGTAATGAAATGCAGTGGATGAAACATGTTTCCTATAGCTCACAGACAAAGACAACACGTGCGCTACAGAAATTGAAATGCCCTATATCATTCAATTTACTGTAGGTCTGAATGTGTAATGAAATAAGGCCGTGGGTAGCCTAGTGGTTAGAGCATTGGACTCCAGACCGGAAGGCTTGGGTTCGATGCCCGATGCCACCAATTACTCGCCGCGTACACACGGAGAACGTGCTCGTTAAATCAGTGGGTCCGAATGGTGTCGCCATCTGTCGTGTTGTGTGAGCAAAATCGTACTGTCACCTTCTTGGGGGCTCAAAGCTTAGGCTGACGACAGGCATAGATCTAGTCCGTTGCCATGATGAATTTCGTGGGCCTCGATCTGACTACGTCAGACAGGTGGCATTAGAAACAACAACATTTAATGAAATTTTAAGCTTTTCATCTATTTCCCGAACTACCGAAATATGCAAATTTTCGTACATGCGGTTTATAAATGATTCAAATACATACAATCAACATAAGTAAACAGTATTAAAGTTTACTTTTGTTAGTACATAATCAGCGTGTTTTTTTTTGGGGGGGGGGCTTCTTTTGACTATATTGAATTGACTATTGTGAATATTTTTGTTTATATTACTGACTAGCTTTTACCCGCGGCTCCGCTCGCGTTGATGTCTTTAAATAACTGTCAAAGTCGTAATCATTATCATTAGAAAGTAAGTAATATAATATGGTAATTTTTTTATTGCTTGACTGGAACCGATGAAATTTAAAAATTCTAAAATTGAGCTTAGTTTAAAAAAAACTGAAAACGTAATTTATTATAATAATTAACAACAAATATTCAATAACTTAAACTATTAATATTTTTAAAAATCGAAAGTATCTACGTTTAATATATAATTCCTCTTTAAAAGAACTCAAAACAGAATATTATTCTAAGATGCTACTGTATACCATATTATATGTTCTTCCATCAGTTGCAAATATGTGAAGATTTGGGCATTGGACACACCGATCAGGCTACATATGTAATGGCCATGGTAAAAGGCCATGGTAAAAACATTGCTTTTCCAACTGCACCCCTGCTACCTGAAATGTTAGCTTTGTTAATAGCAACAGTAAAACTGGAAATTGAACTTGTTTGAATTGAAACGGTAGGTCAGTGGGGATACTCGGAATTCGGAATGAGACTATCCCTTTTCATGAAATATGTTCAAATATTGGCACCAAGTATATTCCGCATCAGTTTTGTGATCCAAAGCCTCGTTCCTTTACATAGTCGAGGAGCAACGAGATTTTGCATAACTGGTACATTAGTTTTAATTTAAGTTTACGTGAGGGTACACCCAAAAGTTCAAGTGAATTTAAGAACTCCGTGGGACATGAAGTACTTTGTTCTTTATCCATGATTGTATTCATTGATAAATGTTTCTTCAATTCCCCCCGCCCTTCCCCGTACGTCGTTTGAATTTTTAATGTTGATTTTATGGACAATGTCATTGTTAGGCGCCAATATTGATCGTGTGCGCAACCACTGATCCCTATTTAAATTTTGTTGCAAGCGCGGGTAAATTTGAGCAATAAGATTTACATCATTTTCTCCTGCATTACAAAATTCTCTGAAAGTAAAATATAACCTCCAGCATTTGCGTTCAAACATCTATAACCGATTTTCTATTGCGTCTCTGTATAATGTTCCGAATCTACGTCATTATGAAGATGCACTTTCATATTCGTTTTCAGACTGAATTTTTCAACTTTTCCCCATAAGCCTGAATTCACCAGCCAATATATAATAAAGCTACCATTCTTCCTATAATATCTGTACTATCTCGTAAATCCTGAAGAGTCGATTTAACGCTTTTATAGTTTTCTTGTGAGACATCGTACTTTCATCCCACACTAAAAGCTTGCATTGTGGAAGCATCTTGCCTTGAGAGCTATTTTTTCTGAAATTTCAGATGAGTGAATCTTCAAATGCAAGATTAAGCGATAATTTTAAAACCGTAAGTGCAGTACGACCGTGATCAGTAAATCACGGCTATACCAGAAGAAGCCACAGAAACTGCTATCTTCTACGGTTTTCTGATGGTCATTAATAATAAGTTTAGCAAAAACGTTTTTACTGTTCCTCAGGGGCTTCGAGAAAAAAAGAGTGCATCACTGCCGGATTCTATTTTGCGTAACACTTGTTGGAAAACGTGACTTTGTTCTGGAGTTAATTGAGGAATAAATTCTGTTACTTGATGTTGCAATGTTATAAATTCGTAGTTTAATTCTCAAGTAATTTCATTATTGAAGCCATTTCCGTCGACACGTCTAGGGCTAATCATTCCAAAATCATGTAACTTCTTCCTAACCATTCTGAAAACCTTTATTACGTTTTGTGGTAGATGTGTTCATTGAAAGGCATATTTGGTTGTTTTTTGTCGCAAAATATCTTCCGCCATGTATTCTTTGTATTTATTCCGAAAATTCAAAAAAAGTATAATAAATACTTTCAAAACAAATCCAAAACTACTACAGTAATCAAAACTTTTTGTGAAACTGTCAATTAATATCACCATAGAATTTTCAATATCACACGCTCGCAATTCGCTCTAAAGCTTTATTTCGTTTCCCTCTTTAAAAAGTGGGAGAAAATTTGCATTCAAATATCTGAGATTGTCGGAATAGAAAACTTATTAGCCAACTTGGCGATATTTCTCAAAGTTTGAGTTTGACATTTAACAAACGTAACGTAATAAACGTAAGACGTTTAATAAAAAACCATTAAAAAATTGCTTTTTGTAAAGATGCTAAATTAAACTATGTTTCAGTTATTTTTT
>BMAO01006897.1:0-28823 GCA_019973975.1 Trichonephila clavata
ATGCCTAAACACTCGGCTACCGCGGCCACTTTCCAAGGATAACTACACTTCATTCAAAAGTGCATCAAAATAATGTATACGCATAACACATAACTCGACCGACTATAATTCTCGATTATTGCATCACCTATGCTGGCTACAGAATTTCAACTTAAATTACACTTAAAATTTTTTACTTGTACTGGCATATCGTATTTATTCGAACTAAGCCGCACCCCATATTCTCAACAAGTTATTGTGAAAAATGAAAATAGTGTAAAATTTTTATCGATATCAAATTTTACGAAATTAAAATAAATTTTAAATGAGAACTAATAAGCGAATTGTTTTTTTTATCAGTATTACAAACTTTTAATTACTTACGGGACCCGTAATTGCTCCAAATACCCCTTCAACAAATTTCTTTCCCTTGGATTCTAAACCACACCCGATTTTCAGCAGCATTAACATTGGGAAAAAAGTGGGATTTAAATTCGAGTATATATGGTAATTCTTCCGCTTTAGTTAAGCATTCACTAATACATTCTTCTTCAGTAAATGGTTTCGATCTGTGCTTGCGATTAAAAGTGATAAATATAGTTTTTACTGCAGTTGTATTGTCTTCAACAAATTTAGGTGGCCGCGGTAGCCTAGTGGTCAAGGTAATGGACTCAAATAATGAATTCGACACTTGTACCGCTGAAGATCCGTAACGCAGAGGGGGCCGATACAGGTTAAATATATCGAGGCTCAAACGTCCTCCCGTTGGTGTGGTATGGAAGTTAGGAGAGGAAGGTGCCAGCTCTGGTCTCGTCCTCGTCACTTGACCATGATTCAAAATTACGAGGTTCGTGGCCTCGTAATTTTGAATATATTGCAGTTTTCATTTTTTAAAAAAAAATTACGATTTTCATCTTAATTCATCTTTTCCTACTCTGTTCTTGAAGTTTGATATTTTTATTAAATATCTTTTTAATTTAGTATGTATCGATAACTCCAACACTTAAGCAGTAGACTCAAGAATCTCTAGCACAATACGCTTATTGCTGCAAACACTGCCAATACTTATGGTTCTCTCTTAGTCGATATTCATGCAACAATCACAAAACAGTTTCTTGTGGACTGGCGTTTATTTTTTACTCATAACTTCTTTTTACATTCGCATCGGAATTGCAGGGCATGCGCAGTTCAGGCAGCGTAATTGGGATTGCGTAAACACAGTTCATACATGCATTGCTATAACACAATAACACACTCTACTCTCTTAATTACACAGATAGCGCTTCGTATGCCGTGAACTAACAGTATGAATAAAAACCAAAATCCACTTTCATCTACAAACGATTGAGTAAACATTGTAACTTTTTCTCGTCATCTTGGGGTTTTAGATTTTAAGAAAATGAAACTTCAGCGACTCTGACGTCAGTTTATTTTTATCAAAGCACACAATCTCTATAAACATATCTATCTAAATTTAAATATCAGAAAAAAGAAATTTTTAAAATCATTTTCATACTCGAAAGGGGAAAATTTAAACTTCGTAACAACATGATAAAATTTTAATTCATATGCAAGTATACAAATGAATAATACTAATATCAACTGAATACTGACGATAATAAACATGTTCAATAGCTTAGGTTAATCCATTAAGGATTAATGAGAGAAGTAACTCAAGTTTTAAAAAGGAGTATTTGGAAAAAGGAAAACTTCGCATAAGGAGCCGAAATGATCAAGTAACACACTGAAAAGTTATTTAAAGATAAGATATTCATTGACTTAAAACAAGGAATGTGTAAGAATATTTCTGTTATAAGAATACATTTGGACGTATTATAACTGAATTATTTAAAAAGTTATAACATTTCATATCACAACTCTATAAAATGACACTTGTAGGAACTAGTAAGGAAAAAAATGAAGGTTCAATTGAAAATTAATTTCACTTCATTTTTGAACATTTCAGAGATGAAATATATGAAAATTAAGGAATTAAGTCCTGCTTGATATTTTACAGGTCCTGGATTTTTTTTGAGATACCATGTAAAAAAAAACTGAAATAGAGTTATAAATAATTAAGATAGGATTTTAAAAAGAAATTAGCGTGCATACACCTCAATGTTATAACAGATATAAAAATCAAGTAATAAATAGAAGATGAAAAATACTGATAAAAATTTGGAATCCATCTACTTAATGTATTTAGATGCTAATAGTTTATATGTTTGGGCTATTTCTGAATAATTACCATATTTTGGTTTTAAATCATTGAAAAAATGTGTAGAAAATGTAACTAAAATACCAGATAATTCTATAACGAAATGCATATTAGAAGTTTATTTAAAATATCCAAAAAATTATGATTCCCATTCGAATAGTTCCTAAAGCAAGTTCATTAGTTTCTAAAAGTATATCTGAACAAAGTAAATCATTAATAAAATTATACATATATCATAATAAATATTATTCATTATAAAAGTTTAAAACAGTATTAGAAAATAGGAATTAAGTTATAAAAGTACATCCAGTGTTTTAGAGTTTAAACGGAAAGACTGATTAAGAAATATATAGAACAAAACACTCAAAGACTATAAATGATTCTAAAAAAAAAAAAAAAAATTAACTTAATGAATAATTTTATAATAGTCTAAGAATATATTAGGTAAAGATTTATTTTGTAATTATGAAAAAATTTGAAAATTAATAACCGTCGGAATCCAAATTTAAAGAAGGAACTATATTTATTGAAAATTTGGTAGTTTTCTCAACCTGTATAGAAACTAAACATGATCATAGTTGAAAAATGATTCATAAAACAAAAGAATATTATGATATTTATCCTCCAGTTATTGGCCTCCTTGTAGAGGGGCTGATGCACGTTAAATGTGTCGAGGCTCAAACGTCCTCCCATTGGTGTGGGAGGGAAATTAAGACAAGGGGGTGCCAGGTAAGGTGTCGTCCTCATCCTTTGGGCATGGTTCAAACGTTAATATTCACTCTCTCTCCAGTTATTAGAGGTATTCAACCGTTTGTGTGTGTAATTCTATGAACGGTTTTAGAATATCACCATAAAGCTAATAATATGTTGTACAATAATAGTATTCAGTGACGCTCACAAGGGTGTTGTCCTGGGGTCTGGACACTCCCCAAAGCCCTTGAGATTTTTTTCGATTGATGATAATCCTATGTATATATATAACGTAAAATTTAATTAAGTACTTGTAATTAACAATTTATTTTATTAATTAATGCTAATTATTAGTTTAATAATTTATTTTTTACTGCTTTTTGTTAACAAAATCAGAAGAATCAATTGGTGTCGTCTTGATGTATGATACGAGTTGGAAGACTTTCGACCGTGGACTCCCCCTTGAAAAATTTTTTGTGTGCGCTATTGATAGTATTTGTTTTCATTATAATCATTTGCCCATACTAAAGGGGAAAAAACATTTCTTCCTTAATATGCTCTTTGTACATTAAATTCTTTACTTTCAAATGCTTTTTCTAATTTGATCATGGTCGCGGTGGCCGAGTGGTCTAGGCATCGGATCATGGCTAGCGTGTCATGAGTTCGATCCTAGTACCACTAAAGACCCACCGTGTAGGGAAGCGATGCACGTAAAATCTGTCGAGAGCTCAAACGTCCCACGTTGGTGTGGTAGTTAGGGGAGGGGGTGCTAGCTCAGGTGTCGTCCGCGTCACTTGACCATGGTTCAAAATTACGCGGACCATCGCCAAAAGCCCTCGTGTTGCTAATCAGTGCGACGTTAATATTCTCTCACTCTCTCTAATTTGATCATTTATATTTTGTATATAATCAAAAAATATTATTCCTAAAATAATATATTTTTTATCTGCTTATAATTTTTATTAACATCGTAACATTTTAAAAATGTTTTACATTAGGTGAGATCTAACGCGAGTTTTTGAAAACTAACATTTTGTTCAAAATCTGAAATGTCATCTAAAAAAACTATAAATATATATTTAAAGTTTTTATTACATTTTATAGCATCAGAATTAATGTTAATACTTATTTCAAACTTTTCTCTTAATTTTACCCTTTTCTATTACAAAGTGGCAAATGTTTTTTACAGCCTTAATAATCTTTAGAATAAGTGTATATTATTAGTTATAATTTATCTTTTTTTATCATATAAAGGAATTTTTGCATTTTTAAACAAATTTTAACTTATACAAGCCTGAAACTTATTGTGAGCATTTTTTGTTTTCTAGTTAGGCAACATTAAAATGACTTAAACAAGAAATAATTGTCGCATTCGAAATAATCCAAGCAAAAAAAAAAAAAACATGCTTTGTTGCACACACACGTTAGAAATCACTAGTTCCGTGCAAACTCTTCCCACCTATCCCCCCAAAAAATATTACTACAACTTATAAAAACACTTGTTGTTTATTTTAAATAATTTTTCAATGTACACTTCATGATCATATTATATTGCTCAATTCCTTATGTATATATAAAAAAGCTAATTTGTTAAAAATAGCGCTTAAAATCCCATTCATGTTTGAGCAAAGAAATAGCATCGATTAAAAAAGGAAATGCTGGTATATCAGCTGATTTAAATAATGTAATCATAAAACACACATAAGTATTGCAGATATAAAAAATTAAAAATCGTATTATTTTAGACTATCACTAATTAGGATTGATATCCATGAGCTTTAAAACTGAAATTTTTCTAAACTATTTTTTAAGGAAATAAAGATTATCAAGTGGAAGGAAATGAGTGCAGTGTGGGAATGTCCTCACGAATGCTTTGTTCCTCTTGTTATGCCCCCCCCTACTCCTTAGAAGCAAAGCGAAGCAGATGTCATCTCTTTTACGGTAGAGTGATATTGAATAATTTAAATGTTAAGTTTAATACATCAGGCTATTATTTGCAAATTTACATTTTAAGTTAATTTAGTAATAAGATTATTAGAGTCCAAATTCTGTTGTTTTGAGAGAGAAGTTTTTTGGCATCCCCTTTCGCTCTGGGGGGGTTTCTTTCTCACTACCCTCTCTAGTGTTTGGGAAAATCGCACACGGCTCGGGTTACATCCGGTATGTGGGCAGAATAGGGAGTGTTCCTTGTAGTGTCAAAGGTTGCCGGGGCGATGTTCAAGACACGCACAGCTGTATGTCGGTAATCAGCCTCTATATTTCTACGAAAGATCAGAGGAGAGAGAAGGGAGCTCTTTGATTATTCCTAGTGTCAATGACTATATGTCACACAGGCTATAAAGAAAGATTAGCTTTTACTTTCTTGTGAAGTTTGAACTGAGCCAATTTTCCGACCAGAAATTATTTTATTATGAATCAATATCCTGATATACCACTTACGATTACAACTAATTAAATGGGGAACCAGGTTTATCATGGTCATGTTATATCAAATACATTTTCTATACGTTTTAAACAAATTTTGTTACATAATGCTTAATTTTTTCTTTCTTAACTAAATTTCCACAAAAATAAATCTCGGCCAATGATACAGCTTTTAGTAGATATAATCCATCATTAGAATACAGAGAATAGAATAATATGAAAATTGTGTGAAATAAGCAAAATAAACTTCGGTTTTTTCGGTCAAACTATTGAAAAGGGTGTTTTATCAAATTTAATGCAGTCGCATACTATTGAAATTCAGGCAACACATATCTACGAATCCACTGTTTCCGTGTTATTTATATAGCAACCAATATCACAATGTGTCAACAATGTATTATGTTCTAATTGTAAACTATATTTTAGTTTGTCTCATTTCAAAATAACAAATGTACTCGTATATGTTATCAGTTGTATAAAATATGTTAAAAAAAATATGTAATTTTTGCAAAAATTTACCAAATTTGTAAAAATTTATGTGTTGTACCAGAGTTCCAGTTTCATATACGTTATAGGTGTAATGATATTTGGTTACTGCATGCTTCTTTAAAAAGTTTGTTTTTATACATGTATATATATATACATGTGAATGTATAATGCAATTATTTATGAGATCAAATTTTCTTTTATTTCAACAAAAAAAAAAAAAAAAAATGTTATAGTTGAAATTTGATAGAAATTATCTGTGTCATCACACATTTTGCGATATTAATAGCTTTACCAAATTTTTTTACTTCATTATGAACTAGAATTGGCACAATTAACTGCATTTAACATAGAATGAGAAGTAATGGATCTACACTAGGGGATTCAATATTATCTTTGATTCAAAAGTAGTTTTTTTTTTAAATTTCAGAATCTATTAAAATGAACATGGAAGAATAAAAAATAGAAGAAATACAATAAATATTGAAGAACAAATAAACTATTTTCAAAGTATGTGTATGTTTTGAAGATTTACGAAACAGAAAAAGCTTGAAGGGTTGGAACTTGATAATTAAATTAAACAGGAATTCAAGTATGATCTCCATTTATTTAAAAAGTGTGTTTCATAAAGTTAAAATGTGTTTTAAAATTTTAGGGTCATGCTTATCATTGGCAAATGTTGCTTGGAGCACCTAGTCCTGTCGGACTCTAAATCTCCTTTCAGGGATCTTTAGATGACTGTAAAAATTTCTACCAATGCCCATTGTAAAAAAATTATTGAATTTAGAAAATAATAAATAATAGAAAATTACATTAAATAGCTAAAAAATTAAATTAAAATTAATAAAAAGCTCTTTTAAGAACTCAAAAAAGCATGAGAAAATGTAGTCTGAGAGTGGGCGGGGCACAGGTCATGCTTAGAAATAAAATCAGTTTTATAATTAGATACATTTCTATGGATAAACTCTTTTTAAATTGGAAAGGATATAAATTTACGACAGGAAAATCTTGTAAAAATTCTGACCACTTTTTTTAAAAAAACATATGCTTTGTATTTTTAAAGACTTAAATAAAAATAAATTTAGAAATGCTCTTAGTAATTTGTAAATAAATTAAAAGTAAAAAAACTTTTTTAAGAACAAGCTTTTATTTAAACGCGCTAAAAAGAATAAAATAAACTTTTCCTTTAAAACTTTTTTTACTATCAACTTATAACGTCATTACACAATTTATATGATATAAAAGCTTGTCGCAATATTTAAGTACTCTTATTTACTTAGTTTGAATTTTTAAAAACTAAAATCAATCAGGTCAAGTTATTTATTTTACTTGTTTATCTACACAGGTAAATCTCGCGACAAGCTTTTATATCATATAAATTGTGTAATGACGTTATAAGTTGATAGTAAAAAAATTTTTAAAGGAAAAGTTTATTTTTTTTATTCTTTTTAGCGCGTTTAAATAAAAGCTTGTTCTTAAAAAAGTTTTTTTACTTTTAATTTATTTTTTACTTTTTAGTTATCGCTGGACAGGTTTCTCAGCCTGTTCAACTCATTGAACGCTGATTCGCAATCCCTGGTTTAGCTGAATTAATTCTCGCAAAAGGAGGTATTAGACTAAAAACACATTTTTTTTAAATCCGTAATTTTTAAGCAATTTTTTCAATCTTCGTGCAGATTTTGGGTAACATTGTTCTACATACGAAAAAAAAGGTTTAGTGAGATTATCTTCATAAATGACAAAGTTATTAAATGTTTAATTAAAATTTTGACTATTTTTGAAAAACTCAAAGAATATATTATTTATTTGAAATATTTTGAAGATAAGGGATTTCTCTAACATATTAGAAAAAAATTTTAGTTATTTATTAAAAAACTTCAAAAGGCATTTAAATATTTGTATTAATCAATAAAATGCTTAAGACTCAAAACGCATGTTGTAATCAAAAAAGAAAGTTTTATCAAATAATGATAATTTTTTGCTGGACATTGAATATCTTCTACGTAAGAATCTATTTTTTTAATTGCTCAGGTCATCTTTAGAAACTTGATTTTGAAAAAGTCAATAATTAAATTCAAATAAAATTAACAGATTATATTTGTAATTAAATTTAAGGGCCCATGTCGTAGTGTGTGTTTAGATTACTGGTGATAAAATGAGGTATATTTAAATTACTTGTAGGCTTAAAATTAGAAAATTTCTTTAAAAAATTCCTTCATTTTATTATAAAACTATTTTTTAATCGAAAATATATTGCATTTCTAGATAATATTTTTCTCTTGTTGTTTTCCTAGCGGATTCATTTTTGATGGGTAAGATACATAAAAAAATGATCTTTCCGATTCTGTAATTATTTTTTGTCTGAGTTTCATAGATTAAAGTTAGATAAATTATTTAAAGAATTTCTTCAATACTCCATCTCAGTTTAACTTGGCAGCGTTGAGAAAGGTATACAATGTACCAATCTACTTGAAAAATAGCTCTACTTTTTTGTTTTGAATTTAAATCCAAGAAAATAGATAGAAATTTGTAAAAAAATTGCATACGTTGTAGAAATTAGATTATTTTTAAGTTGTAGAAATGTAATTATTTTTTAGACAAAGTTAATTAATACTGTCAATAGCGCAACGTTATGAAATTCCAGTTTGGCTGAAAACCGATTTTCGACGCCAACTTTTGTTATTGTTGTAACAATAAAATTATTACAACAATGCAGATATATCCAAGTTGGCGCCCAAAACTTCATAATATTTTTAATTAATATCTTTTTAATTAATTGCAATATCGGAATATAAATGGTCAAAACATGCATTGTCATCCAAACTAAACGTGTATACAAAATTTCAGCTCAATGGGAGGAACATATCAGCTTCAAAAGTGAGTTGCAAGATTCCACCCGAACAAATTACATACATACATACATACATTGTAAGTTAAATAAAAGCTTTTAATAATTGGCCGTATGATTTTTAACATAGAGAAATGCATCCCTTTTATTACTACTATTAGTTCACTCTCTCCCTATGTATATACATATTTATTTATATATATTAACTTAAAATTTTCAACTCCCGTTAATAAAATACTTCCTATTCATCCATTCAAAGTAGGAATCGACTTAATTTTTTCATATTATTTAAAATAATTTATTGTCACGAAATAACTGTGTGAAATTGTAGTTTCTACTGTTGATAAGGTAAAAAATATTTCAATCAACCTTTTCGCTCATTTTGTACGCATTTAAATAAGGGAATTTATTTTTAATTCGGCATTCAATATAGTTATTTTAGTAAAGGAAACCATAAGATAGTATCGCATGGTTTCTTATCAAACGAGAATTCTTACATTTTAAATTTTTATCTTTCTTTTTATAAGAAAACTTATTGCAAATTAGACATAGCTTGTAACATTTAGGATTTTTATTCCATCTAATTAAAAACTTTGTCACAGACAGTATGTAATTAAATTGTTGACTAGTTCAAAATCCAATTTCATTTGGTAAAAAAAAAAAAAAATGAATCGCTTACTCAAATATGCATTTAGCAGTAATATGTAATGAAATCCTCTTTTCATTCGGCATAAATATGGAAACGAATTGGGTCGAGTTTATACATTATATGTATAGATATGATTATACTATGGTAGGATATACTAATTTTTGTTTGAAAATGAGTTATTTTATAATCTGATTTAGCTTTCAAGTGTGAGAAAAAATATTGTTACTAGTTAATTTTGCTCTTTTATTTTTACACAGAATATTTAGTCAATTTTTTTTTTTTTACTAAGCTTTTAAAAATTTTCGGATTGTATTAAAAATACCAGAGAAACTGGATTCATTGTCAGAGTGAATTGGTGTGTTAATAAAACAAGTATTTACGATTAAACTTTAATTTGATGATCCACAGAATGAGCGAAACAAATAATCGATTTAATAAAAATATAATCAATGAATATTTATTAGCACAATGTGTATAAAATTAATTAAACATTGTATTCCGTAGTGCAGAAAATTTAATATGAAAACAAGCATTTCACACACAAATCACTTTAATAAACGCTTTTTATTCTGTATCAAATTACTTACCCTTTCGACTTACAGTAATTACATTTTTGAAAGATCGCCTCTAAATCACTTCTTGGTTTTATTTGAAATACTTATTCATAACCTTTTGGAATTTCAGGTCATGAGTAATCAATCGTATTATTTAAATTTGTTAAAAACCCGGAGCTTTTTTCAAAAAACAGTCATAAACAAGAATGTGAGCGCTTTCTGCTCGTAATCGTATTACTTACCATACAATTACATAATTCAACTTTTTATTTAAAAAATATTGAACAAATCAATAATTTAAAAAAATTTGTAGCATGTATCTAAACTTGCAATTTCGAAAAAGATGGTTATAATAGATAGTTTTATATCTATCCAATATACTTTCCACAAGAAGCCAGCTTACACCGTGCGAATACGTCTACGTCAACGGAGAGAATGAAATGTTTGGCATCGTATTCAAAGCAAGCGCCGATATTGGCGAGAAAATTGCTTTACTCTGTAACCCTGCAGAATGTCATCCCCCTCTTTCCTTCCCCTTTACTCATGTCATCCCCCTCCTTCCTTCCCCTTTACTCACGTAAAAAAGTTCTCTCTATTTAACGACTTCCATCAGAATTGTAAATATTTAACAATAAAAAGGACCAAGTGAAAAATATTGAAATCAATACAATTAATCAGTTTTTTGATGAAATAGCTGCATATTATCTTCGAAAAAGTATAAAACTGATAATCTTTAATTCTCTTAAAACAAGTATTTTAAAAGAATTTTTTAAGTCGATTCCTATTTAGGTGAACAAAGAAAAATTTTTATCTTATTTTTTTAATTAAATAGTTAAAGTTAATTTAAATATGTATATGTTACCAATAAAGGCACAAGTTCGATTGTGAAATCCACTATTTCATAGAATAACTAGGTATTTCATGAAATATCTAGGCAATTCAGTTAAAGTATATAAAATTATTGAATTTTACGATTTAACTAAGTATTCTATAGAATAACAATTACTTTATCATTAAAGTGTGTAATACAGAACTTGAAAGTTCTTTGAACCGTTTCTAGCTGCTTTAGGAAGGGTTTTTTTAGACTAGGAACTAGAGATGGCCGAATAAAACAATGGTACTCTAGATATCATTTCAGTATATGTCAGCGAGAATTAATTTTCATTGAAGAAGTTTCAAATATCAACACAATGCTTTTATCTGTTGTAACAGCTCAAAGGTGTGGAACTGAACAAGGATTTAAAAAGTGCTCCTGTGAAAAAAAAGGTGTAATGGTAAAAAACAGGGCTTGTTTCAAAATTAATAAGCAGTTCAATCCAAAGTGTCACCACAGCAATCTTTCCTCAAATAAGTAACAAAAAGTAAAATCTCACAAAATTTAAATTAATATTCTCTTACAGTTTTGTTTTAAAAAGTTTACACAATGTTTTTATGAAGCAGCAGTTTTTCTTCCCAGCATGCATTTTTGTTGATAATATTTAAATATAATCAATTTTTGGTGTAGATTCTTTTTTCCCATTTCAGATTAACTAATGTTAGCAGTATGAAAAATAATAAATTATATTATCTGCTTTCCCTTATTACTTATCAATTATTCATCTACAAAGGAGAAAATGTATTTTTCGGGAGATTTTAGCTATACTGATAAATTAATTTATAAAATATCTGAAATTGTTTATTTTCACTTTAAAAGTCTATACTTAGTTATTTCATAGAATACGTAGTTATTTTTCACCTATTATATACTTAAACTGACTTGTCTAGTTATTTCATGAAATAACTGAATTATACACTTTAATGGTAACATATGTACTTATTACAGAATCACAATATTAAGTGACAAAATAGAAAGGAATTTTCCTTTCTATATATGGTGTTGGACTAATTTTCTTTGTTTTTTGCTATTTATTCATTAATTAAATTTAATTATTCCAATAAAATAGTATAATGAAAAATATCACATTCTCAGAAATTAGGCCATCCACGGTGGGATTTGAACCCACAACCTTTGGATTAGAAGTTCAATGCACTATCCATTGTACTACAAGGTCACAACAGTCGATGTTCTAATCTATATATGCTGTTGGTCTATTTTTGTTTGTTACTAATTATTTTTTAAATTTAATTAATGAATTAATATTTGAAAAAACTATTAACATCAAGTGTCATCCAATACAAGTTAAAAAATGTATTTGAACTTGAATGGATAAAAGAAAGTATTTTATTAACGATTGAAAATTTGAACATTATATATATATGGAGAAAATGAGCTAATATAGTAGAAATTCAAAAAAAATATTGGAAGTGCTGATTTTGTGAAGGGAAGGAAAAATTTACAAAAGTAGAGAAAGCCTGTGCAGCGCTGAGCCATGCAGCTAACTTTATATAACTGGGGAAGGAGTATAGCAGATATTTTAACTCATAAATCAGTTTAGAGATTTCATCATGTTACTGTTTTATTGTATTCCTTGATTTTGATTAAAAAGTAAATGTGATAATCCTAATATCCTCATAAAATCTCAATTTTTATAATTTATATTTTTTATGAATTTCCATACATCTTCTTTTTTTTAAGTTTCAAAATAAGATCTATTTTTCAACTGCATTTATTCATTTCTTATGTTGTTGTGTAATGTGAAAGGGATTAGAGCAGGGGTGGGTAACTTGTCTAGGCTTGCGGACCATATGAAATGTGCAGAAAATATCAGAGGGTTGCACATTCAAAAAATTATTGCAATCATTTTTTAAAAAAATTACTATATTAAATAAAATAGTAGCAATTTTATTCAATTTATTTATTATCCTGATATATTGTCTATATCTGTTGGCACATTTAATTTTGGGGTATATTTGTCTCATTAAACTGATTCTATCTAACTCTTCTACAATTTTTTTAAAAATTCAACGATGAGATTCCTTCTTTAAATTTTCATCGCAGCCAAATTGCATTTTTATTTAGTCCGGTTTATCTTCACGTAAGACAAATTTTGCTCAAAAATACAAAGGGAACTAATATGATATATGAGTGCTAAGCGCCAAGTGCTGTTTTGCCTGATTTAGGAATCTCACCAAGTAGCACTTGTTGAGTAATAAGGAATCCAAGATGGTGGCTTGGCTGTAACAAATCATCAGAAAAATATTTTAAAAAACTTTTTAAATGTATTTTTAAATAAAAAATTTAGGAATAGATTGTAAATAATCAAAATCAATCAATAATTAATATCAAAATAATAACTATCATGTATAATATTCCCCCCCCCCCTTTTAATTTCAAAAACATATTTAAAAAAATCTGTAATAATTATCTTTCAATTAATAATTGCTACAAACTTCTCCAATGTTCCAAAAACTGCAAGCTCCTTTATTGAATTTCATTCAAACAAGGAATGTTTAAAATTGCATTATTTAAAAGTAAAATGAATTGGAAATGTGCTTTTTGCAATGATAAATAAAAGCACAGGAATCATATTCTTGTTAAAAAAATATCCCTTTACTCAACAATGATATTAGAAATATCCATATTTGAAATATACATTTGCACAAAATACATCAGAAGACTGAAGCACTAGCTTGAAAAATAATTGCAGTGAAAATGGTTAAATTTTTAAAGAAATCAAATTAAAATCATCTAAAAATAGTAGGATTACTGCAGGATAAAAACAACAAATTAACTATAGTATATGTCATCCGCATGGCAACCATATTACCACACAATAACAAAATTAAGGTAATCATGTTGTAATGTTATTGGCCATCTTGGCGAAAATAAACAACTTGGCACGTAGTACTCTGATAACAATTTAGCATCCTATAAAGAATAATTTCTCTGTAAATTTCTTCATACATACAAATTTTTCAGCTGAGTAAGATTTGTAAGTCAGTGTTATAGCATTAAGCATTTTCTTCACACTGTGATCTGAATTAGAATAATTAAGTTTAAACTCTTACTCCTTATGTGTTGTATCAATATCAGCAGAAGTGGGATAACACAGAAAATTGAATTTAGGCAAAATTTTCATCAAATCCTGAAATTTTCCACTATTTTTTTTTAAAATCCTGAAAAAAAGACCTTTTCCTACATATGCTCTCTTAGTTGAAACATTTTCACATACTTTTGTTTTTTTAACATTGAAGAATAAACGAGGAATCTTTGATTGTGCACAGGAACGAGATTTTGGTTTAAAGCGTATTTCTTGACTAGTTTTGCTAATCACCGGTTGCCCACCCCCAGCTCAGAGTTTGCTTAGAAAATGAAATTTGGTGCTCTCTTTTGAAAGGAATAAAGCAAATGAAATATCCCAACCAAAAAAGTTATTTTAGTCTCAAATTTATTATAAAGTACCGAATAGACAGCAGGTACCAGAATATTGTTCTCGTGAAATTTTAATTATTTGCATTGGAAAATTCAAAATATTATGAAATTTGGAGCCTGTAATATTATTTTGTTTAGTTACATATGCTAATTGTGGCATATGTTTTTCCATAAGTTCTATATTGATATTCATGGATATTTTTATTTTCAGAGGAATAGAATTTAGACAATTGCTGGAATCTCATAAGAAATAAGCCAGCAAAAGGAAGAAAATCAGAGCTGTAGATAAAGTCGAAGATGTCTAAGAAAGTTAAACTTTTTAGAGAAAAAGAAGCACTACATAAATTGAGAGTGATTTTTTAAAGTTTTATGTGTAAGTTTTTTACTAATGCTTTTTAAGTGAAAATTGAAAAGAAGAGTCCCTCCCCCCCCCCTGGCATTTATAGAGTATCCGATATCAAACTACATTTTCTCCCTCAGATTCAAGAATAAATCATTAGCTATGGAAAGCTAATTATTATCTAATCATTAGTTTTTTCATCTATAATATTTGCCGCTACACTTTATTCTACTTTAACTAGTTTTCTGAATGGATCAAAGCTATTTTGGGTAAGATTTTATTAAAATTAATATTATAAAGCATTTTTCCTCGATAGGCATAAACTTAACTATGCTGCTGGTTGATCTTTTTATAAAAGGGAATATCCACTTATTCCGTAAAATTGGTCTGAGTTATAACCAAGTAATGTAATGTGACTTCCTTGTACCAAATTGAACTAGCTGTTCATAAACTACATCACCATAGATCAGCCGGATCTGATGTTATCAAGTCTGAATTATTTAATATTAATTAACCAGTATTATTTTAACAACTATTTGCATTATAAGCTGGATCTGAACATCAGATCCATCAAACAGGAGGGGAGATTGACTGGCCCAATCTCAAGAAAAGTTGATAAATTAGAATATAGCAATTATAGAAAAATCTATCAACTTCACACACACACAAAGTTGCACATGACATTTAAATGGAGCTAATTTATTGGAAACTATGAGAGAATTTAATTTCCATATAAAATCGATGAATCTCACCAAGATGATTTTTAAAAAATGAACAAGAATAAAGATCAAATCGGACTTCTCGGAGGTCTTTTACACTGAACAAGGCTTGATAGGGAGATTTTCTTGCTTGTATATTGTTCAATATAGAACTTGAAAAAGCTGTTAAGGGATTCTAATATAAACATCATACTATTTTTAATAGAACTACACGATTATTAGCCTTCGCAGATGATATTGATGTAATAGATTAATCAAAAGCAGTTATCAATGCTTTAGTCTTCCTTGGAAGGGTCTGCAAGAAGAATGGATTTCACTATTAACCAAGAGAAAACTAAATTTTTGAATGTAACATAGAAATACTATAACTTGTCCCCTATAAAAATTAATAATTTTGCTTTTGAGTGTGTACAGAAGTTTAAGTACTTTGGAACTTTTGTTAGTAATACTAATGACATAAAGCTTGAAGTAAATAACAGGCACTTATGTGGTAAACAAATATTTCTATGGGTTGAGAAGCCAATTTAATTCCAAATTTATTAATTTCAAACCTAAACTCAACTTATACAAAACCTTAATTACACCAATTGGTAGTGAGTGCTGGACATAAACAAAATCTAAAGAAGATAAGCTGTTGCTTTTGCTAGAAAAATGCTCTGAAAAGTTCTTTGGTGCAGTTAAGCAAAACAATGTCCACAGAATAAGATTTTAAAATTTACAGCAGATTTAAAGAACCACAGATACTGTCAGTTGTAAAGGCTGGCTGTATTAGATGGCTAGGACACCTTTTTAGATATAATTCAAATCCGACTAAATTAGTGACATTTTAAAAAATCGAACAAAAAAAAAGAATTCCCCCCCCCCCTTCCCAAGGTGGGTTGATTGTGTTGTGAGAGATATTAGGGATCGGATGGGGGATCAACAAGTTGCATTCTATCGCTCCTGGTAATCAGATGGAAGCCGGTCACAGCTTTGGTCTGTGACTGTCCGTAGTGTTGCTAAAAAAGATAATATTATGTCTTTTCAGAATAATTAAAGAGAAGGAGGTCTCACTTTTGCAGATGTGACTCAATGAAAAACCTCTTACAAAAGCGACTCTCTGATGCTTTGGTTTTCTTGTTTCACTGACAATTTTGCTCTTCTCTCGGAATCTTCTTGTCCTTTTTCCTTCTTAATCTTCTCCTTGCCCTCTGTTCTAGTGGGATGTTGTCATTTAATAGATCACATTGCCTATAAAGGAGGCTAATATCCCTTTTGATTTTTTTTACAAAATTTGAAAATTTTAATTAATTCTGAAAGCGGCAATTTTAAGAGTTATAATTAAATGCGTTCAAACTCACTGATTGAGTTTTGGATTATCGTACATATTATAAGGGTAATAAATTAATTATTTAGAATTAAACTTGTTTTATTCCTTTTTAAATTGTTTTAGATTATGAGGTTTTGTTGTCAAAATTAATGCATTACACATTCATTTACACAGAATTAGAAATTTTGTTACATCATGAACACAATACTAAATTAACAATTTCTCAGAATCAAGTGTGGTTAATTTAGTGTATAAAATGGGAGTTGGTACTTTTTTTCTTGGAAAGAGATGTGGCAAATAGGTGATCCTGAAATCGAAGTTATCTTTGTAAAATTTTAAATAAATATATATTTAAGAAAACTCAAATTGCTAATGAATGCTTGAATGGTATACTGTAGTATGGCGAAGAATGTCAAAGGAGATATTTTCTGAAATTTATAAAAATTGATGCCTATGATGTTATTTTGCATCACTATATATTCTAATTGTTCTATTTTTGTCATAATTGAATATTGTTAATTCCGGCTATTTTTGTTTTTTTAGGAATAGGAAAATTTATACTCCCTATGAAGCCAGAAATTAAATGAACTGAAGAAAGAATATCAGGTGCAGAAAAAATTTGATATTTGGGGGGGGGGGATTTTAGATTAAAAGAAGATGAACTACATAAATATAGAGTGGCTTAGTTCAGTTTTACACGGAAGTTTTTTTAGAATATTCTTAAGCAGTTTATTCATACAAATTTCAGATAAGAGTTTTTTTGAACTTTTAAGCCATAATAGTTCTTAAGGTACGCAATTGAAGAAAATATATCAGTGTATTTTCAAAGATCTTTCATGGAATACTACTGACTTTTGTTTAAAATTTTGTTGTTCATTACTGAAAATCTTATTATTTTTAAGGGTTAGAACATTATTCATCCATTATAAAAACACATAGCTTGCTATTTATCATATACTTCAAGCTAATTCTTTTATGTAACATATGTTGTTCCATGTCCCTTTTCCAAGAAATTATTAAATTTCATTTCTATCAAGACATAAGTTTTAGGTTCCACTTAAATAGCAGTAAAAAATCTAATTTTAGTTAAAAATTTCTATGTAAATGCAATTTTGTTATAATTCATTAAATATAATTTAGAATCTTTTCAGCAAACTCAAAAAAAAAAAAATAATCATAATAATAATTATAAAATAGTTTGCTGATTACTTATTTTATTTCAAATTGAGATATTCAGCTGAGTTTTATTTTGTGCTTTAATTTTTAGATACAGGCGGATTTGGTTACTGCATTAAAAGAAAGAAATATTTCTTATACTAAATAATATAATTATAAGGTACTTTCGCTAAGAGCCTCTTGCATCCTGGCCTCTTCCCGTCCCTTAAAATAAGGAGACTGGATCTCACTTGAGATAAGATTTTGAGTTTTATGAAGTGGCAAGATGGCTATACCTCAAAATATATTAAAACATCCCTTAAATAATCAGCCTAACAAAAATTCTTATGTTTCTGAAATATGCAGCAAGGCTTTCTCTGTAAGAAGTGATTTAAATATTCCTTTTCGAATGCATACCAAGGAAAAGCCTCATGTTTGTGAAATGTGCAACAAGACTTTCTCAAAAAGATGCAAGTTAAACAGACATTTACGTATGCATACTAATGAAAAGCCTTATGTTTGCAAAATATGCAAGAAGGCTTTCACTGAAAGTAGTTCTTTAAAAAGACACTTCCTTATTCATACCAAAGAGAAGCCTTATGTTTGTGAAATATGCAACAAGGCTTTCTCTCAAAGAAGCCATTTAAACCAACATTTACGTATTCATTCCAAGGAAAAGCCTTATGTTTGCAAAATATGTAACAAAGCCTTCTCTCAAAGTGGCAATTTAAATATGCATTTACTTATGCATACCAAAGAAAAGTCTCATGTTTGCGAAATATGCAAAAAGGCTTTCTCTCATAGAGGTGGTTTAAATGTACATTTAGGTTTGCATACCAAGGAAAAGCCTTATGTTTGTGAAATATGCAACAAGGCTTTCTCTAATACAGGTAATTTAAATGTACATTTACGTATACATACCGAGGAAAAGCCTTATGTTTGTGAAATATGCAACAAGGCTTTCTCAGAAAGAGGCAATTTAAACAGACATTTACATATGCATACTAATGAAAAGCCGTATGTTTGTAAAATATGCAAGAAGGCTTTCACTGAAAGTGGTTCTTTAAAAAGACACTTCCTTATTCATACCAAAGAGAAGCCTTATGTTTGTGAAATATGCAACAAGGCTTTCTCTCGAAGTGGTACTTTAAATGTACATTTACGTATTCACACAAAGGAAAAGCCTTATGTTTGTGAAATATGCAAAAAGGCTTTCTCTCAAAGAGGCAAATTAAATGTACATTTACGTATGCATACCAAGGAAAATCCTTATGTTTGCGAAATATGCAATATGGCTTTCTCTGTAAGAGGCCGTTTAAACCGACATTTACGTGTGCATACTAATGAAAAGCCTTATGTTTGCCAAATATGCAACAAGGCTTTCTCTGAAAGAGGCAATTTAAACAGACATTTACATATACATTCCAAGGAATAGCCTTGTGTTTACGTAAAAGGCAATAAGGCTTTCTCTTGAAGTGGTACTTTAAATGTACATTTAACGAAGCACACCGTAGAGTAGCCTGTAGTTTGTGAAATGTGCTGCTAGGTTTTCTGTCCCATAGTTCTGTTCATAGGTGTGCCTTAAGTGTAGTTTTATGTATTCATACCAAGAAAAGCCTTCATGTTAATTCAGTCTATTATAGGGCTGTCCCAGTTGTAATTTAAGAACACACATTTACAATATTTGCAAAAAAATTCATTTTTTTGGTAAAAATGTGTATTAGCCTATTTTTTTAGGTATAAATATGATTTTCACCCAGCATATCTTAATGCCTTATATAGGTGAAATTTCTCGATAATTTTTGCACAATTGTATAACTTGAAAATTTTTTTTTCATATTTGCAAATAATTTTAAGTGTCAACATTGTTATGTGTTTTCATATAAATGAAATGGGACATTGAAGAAAAGAAAGATTCTTTAAAGTTTCTTTCAGTGATTTTTCCCTTTATTTAATTCATTATATTTTAGTATTGTATTTCCTAAGAGTGAATAATACTTTGTTTGACACTCCTGTGTTAATTATGACACACAGAAAGAAATACTAGTTTAGGTATTTAAAATTATGTGTAAATTTTGAAGTAATATTTTGATTCTTATATGTGTGATTCTTTGATTGTGTAAATATTTACATTTTAGCTTGGTTCCAGAACTTGAATTTCAGTAATACTTTATGTAAATATCACCTGTAATGAAGAAAATATTACTAAATTTTTCTTACATTTGAAGAAAAGGTTTTGTAAATTTTAATATTTTGTTTTTTACAACCTTGAATAAAAAATATTTCTAAGCATATTCAATTCATAAAGTATATATCAGGGCAATCTACTCAAATAATTGTTCGTAGTTTCTGTGAATTCAGCTAAATGTGATGAGAAATACTATTTTTGTTGAGCTTGAGGCCCTTTCTGACAATTAATGTCACACCTTACATGACATCTAGATGGCATTGGCTATTGTGAAATTTTTGGCACAAATATTTGTCGAAAGATTTCCAAGATGGGCAATAAATTTCTCTCTCGGGTATTCCTTTCAATAAAATTCTCCCCCAGCAAAAGGGGAGGCTCGCTAAGAACTGGGGGAGGGTCACAATCCTAAAACTGGTAAAAGAAAAGCTAGTTTTTTCTTTTTCAGGGGGGGAGGGGTTAAAACAGCAGTGAATCATGTCCATGGGAGAGTTCTTATTTTTGTACAAAGATCAGTTTTCAAAATTTTTCATGGAACTCTTAGAGCTGTAAGATGTTTTTAGTGGTGTTGGATAAAACCACTTGGAGACCCCTAGGCAGTCCAGTTCTCGGGGCCCTGTAGCCTAATAATTTTATTACACAATGTTTTATCAATATATTTCCTTGCACAAGTAAATTAACAAATTATCAGCAAATTAAAAAATATGTAACTAAATATTTATTAGAATGTGTAAAAAAAGCTAATTCTTTCTAAAATATGTAACTAAATATTTGGTTTTCTCAATTTTTAGGGCCCCTATAAAGTATGGGACCCATAGGCAATCGCCTACTCCGCCTAATGAGTAATTCAGCACTGGTTTTCGATGAATTCCATACCCACACTTAAGACTAATATTTAAAGTATATAGATAAACATATATTATTGATATTATATGTAAAGACAATTTTAAAAAACTATTTTATTTTTTATTAAATTTTATTATGTAATTTTAATGTTATTTATTCATTGATAACATTAATTTGTGATCCAAATGTCACCTACACATGCATTATATGTAGTAACTGAAATATGTGTTCACAAATTTTTACACAAACTGTCAGCCTTTTCAAATTATGTGCAGTAGCATTTCATATTCCGCATTTAATTTGTTTTTATATTATAAAAAAGGTGTGAAAAGTTCATAACTGATTATGAGTTTTTCTGAGAAAATGAATAATGGAAAAAATGAGAAATGTAAAACTTCTTAACATTTGAAAATCGAGCAATTTGATTCGCAATTGTGAGACATTATTTGTTATATTTTCCCTTCATTTATAAAATAAATCATTATAAAAGTCTTCTAAAATTAACAAATTATGTATATTTGCATTTAAAAAATAAAAACACCGTCTAATTATTTAGAAAATTTAAGTTTTAATTTTTGAAATTTTACTGCTTTTAAAAGTTTATTGAGCAGATTATCTTTTTGGAAATGCTTTATTTTCTAATTTAAAAATAAGTTAGTATTATAAAAATCAATTTTTTAACTATAGTACTGAAAGAAAAACTACAATGAGCAATAAATATTTGTTTATATGGTAATGTCCCATGTATTTCTTTTTTCATAAAAAAGTTATATAAAAATATTACAACTTAAAAATTTTATCATATATTTAACTAAAATTGATATATTTTGAATTAATTTTAATTCTCTAAATTTGATATGTGTAAAATGTATTACACAAAGAAATCACAGCATCTATTATATTAAAATTTCTTTCAAGAACTTCAGGTTATTGAAAATATTCATTGATAGAAAATGTCAGACAGTAATTTGTAATAGAAAAAAAGGCAAACTTAAAGATACTGAGACTGTATTGCCATATTTACGAATCTGAGCCACACTTTTTTCGTCGATGCTTATGATACTAAAAATCGGGTGCAGCTTAGAATCGAAGTCGGAGAAATTCATCGAAAATTGAACAAGATACTGTCGGATAGAAAAATTAAAGGTTCTCGTTTATTTTTGAAAGTTTTTAATACTGGTAAAATAAATTAGTTATTCACTTCAAATTAATTCACGTTTATTTTTTTTTTATTTCTTTAAGCGAGTGAGTGAATATTAATGTCGCACTGATCAGTTACTCGAAGGCTTTTGGCGACGGACCTCGTAGTTTTTAACCATGGTCAAGTGACGAGGACAACACCTGAGCTGTCACCCCCTTTCCTAACTACCACATCAACGGAAAGACGTTTGAGTTCTCGGCAAATTTTCCGTGCATTGTTTCCCTACATGGTGGGTCTTGAGTCGTACCAGGCTCGAACTCATGACACGCCAGGCACGAGTCAATTACCTCGGCCATTAGGCTACCGCAGCCCGGTTTTACTTCGTAAATATACGATATATCAATAACATATTTTGCACTATTTAAAAAAAATTTTTCACAAAAAAATGCTGAGAATTTGGAATGCGGCTTAGAATCAGAGCATAATTAATTGAAAAAATGAGTTTCTGGTAATTAAATTAGAAAACCTGATTTGGTAGACAATTGGTTTAATGGTAATAGTTATTACGTCAAATATAAAATCTATTTGATGTAAAAAAAATTTTTGTTAGTTAAAAAGAAAATAATAATAATTTTGTGTGTGCATTACAATAATTAGATTAAATTTTTAAATAGTGAGCTTCAAGGAGTAGTAATTTGTGTTCTTTAGTTTAATTCACAACTTTTGATCAAGTATAAAATAAGTATACTTCCAGTTTTTCATTCAGTTGCTTCAGCGAATTTAAATATGCACTGGTGTCCAAAAGTTAAGCATAATTGATAATTATGTGAATAAAGAAGGAACTGTAAATCAGAATGGCGGGAAACGTGATATGCGAGTGTAAAATGGTTATAAAATAAGGAAGCAAATCAAAAGAATGATAATAATTAATTTTATTATCCAAAGTAGCAGTTTGAAAGAAAACTGAGCACAGCAAAGATTCGCACTTTAAAGAAAGGATGAAAGAAAACATTAAATAAAATACTGACGCTGCAATTTAATAAGGCGTGTGGTCACCTCTGACAGCCAGGCACGCTACACAGCGTTTACCATACTTGCTATGAGATGATGAATGAATTGTGGACTCAAACGGTTCCAAGCTTCTTGGAGAGCTCTTCAGTTCTATAACAGAGTTTGGTGGGTGCGAAAGGGCTGCAATTTGTCTCCCGAGCATATCCCATACATGCTTAATAGGATTTAAATCAGGGGAGTTAGCAGGCCACGACATGCGCTAGATGTTTTCCGTTTCCAGGAAGTCATCAATCAGCACCGTTCGGTGACATGGCGCATTATCATCCATGAATATGAACTCGAGACCGACAGCACCTCGAAACAAGCGAACATAAGGCTCAAGAACTTCGTCTCTGTATCTTTGAGCAGTCACAGACCCCGTGTCAAAGAAATGGAGGTCTGTGCGGCCGTCCATCATGATGCCTGCCTATACCATTACTCCCCTTGATTGAAAATGATGTCTTTCCGTTATGTTTCTTGGTTCAAAACGTGTTCCACGTTCTCTCCATATCGTTACCCGCCGAGAATCACTACTCAGACTAAACCGGGACTCGTCACTGAACATCACATTGGCCCACTCTCCAATGTTGATGTTTCAAACTCCAGTTCAAACGAGCGTGTTTATGCGCAGACGTGAAGGGAATGCAAACTACTGGTCTTCTGGCATACAGGCTAGCATGATTGAGTCTCCTGTAAACAGTTTGTCTCGAAATTCGTATTCCTGTGGCGACTGTGAGCGCTGAACCCAGTGCTCTGGCAGTACTGCCCCTCTGACGTCGCGCACTTATTACCAGATATCGGTCTTTGCGAGGGGTTATGACTCTTGGTAGACCTGATACTGGTTGTCGAATAACATCTCCCGTTCTTTGAAACCTCTTCCACAGTCTTGAGATCACAGACTGGTCCACATTCAGAAATCGAGACACTTCGGTTTGTGATCGTGAGGATTCCAGCATTCCAACGATTGTTCCTTTCGTAAACATGTCCAATTGGCGTCTTTGGGCCATCATTCACCTTGTTTGATGGTTAACAACGTTCCTTCGCACAGCAGTTGCACGAAACTTGTCTGAACTGCCTATGCTGCGTGAATCGGTTTCTCCGCGTTCCGACGTGCACTGGTGTTTCGCACAGAACGTAGTCGACTGAAAAATTTTGCATAAACCCAATGTTTCTTCTTCACCCAATTAATATCCGCAAGAAATTTAAAATAATTAAACGAATATTTACTCCATGTTTTTCGCATTTTACGATTTATGCTTAACTTTTGGACACACCATTGTATTTATAGACATTTCTTCAATAACAGGCACAAAAAAAAAATCTACGCAGCATAATTATGAATTATTTATATAAATTAATTTTTTTTAAAGCAACTTGCAGAATATATTTAAAACATTCCTAAATGCGAAAGTCATCAGATTTGAGATGTTAAATCTCTGTACATCATAAATCGTTTTTATTGTCTACTATTTGTCACAATTTGCAAGTTACTATAATTTTAGCTGGCGACTATTTCAGAAAGATATTGCGCCAAAAATAAGTATTCGTAGCCAAGAATAAATTTGTTTTACAAAACGTGGTGACGCCATCTGTTTCAGGTAGTCCTAACTTCGCCAAAAATAGATCAGAATGAACTTAAAATTTTAAAAAATATTTAAAAACTTAATTCTGACTACACCAGTCACAAAAGAGGAAAGCATGCTTTCTTATATACTATTTAATTCTACTCGAAAAGTTCAATTTTTTTTCTGTTAAAATGTGCTTCGCATTTTCACCTCCTATACTTCAACATAGAAAATTCAAATTTCGTTTTGCAATAATGCTGAAAACAGCGTATTTTTTTGAAAATTCAAAGAACATTATCCTTTAAACAATTATTTTCTTTACATCCATAAAATTTAATTATTATTGGAGCTTTTTGCTGCCCACAAATGTGCTTTCCGTTTGATCCCTATCCTTTAACATTGACCGAAAACAGCCGTAATGGAATGTTTTTTAAAAGCTTTTATTTAACTTACAATGTATGTATGTATGTATGTATGTATGTATGTATGTAATTTGTTCGGGTGGAATCTTGCAACTCAATTTTGAAGCTGATATCTTCCTCCCATTGAGCTGAAATTTTGTATACACGTTTAGTTTGGATGACAATGCATGTTTTGACCATTTATATTCCGATATTGCAATTAATTAAAAAGATATTAATTAAAAACGTTAAACTAATTTTGGGCGCCAACTTGGATATATTTGCATTGTTGTAATAATTTTATTGTTACAACAATGACAAAAGTTGGCGTCGAAAATCGGTTTTCAGCCAAACTGGAATTTCATAACGTTGCGCTATTGACTGTATTAATTAACTTTGTCTGAAAAATAATTACATTTCTACAACGTAAAAATAATCTAATTTCTACAACGTATGCAATTTTTTTACAAATTTCTATCTATTTTCTTGGATTTAAATTCAAAACAAAAAAGTAGAGCTATTTTTCAAGTAGATTGGAACATTGTATACCTTTCTCAACGCTGCCAAGTTAAACTGAGATGGAGTATTGAAGAAACTCTTTAAATAATTTATCTAACTTTAATCTATGAAACTCAGACAAAAAATAATTACAGAATCGGAAAGATCATTTTTTTATGTATCTTACCCATCAAAAGGAATCCGCTAGGAAAACAATAAGAGAAAAATATTATCTAGAAATGCAATATATTTTCGATTAAAAAAAATAATTTTATAATAAAATGAAGGAATTTTTTAAAGAAATTTTCTAATTTTAAGCCTACAAGTAATTTAATATACTATTTTACCAGTAATCTAAACACACACTACGACATGTGTCCTTAAATTTAATTACAAATAGAATCTGTTAATTTTATTTGAATTTAATTGGTGATTTTTTCAAAATCAAGTTTCTAAAGATGATCTGAGCAATTAAAAAAAATAGATTCTTACGTAGAAGATATTCAATGTGCAGCAAAAAATTATCATTATTTGATAAAACATTCTTTTTTGATTACAAAATGCGTTTTGAGTCTTAAGCATTTTATTGATTAACTAGCTGATACCCGCCCGCTTCGCTGGGAATTTCATGATGTTTTATAAATTTTTACTGCTTATATATATGTATAAATTATTCATATCTAAGTCCTGCATTAAGAATTCGATTGTATTGAAATATATACTTATACCTATAACTGTCGCCTGTTGATAAAAAAAAGGGGCAGAACTCATCTAATTTGTGTTTTCTAAAAATCTCTAAAATTGAAGCATAGAATGATGTTTGCTCTTTCGTAACCCAAAAACCAATTTTCAGTGGATCTCTACTCCATAAATTGAACATGCAAGCCAAATTTCAAGACTAAATCTAACAGAAAAAAAACAAAAGTTTTACTATCAATATCCCCGTAATCCCGTTGAGAGCCGTTTTCCAAAATAACCGCTCTTAGCGGATTTCAACTCAACAAAAGAAAAATGCAAACCAAATTTCATTATTATAGTTCTTGTAGCTCGAAAAAAGTAATTTTTTTCGTCAATACGTCCCAGTAACCCCCTGCACACCCCCACAACTTGATTTGCTTAAAATACATTCTTAGTGGATCCCTATTCAACAAAAGAAACATGCTTAACAAATTTCAAGTATATGGGTCTAACAATTAAAAACAGGAATTTTTTTCTGTAACTCCTCTTGACCCCTCGCAACCCTCCTTGGGGGTCAATTTTCGTTTTACTCTTTGTTAGAGGAACTCTATTCCATGAAAGGAACATGCCTACCAATTTTCAAGCAGGATGATCAAATAGTTTAAAATGGAAATATTTATCAATTACGCCTCATAATCTCCCGAAATTAAACTTAGTAGTTCATATTCGCGAAACCCATTTTGTAGCGGTCCTCTACTTTACGAAAGGAATCTGCTTATCAAATTTCATGACTGTACGTCTAATAGTTTAAAAATGGGGATAATTATCTATAACGCCACTTGAGCCCCGCAACGCCACTTCTGGATCTGTTTTCACAAAACCAATTTTGTAGGGGAATTGCACACTATGAAAGGAATCTGCTTAGCAAAATTTGAAGACTGTGCGTCCAATAAATAAAAAATGAAAAAAAATTTATCAATAACGCCCCTTGAACCCCCGCCACGCGGCCTAGGGGTCGATTTTCACAAAACACATTTTGTAGTGTATCTCTATCCTATGAGAGGAATCTGCTTACCAAATTTCAAACTGTGCGTCTAATAGTTTAAAAATAGAAATAATTATTTATATCTGCCTTTAACACCCCGCAACACCCCTTGGGTGTCAATTTTTCCCAAACCTGTTTTGTAGCGGATATTTACTCCATGAAAGAAACATTCCTACCAATTTTCAAGCAGGGAGGTGAAGTAGTTTAAAAACGAAAATATTTATCTAGTACGCCACTAAATCTCCCGCAACGCCATTTAGAGGTCTGTTTTCACAAAACCTTCTTATAGCTGATCTCTACTCTATAAAAGAAATCTACTTATCAAATATAAAGACTGTGCGTCTAATAGTTTAAAAATGGAAATAATTATCTATAACGCCCCTTAAGTCCCGCAACGCCACTTGAGGGCAATTTTCACGAAACCCATTTTGTAGCGTATCTCTACCCTATGAGAGGAATGTACTTACTAAGTTTCAAGACTGTACGTCTAATAACTTAAAAATCGGAATTTCTAACGCCCCTTTAACCCCCGCAAACAATTGCTGCTAATTTGAAATTACAAACAGACACTTCAATTTTATTTATTTGTATAGATATAGATTGAGATTATAATAACTATTGTTTAAATGTGACTAAAAATGTAAAAAAAAAAAAAAAGAAAGGATTAAAACTAACCGTAAAACTTATCAATTTTTTGTTTCTTATATTGCTTTTTGCTTATGAAGCCTTGATTTATTATTTTTAAAAGTGCATCCGAAACAGCCGATGCTCTACTTAACTGAACAGTGAGATAACTATCCAAAAAAAAAAAATTACGGCACGTGTCAGCGTATTATCATGTGCGCGTAACACTATTATGTCTCATGAAGGCCATCGGTCGCCAGTAACCAAAACAACGACTTCATTAGCTCAGCTTGGCGTTCATCTTGGCATTCAGTTTCACGTTCACCCGTATAGTTCCCGTTCCCGTAAGAATACGGGAATAAAATATAGCCTATGTTACTCCCCGTTAATGTAGCTTTCCATTAGTGAAAGAATTTTTAAAATCGCACCAGCCGTTTCCGAGATTAGCCGGAACAAACAGACAGACAGACAAAAATTTTAAAAATTGGTTTTTTGTTATGAGTACCGTATATACTTTTAGTGCATTAAGTAAAAAGCTGCTAATTTGAAATTACAAACAGACACTTCAATTTTATTTATTTGTATAGATACAAATATTTAAATGCCTTTTGAAGTTTTTTAATAAATAACTAAAATTTTCTTCTAATGTGTTAGAGAAATATATCCCTTATCTTCAAAATATGTCAAATAAATAATATATTCTTTAAGTTTTTCAAAAATAGTCAAAATTTTAATTAAACATTTAATAACTTTGTCATTTATGAAGATAATCTCACTAAACCTTTTTTTTTTCGTGTGTAGAACAATGTTACCCAAAATCTGCACGAAGATTGAAAAAATTGCTTAAAAATTACGGATTTAAAAAAATTGTGTTTTTAGTCTAATACCATTTTGCGAGAATTAATTCAGCTAAACCAGGGATGGCGAACCAGCGTTCAATGAGTTGAACAGGCTGAGAAACCTGTCCAGCGATAACTAAAAAGTAAAAAATAAATTAAATGTAAAAAAACTTTTTTAAGAACAAGCTTTTATTTAAACGCGCTAAAAAGAATAAAATAAACTTTTCCTTTAAAACTTTTTTTACTATCAACTTATAACGTCATTACA
>BMAO01006898.1:0-23520 GCA_019973975.1 Trichonephila clavata
TTTTTTCCTGTGTTTGATAGAAAGGTTAATATTGTATTAAAACAAAAGCCGAAAATAAGTTTTAATATTTTATCAATTTTGCTTTTTCCAATGTTACTTTGGTCAATGAGTGTTTCCCCCCATTATCCTCCTGTTGCGGCCCGCATGAAATACATGCCATATATATGTGACCCAGCGGGAAAAAAGGTTGGGTACTCCTGTTCTAGAGGAGTTCTATTTTTTTTTCTAAAGCTAGGAAAAATAACTCGAATAAATGACTTCAAAATATAAAAGTATTGCTCACGTAAAAATTTAGTTGTCTTCGTAAAAAAGGGGCTGCGTGTTATTCGGAGAATATACCTTAAAACTAAACATTACAGCTTGAAAGTATAGGTGCGAGTTATAACGCCGGAGTTTACGGTATATAAGATTAGAGAAGAGCGTTTTATATTTTTGGAAATAAATCTGAAATTGTATGAATATTACATAGCATTTAAAAAAGGCGATAATTTAGCACAAAAGCCATTTAATTGCATACAGAGAAAAAACAGTTATATTCTATAATTGCTTTTATCCTCACAAAAATGCTACCTTTTTAAACTTAAATGTTTTTTTTTTTTTTTAAGTAAAATTTCTAAATAGTATATTGTTATGGAAATTTCAGATAGTTAGCTTCTCTGCTGAAACAGTCTTATGGCTGGAAAGATCGTTTGAGAGGCAAGGAGAAAAATACTCTTCCAATTATAATAAATGAATAAGAGAGGCATTGGCGACAAATTTTGTCATCAAATGTCGCCAATTTAGTAAATTTGGAGACTAAAATTAAAGTCTCAATAATGTGCAAATATTCATATATACTTTAAAAACAAAACAAAATCATTCATATATATTCATCATAAATTTCGTTCCTTACTCTTTTAAAGAACTTGGCGTTTTATACAGGGTGTAACAGGATTATTGGGACAAAATTTATGGGTAGATAGGGGCCATTACAAAGATTCAGATTTGCATGGTAACCCATGGTCGGAAACTTCTTCATTCGCCCCTAGGTTGCGTAGTTCATAAGAGCATTGGAGGAAACACACATGCAGTCATTTGAGCTGTCATCGCCCGCAGAGCAGTATGGAACATTTTACGAACACCGAGCTGGCAGATGTGCATCTGATTTACCAATAGCCAGAAGGGAATGCACGAGCCGCAGAAAGATTCTACCACAAAAGGTACCAACAGAGAGATGCACCGGACTGCCGAATGTCACAATTTGTATGAATATGGATCAGTACGAGATAATAGGCATAGAGAGTGAGGGAAGGGCACGAGTGACTCGAACTCACAACCTGGCCCCGCTTTGACCAATAAATATTACAGATGATGCCAGTCTTGTGTGACTTCGTTTCTTGTACTTGTCATACCATTTTACCACGACTTTTCCGACCATGGGTTGCTGAGGAAATCTGAATCCTTTTGATGTCCCCTACCTTTCCCTAAAGTTTCCCCTTGAAATCCTGGGATACCCTGCATACAAAAATAATGTAAAGATAAGGGGAAAAAACTATACTATAATACATGTTTAAACAAGATCTGCTTAAGGTATCCGACTACCCTAAAATTGTGAATTTTGCCAAAAATTGACAAATTTGTTTTATGATTTTATTTTATAGGCCATCTTATTAGCTTTATAAAAATACTAGAACAAAAACTACAAGTGTTTCAGTAAAAGCAGATGACATTCCTTTAAGCAACATATCATACTTTAAAACGCGTTTTACTCAAAATGTGTTGTTTTTTCTTTTTTTGGAAAATTCTCAAAACCCAGTCAGCGATTGCTCAAAACGTTTTGAAAATAATAAACTGAAATATTTTGTATATGTTCTGTATAATAGTGGAAGTGTTTTAACCTTTAGATTTATCAATCACTAATTTATTACAAATCCCTTATGAAATAAAATCACTGTTTTTTTAAGCAATTTCATATAATAACTAAGATAAAGTGCTCATGTTTTTGTAAAAATTAAACTATCTCTTATCCTGAAGGTAATTTCAAAAACGAATAACATAGCAACACATCAGAATTGAAAAATTTAACATTTGTTCTTACACTTTTGGTACAGAATGGGCCGCGTTTATGTTATTTTTTGTCAATTTTTACTCTTTTTTTTTCTATTTTAGTAATAATAATTTCTTTTTCTCTTCTTAATTTTAGCGTATTTTTCTTAAAATGTACTAAACAAATCTAAAAACCACAAAAAAACAAACAAAAAAATCTCCATATTTCCATTTTCAAAAAAAAAAGTTGTCGCAAGTAGTTCAGATATCTTAAATTAATCTGAAGACTTCTCTTGTAATAGAAAAGAAAAAAAAAATATCTTTGCTCAATTAGGTCTGAGTGTGGGATGGTTGTACCCCGGGGTTCAAACGAATCCCTTTGGTTGATTGGCATTCCCCCAATCTAGTACCCTTGGGCATTTCATCAATATAGCCATCCATTACCTTGCTCCTAAATGTGTGATATTAATGAAAAAAATTAATTAAAATTAATTATTTAATTATTGTTTTAAAATAAATAATTCACTTTTTAAAGACTAACGAGCAGAAACCAGAATAATAGGACACATTTTGTCGAAATCACGCTCCACACAAGTTAACGTTTCCGAAAAAGTTCCGAAAACCGACCCCCATCTCATTCCTTATTCCCAAAACGAAAAATTCCCAATCCCATCCGGTAACAAAACCCGCACCGGAGAGGTCGCGCTTTCCGAATCCCCCACTCAATCATCTCCGGCAAATTCCCGGACATCTCTGTCTCTGATGACAGAGTAAGTAGTGCGCATTATAAAATACCGATAAGGGAGCTTCGCCCGTTATTTAAAGCCCCCTTTCCGCACGTTACTCCGGGATAATCGTATTCCGAGAGAAAGAGGAAGGCTGCGGTCATCAGTCTTCGGCGTCGTCATTTTCATATCTCCCAGCCATTTGCCAGCGTGTCAGAGAACCACCCCCCAAAAGAATAAGCCAGGGGTGGTGAAATATTTAAAAGGGATCTATGGCCATCCACGGCTAATTGCTGGGATCCGGTATCTAATGAAAGCCGGATTTCCTGACGCAGCGCGAGGGGTTGTTGCGGATTGGGGGATATATTTCAAGAAAATGGTGGGGTTTGTCACTGATTATTGTGGTAGAATATTTCAAGCAAGTCAATTGTTTCTAACATCCTTTTATAAGCTTCACTTGTATGTCAAGGAATGCTTGAGCATAATATTTTTACCCACTTTAAATGGTCACATTAATTCGAAATTTTTGCTCATTTGTCCAGGGGACCGATGACAAAACAATAATTTAATAATTTTGTTCCATTGTCCTGATCAGGATCATCAGGATTAACGATTTCCCATTTCAGACCCAATCACGTATCTGGCGACTCATTTCAGATCCCATTTCCAGATTTGGCGACTAAAAGTTAAGTTACACCTTTGTTCAATTAAATATAAAAGGGTGTTTTTTAGTTGATTTTTAAAACTATAATTTAGCTTATGTCCATTTTCAATAATCATGTAGTGTAGTCCAGTTGGATAATTAAGAACGTATACAATAATGTAGGTAAACTTTACAGCAGTAACACTTTTTTTAAGAACAAATTAAGGAATTCCGAATATTTACGGCAGGACGCGGCAGCCTAGTGGTCATGGACACGTGGTCAGCATGTAATGAGTTCCAGCCTAATGCCACTGAACACCCGTCGTGTAGAGGGTTTGATGCACATTAAATTTGTCGAGGCTCAAAGTCATCCCGTTGGCGAAATGTGGAAGTTTGGAGTGGGATTCAAAATTAGGCGTCGTCCTCGTCACTTGACCGTTGTTCAAAATTACGAAGTCCATCGCCAGTAGCTCTCATGTTGCTTGATAGTGCGCGACGATAGTAAAACACTTATGCAGTCACTCGAACACTTAGGTGTCTGCCTGCAAAAACTACTTACCTGAGAAGGAGCAGAGTGCATTTCGTATTGCTGAGAGAAAACTAATACGTAATATAAGGATTGGGTTCCTATCGGCTGCAGGCATTCGATCCTGTAATTAAGTTGCCACTACAGATCCGGTATAGCTGGGACTGATGCACGTTTAATTTGTCAAAGCTCAAAGTCCTCACATTGACAAGGAGTAGAAGTTTGGATGGATAAGGGCCGTGGGTAGCCTAGTGGTTAGAGCATCGGACTCCAGACCGGAAGGCCTGGGTTCTATGCCACCACAAATACCCTCCGAGTACACACGGAGTACGTGCTCGTTAAATCAGTGGGTCCGAAAGACTTGTTACTGGTCGCAGCTGAAACCACGGGTGAAGGGAGCTGGAAAATATTTCCCTCCCCTCCAGTTCCATATCTAAATTGTGGAGGTGGAGATAGGTGGTGTCACCATCTATCGTGTAAATCGCCAAATCCGATTCGCGATCCGATCGAAATCATACTCTCACCTACATTGTGCAGAAAAGCTAACGACAGACGTACTACTTGCCCCTTGCCATGATGAATTTCGTAGGTCTCGATCTGACAACGTCAGACAGGTGGCATTAGAAACAACAACAGAAATTTGGATAGCGGAGTGTTAGTTTAATGACGTTCTCGTCACTTGATATCTTTTCAATATGAAGAGGTCTGTCACCAAAGCTCTCGTAAGCGTTGAGTGAGAAAGTGTTTAACGTGCACTACTCAGCTATTGGTGAGGGACCTCGTAATTTTGAATCATGATAAAATCAGAAGGACGATGACTGAGCTGTATCCCTCTCCAAACATCAACACCACGCCATTGTAAGGACTGAGTCTAGACATATTTAAAGTGCACCAGCCCTTTTCCAAAGCGGATATTGTGGCCACGGTAGCATAGTGGTCAAGGTAACGGACTACTAGCAGGCATGTCATGAGTTCGAGGCTTTGTACCGCTGAAGACCCGCCGTGTAGGGGCGTAATTCATGTTTTATCTGTCGAGAGCTCAAACATCCTCCAGTTGGTGTGGTAGTTAGGAGAGGGAGATGATAGCTCGGGTGACGTCCTCAACGCTTGACCATGGTTCAAAATTATGAGGTCTGTCGCTAAAAGCCCTCGAGTATCTGAACAGTGTGACGTAAATATTCACTCACTCACTCACTCACTCACTCACAAGGCGGATCCTCAGCGGCACTAGGACTCGAACTCATAACACGCCAGATTCGAAGCTTCCGTGTAGCTTCGAATTGGAACATTAATAATCAAGTAATCAATCAATCAATGAACTATAAGTGTACAGAGTTCAAACAAAGGATATGAAAATGCGGATAGGTAAATAAATCATTTTGGGTAAAAGAAGAGCTTCAACCGTAGTTCTATATGAATCTAAAATTAAAGAATCCTGTGTATTTTTGCTTTTTATCCATGAAGCTTATTATTAAATACAAGATGAGTGGATTTTGGCTTTCAATTAATAAGCGATAAAAAAATTTAATGAGCTTTTTTTCTTTCTAAATTTTATTACAGGCACATTGCCAAGTCACACCTTTCAAATGTGATAACAAGCGCTCTTTACTAAAACATTTATTATGTTTCTTTTTTAACAGAGTGAAGGCAGCCAACTTAATAGTTTTTAACGATTTCGAAGATCTTATAATAAAGCACGTATTTAAATAGCGTGGTAGTAGGAGCAATAACTTAATGTATCAAATTTTCATACCATAAGCAAAAAAAAAAAAAAAAAAAAAAAAAAAAAAAAAAATCAAACGATTCTTAAAAAACAGGATAGCTGAAGAAATATGCATATTGTCTTATTTTCCTGAATAACTCTACAAAATAACATAATGTTTAACATGTTAAATAATAAATAACAAGGCACGTGAGCCGAGTAACACATATTAAATAATAAATAACAAGGCACGTGAGCCGAGTAATAAAAATAAGTTTAAAAATACAAGCCTTATTAATATTTAATGAATTGTTAAATTACTAAAAGAAACAAGATAGTTGCTGCCATGTTAACAAGATTCGTACATGTTATAAAGAGTGATTTTATTGGGAGGGGGAGGATGCTTCAGATTCAATTTAATTTAAGAGCATCGAGTTACACGGCGGGTCATTGGGGCACTCGTCCACGATTCGACATCCCCGGCCACGAGTTCGTGTTCATGACCATTCAGCTACAGTGACCACTTAAAAGTTTTAAGTAGCATGGAGTTCTCTATTAAGTGCTAATTCTTTCGCTGGACCACAATATAAAAGATTCCTTTAGTTGTACTTTTTTCCCCACCTATTACAAGAACAGAAATTTGACTTAACCAGGGAGCGGTCAAGTGGGGCACAGAGCCTCCCCAGGCTCACGAAATCATTAATTTGGGGGAAACTGTTTATTTGTTACCAATGATTTTGTCATTGTCCTACTATATGACCGATTTCATGGGAGCTAAAATGTATTTGTCACATATCTTCCTCTATTTTGGGAGTGGCAAACGTTTTTTTACAATTTTAAGGGACTTGGGGTGACTCAATTCCCCCCCGCGCCACCACTTTTATTCCAAAATATTTTATATGAACGGGCTAAAATTTTCCCCTGTGAACAACTTCGTGGTTTTGATTTTTGTGTTGTACGACTCATTATGGTTCATAAAAATGTAAAGAAGCAGAATATATATATATATAAAAGATGAGCATTTGTTATATCTATTGAAGGAAGTTGAAACTGATCAAGCAAGGGAAGAACCTGCTGAAATAATGCTAAAATAAATTTGAGAAAAGCGATGAACATGAAACATTTGAGTTAAAAGGAAAATTTTCAAATGCTACCCTAAAGAGCTCTATCAAGAAAAATAAGCGTACCACAAGACACACTTCGTCCTGTCAAAAACACACAAGCAAGAAAAAGTTCAACATGCTATTTGTCGATCATCAAAGGACAGTAAAACTACATTAACTTTAACAAAATGCGACAATTTTGCCTACAAATAGTATCCTTTAATGTTAACGAAAAGTGTCTGATTTGTGTCTTTATTGAATTCGCGCGCATTCGAAACATTTTAGTTCAGTTTGATTGGATTTTTTTCTCAAATTATCAAAGAAAAATAAAAAAATGTTTGTAAAAGTATGTAAGTATACTTTCTCTTTGTTAAATTATTTACTGGAATTACGATTTTTATCGCATACAATAAAAATAATTATAAAAAAAAAACCACGCGAGCACTAACGTTACTATCGTGTGCACGCCTTCTCCCGGGTTAAGACCCAGCTCCGATATTTTTTTATCTTCAAGACTGAAATATTTTTTATCTTTTTAATACTATATTTTTCTGGTTATTAACATTACATTAACCTCAATGGCACAGGAAAAATAATAAAAAAAATGTTGCTCCCCCCCCCCCCCCCCGGAATGCAAAGTGTTCCAGCACGAACGTGCGGGTTGGGTTTTAAACGGTTATTTACAAAATTAAATGTCTAAATATATAGTTATTCGGGCAAAAAACATATTGCATACATAGGAATTTTATAACCTCTTAAGGATATGAAAACTCACAGCCAAAATATTAAATGAGTAGGTATAAGATCAATTCTTTTTCCACCTTATTCTTTCAAGTTCATTTTACAGTAGTCATATAGTACCTTAAAGTCAGAGACCAATGACATTTATTTGATGATTTTAGCAAAACGTTTACGAACATTCAACACAAGTTGATAAGTCTAAAACATAGGTTCCCCAAGATTTTTTGAACTGGTGCCCCTTTTTCTTGTGAATATTTCGATACCACCCCCTTTTCTAGGGAATATTTCTATACCGCCCCCTTTTCTAGGGAATATTTCGATATTGCTGCCTCCCACTCTAGAGAAATAAGAGTGTACATAATACACGGTGAAAACAAAAGTTAAGTTTTAAAAAATGTTCTATTACTAATAGAATATATTTTTTTGTTTAATTTTTTTTCTAAAACCTCAATTTTTTTACTTCCGAATCTGAAATATCTATTGCCAAAAATATATTTAAATGTGTAATATTATATATTTTAGTTATAGATAGGATATTGTCTGAATTGAAACGTTACTGAATTTCTTCGTCATTTAAAAGAGCGGAATAAAAGTTTTTTAGCCTACCTGTTATAAAGACAGGCAGGGGTTTTGATGTTACGAAGTAATTTATAATAAACTGTTGCTTTCAAAATAAATATAAATTGACAAGTTCAGCCCTTAAAAAAATCGCAAATTAATTCTTAGTTAACGTATTTAGTTATGTTTCTTGGATAATATAAGTAATGAAACGCAGTGGACGAAATATATTTCCCACTGCTCACAGACAAAGACAAAACGTGCACTATAGAAATTAAAATGCACTATATCATTCAATTTAATGTAGATATGAATGTACTGTAATCTTTTAAGTTTTTCATCCACTTCCCGAACTACCGAAATATGTGAATTTCCGTACATGTGATGTAGAAATGATTTATAAATACATACCATCAACATAAGGTAAACAGTATTAAAGTTTACTTTTGTTAGTACATAATCAGCGCGTTTTTTAATCTTCCTTAGACTATATTTGGTTAATCTGCCCAAGCCCCTCCGTGCCATCTCAACGCCCCTTAATTTTCTCTGGGTCTTTTACTGCCCCCCGGAAAGTTTCAAACGCCAACGTTGAAAACCTATGGTCTAAAGCAATACGTATTTAAGTTAAATCACTCATAACATGAAAATTTGATTAAACAATACTTTAAAATTAAGTATTTGTAAAATATACCCAGTTTGAATAAAATGATTACAGAAAAAAGAAAAATTCAACAAAACACAAAATATCACGAATTTTTTTAAAAATTCCAGATAAAAATATCTTTATTACAGCTTTTCAATTTAATTTCTAAAAGGATCAAAACTCTCACGTCATAGAAAACAATTTAGCTGACATTTGAATTTAATCCCTTCCTTTGAAAGGCAGGAACATTGAAAGTGCCTTCAAGGGAAAGAAGAAGATGAAATCTCTAATGAAATATATTTCCAAGAAAACAAAAACAAACAAATTCATAAGCAGAAACTTAACGTCTAGAAGGCGGATCTTCAGGGAACAGAAATCTTTTTGCATGCGAACGAAAACATTTTAGAAGACTTGTTTCAGAGCGCCGAGATTTAATTTCCTCCTACACTTAACGCCCTTTCTCTTAACTAAATAAAGTTGAGAAATTAAGCGTTCAAAAATGAAGAATTATATCATGAAATCTTCTTACTAAGTTTCCTCCAGGGAATTTCTCATTTAGGGGGCAAGCAATTTTTCACCATCTTGCGCCATTTTTTTTTCTTCATCCATTCCTTCTACTTGAACATTTTAATGAAATTTTCATAGCTTATTAATCGCTGTTCCCAGAAGCCTTTTAGAAATATTTTCCGTGTCGCGCGAGATATATCTCAGACTTTTTTTGCTTTTAGGAAAAATTAGAAACTTAGTATGTGTGTGTTTAAACTTTTGACAAAAAAGTTACTTTTGAAGTTTCTCGACGTCTTACAGTAGACCGTGTTACCTCTAAAATCTGCGTAAGATATTAATCAAAAGAATTTTTTGGAAAAAAAATTAACGTATGATTATTTTTGTAAAAAAAATAACCAAATGAGTTAATTTGGAAATTTATAAAAATGTAATTGAAGGCGACGGTAGTTCACGGGAAAGAAAAACGAAATATTTTCTGATCACAGATTTTGAGTTTACTGGCAACTAACGAATCCAAAGCTAAAGGGAAGGTAGGCACAGTAAGATGGGCTTGAAAGTAGATAACTACAAATAAGTTAAATACTTCATTTGCCTAATATATGGAGAAAAAAATAACTGTTTTATGCTTTAGCAGAATAGAAAAACATATTTCAGAATGCAATGTCCCAACCTACTAAATAACTATCCCTATGCCCATACATAAGATGACCATTTTTTTATCATGTTTTTATTTACTCGCTTTCTTATCTGTCCGGGTGGAATTTTGTAATTGATTTAAACTAACTTTCCCATGAGCTAGAGACTTGAAATTTGAACCATAGCTCAGAAGTGGATGGCAAGGCATGAAAATGTGAAAAAAATTCTAGTCTCGAACCCGGGCTCCGATTTCGACAAAGGACCTCGTAATTCCTATACTTCCACGAATTTACACGAACAAGGACCACCTGTCGATAGCACGGGTCGAGTTGCGTCTACGTATTCAATTTCGTGGATCTGGGGTCAAAGAGGGGCCCCCAGGTTACCATGTTTTTTTATTAACTAGTTTTCTTGTATGTCTGTCCGGATGGAATTTTGTAATTGATTTTAAACTAGCTTCCCGATGAGCTAGTAATTTGAAATTTGGACCATAACTCAGAAGCTGATGACAATGCATGACAATGTAAAAAAAAGAAGTTCTAGTCTCAAACCCGGGCCCCCGAAGAGGATTGTATGTCTATCTGGGTGGAATTTTGTAATTGATTTTAAACTAACTTCCCGATGAGCTAGACTTGATATTTGGACTATAGCTCAGAAGTGGATGACAATGAATGAAAATGGTTGTAAAAACATGGTATATAAAAATTTTTTTAACGAACATTTTTAACAATGAAAATGTGAGGACGAAAAATTTAAGGAAAAATTACGATGTAAATATATGAAACATTTTATAAAGTCGCACGAAATACATATTATACAACTACTCTTACATCCCTTTTAATTATTTACTTAATCGAATATTTTTCCATTGAACAATTTTTTTTATCTATATATTATTTTTTAATGCATTGGAAATTTCGGAGCAAGAAATATACTTCATATTAAATACGGTAAGTGCTACAGCTAAAGTATCAATATTCATTCTCGATTTTCACTTGTCCTAAAAGCCATTACCAATTTCAAAAAAACTCTTTAAACCGCTGCATTAGTTCCAGGACAGCACAACTTTAAATTCAACAAGAATAACTAAATTTTCATATGGAATGTGTTCATTTTTGAAATGGTTAATTATTTCCGCCCATCTTTTATCAATTTCACATGCTGATTTTCCCACTGTTCTAATTAATCAGAATTTAAATGTATATATTCAATATTCTAATTTCTTCAAACAGGCAACTGTCATCGATCTTTAATATATCAAGTATTTCTTTCGATAAAAACTCAATTCAGTTTTCTACATCTATCCACTTTACTTGCGATGAAGTCAAAAAACACCCTTAAAAATTATTATTTCCTGTAATATTTGTTTCAGACCATGCTCCGACATATTTGAAAGACGTTCGGTAAAAACTCTTTGGTAAACTTTTCCGTTTTGCAAGGATATATTTTTACTATAAGTTTGACGAATTTTCTTTTTATTATTAAAAGGAATAAATTTTTTTCAAATCGTGATTTTTATTGAAGGAAAAAATCGTTCAAAATAAGCTAACTTCTGTAACCAAAATATGTTCACCGTCAACCTTTTGAATCGTTTTGTGGAAAATAGATGCACGATTATGTACAAAAATATATTAATATCTCCGATAACTCGTACAGTCCCGGCACACGACGCGTAACAGTTCGGTCTGGCATCTCTAAATACAGAGATTAACAGATCATCACTAAAACATTGAAAAGGAGGACAAGTAGGAGGCCACTTTTAGAGGAAGGACAGAACCTGTAAAAGAAGGACTGTCCGCCCAAAAAGAGGACGTTTGATCACCTTAACATACAGAAAATAAGATAGAAAAAGTATAACATGCGAGATGGATAGAGCCAGTCAATCTTTATAAAACTTGCATATAGTCACAACCACGATGCAACCAGCCTCACAATAAATTTCTTTAGTAGTATATCGGATCATCTACAACTCCGACCAACACCAGAAAACCTTAATCAAGCATAACTAAGATACTGAACTGAACTAAGTGGCGCAACAGCCCATGAGGGCCAATCTCAGCTTTCGTGATCTTAGGTGCTGGGATGCATGTGTATATGTTTCGGTCAAGTGGACAGTCTGACGCGAAATTCCCAGTGTTCAGTTCCCAAGCAAGAGTGGTACTCATTTTATCGACCCACTGAAGGGATGAAAGGCTGAGTAGACATTAGACAGTCCGGGATTTGAGCCCAGACCTGTGGTGTGGAAGCGCGATGCACTACCACTCAGCCCCTGGGCTTCACTAAGAAACTTGTTGTTGTTGCTTATGCCACCTGTTTGACGTAGTCAGATCGAGGCCCACGAAATTCATCATGGCAACGGGCTAGAGATACATCTGTCATTAGCCTATGCTTTAAGCCCATGAAGGTGACAGTACGATTTTGCTCACGATAGATAGCGACACAATTCGAACCCACAGATTTAACGAGCACGTGCTCCGTTTGTACTCGGCGAGTATTTGGTGGCATCAGGCATCGACCCCGGGCCTTCCGGTCTGGCATCCGATGCTCTAACCCAGAGGTTCCCAAATTTTTTTGTCTCATAGACCCCTACCATGTTTTTCGTTTTTTGGTAGACCCCTACTTATATGTACCTAATAATGAATTTTTGCAAATTTATCAACTTAAATATCTTTTTGACAGCTGGTATAGAGTAATACTTACTTTAAAATATTTAAATTTCTAACTGTCGTGAAGTATAGCGTTTAAAACCTAAGACACACATGTTAATTAAGTAAAAATTTAATTAATACTTAAAATAACTGTTACATAAAGTAACTGAGCAACAAACAAATGCTTTTAATGGGAGAGATGAATCAAGGGCTTCGTCCATTCTGATGTTTCTAAAATTGCTGATATCCGTTTCTAAATTTTAGTTTAAGATCTTCTTAGTGCCTATTGTGATCAGTTTTTCTTGTAATATGACATTTGTTTTTTCTGTCAATGTGACTATATTAATTAATTGCCTATTGTGGTATTACCATATGTATAGTCAAAACATTCTCAAACCTAGTTTCAAAGTCTAAATAAAGGACATTTACATGTTGAACATAAGAAAACGTCCTTTTCCTGGAAGATTGTTTGTGACAAATTGAAACTAGCGAAATTCGGGACGTTCAATATCATACTCTCCTTAGCTTAATTATTGCAAGAAACGCTGAAATGATGGTCCTTGTAACTGCAAATTAACTTCATTAAATTTAGTAAATAAATCTGTTAAATAGGTAAATCTGGTTTCCACTTGATTAAATTTTCTTTTAAAATTGAAGTCATGATCTGGTTTACTAAGAGTCACTAACGTAGACCCCATTTACACCTCATGGACCCCCAAATAATTTTTTCGCTGACGTGGACCCTCTGCCTGTTGTCATAGACCCCTGGGGGTCTATATAGACCACTTTGGGAATCACTGCTCTAACCACTAGGCTACCCACGGCCCACTAAGATACTTTCAATAATAAATTAGAATCAAGTTAATTTAATTCCTCTTTAAATTAATTGCATTAATTGTTTTTTAGAAAAATTTCTTACATAATATTCTTAATTATATTACCTTTAAACTCAATATCCATAATAGGAGATAATTTCCTCATTTTCGAGTGTTTATTAACGAGGGCTGTTGGCGACGGACGTCGTAATTTCAAGTGACGAGGATAACACCTGAGCTGGCATTCCTTTCCAAACTATCACACCACACCAACGGGTCAAAGAATCACGATAGATTTTAAAACCCCTCTGCATGGTGTGGGTTTTCAGAGGCGTTGGGGCTCGACCTCATAACATGTATGCCATGAGCTCGTGACCCTGACCACTAGGGAACCGCGGTCACTCTGCTGATGATAACAGGGGTGACGACAAAATAAATTATAGTTTATAAAAACACCCTTTTATAGTTAATCGAACTAAATTCTAACTTAATCTTTTAGTCGCCAAATCTGGAAATGGAATTTAAAATGAGTCGCCAGATGCGGGATGGGATAGTAAATAAAATAATTAGCATACAGAGTAATTTTTTTAAACCAATCTTTATAAAAACAATTTTTAGAATAACCCAACTGATTGACATAACTTCAATTGCTTTTCATTTGTCTATCACAGTTTTATCTGATTCGCAATTAATATCACTCTTAGACGGATACCCAGTTGATTTATGCCTACAAGCCAGTGGCGCACAAAAGGGGGGGGGGTTCTGGGGGTCCGGCCCCTCCAAAGCCCTTGAGTTTTTTTCGATTGATGATAATTCCATATATATATATACAGGGTGTCCCAAAACGACCTCACAGCTAGATTCCTCGTTGCGAGTACAAGAAAACTGCCCAAAGAAACATTCCTGTACGATCCATAGTTTACGAGAAAAATACGAAAAACAAAGTATGACGTCACTTTCGGTGCAAGAAAAAAACACTTTATTGGACATATCAACAGCAGTATTTGCATATCTTTCCAGACGATAATGTTTAAAACGTTCGTCGCGTATGTCGCGTCATGCATGCGCGCGTCGTGGAATGACGTTAAGCTGCCGTTGAACAAGTATTTAAAAGGCTGCATCTTGCAGCTATCGGTAATTTTCGTATGGTGGCCATGTATTCCGTTCGTGACTACTGCGACATGTACTTGCGGCATACCTTGTGACTACTGCGACATGCCATCTCAAGGAACTGGTGTATCGAGACGTAGTGACAACACAAATGGACTTAGTTGCTCGACTGCATGCTGCTTGTACTTCGGTGGACCCCACGATGCTGCGACGTGTGATGACAGCCATTCCACGGCGTTCTCAAGCCTGCCTCGACATGCACGGTGCACATTTTGAACATCTGCCTTAAATTGTGCATATACTGCTGTTGATATGTTCAATAAAGTGTTTTTTTCTTGCACCGGAAGTGACGTCATACTTTGTTTTTCGTATTTTTCTCGTAAACTATGGATCGTACAGGAACGCTTCTTTGGGCAGTTTTTATGAACTCCCAACGAGGAATTTAGCTGTGCAGAGTTTATGCGGTCGTTTGGGGACACCCTATATATATATAATAAAGCACTTGAAAAAAAAACAGTTTATTTTATTAATTAATGCTAATTATTAATTCAATAATTTATTTTTTACTGTTTTTTGTTAACAAAATCAGAAGAATCATTTGGTGTTGTCCTGCGTTATGATACGAGTTGGGGGATTTTCGACCATGGACTCCCCCCTTGAAAAAATTTTGTGTGCGCTACTGCTACAAGCTATCAAAGCAGTAATGAATCTACGATCACAATATATTTTAATCGCTCGACAACCCATTCAGAAAACAACTGCCTATAAAAATTGACTTGTTTTCCTATTTAAATTCAAATAGAGCTTCAAAATTCTCCCATGAAGAAGTATGACAGCGGAAAATGAGTTTCGTATTTCGCCCCTATCGAATAGACCTTGGGTTTAAACGATGAGCTTCCTTCGTCAATGCATTTTTATGCTCTGGTAACGTGAAAGAACAAAAAACATCCACATATTTCTCTGGAAATAATTCGTTTCGTAGTTGACAGAAGACATAACTATTCGGTTATCCGACTGGAATGATAAATGAACAAATATATGAACACAAAGCTGTTGAATCCTGGAAAAAGGCAGGGTTAATATATAAACACATGAGGTAGATTTTTTTCTTCTTTTGTTGAATATATAAATCATTTATTCGTGCATACATTGACCTATCACGAAGCGTTCACATTGATGAATGATTATTGATTCGACCTACATATTCAAACACATGGCATTTATAAAACCTGGATTTCAAAAATATCCGCCTTCCCAATGCCAAGTCATCGTTCGTTTAAATAAGCATCTAAAACCGGTAAACAATGCACCACATCAGAATTTTTTTAAAAAAAATTTGAATGCCGAATGTGATAACAAAATACTAGCTCGTGCACCCGTTCTTTGTACGGGCGAATTGTAGAGTTTAACAATACAGACTGAAGGATAAAGAAGTTTTTAATGAGTTCATTTTACGTGAATTGCAAATGAAACAAAAAAAAAAGTTTTTATGCATACCTCAGCTGAACAAAAAAAAAATCATATTTATTAAATTTTAAGTCTGTAGATCTAATAGCTGATAAAAAGGATTTTTTTCCATTTATAACGGTCCGTAACTCTCTTGTGGGTCGATTTTTGAAAACACCTTCCTAAACTGATATCTGCTCTGCAAAAGTAAGGCATTGTCACAAATTTTCTGTAATGAACGCTTAAAATTCTGTAAATAATTTATATCTGGATGTGTAATACGTTAGTACTACTTTCTGTTTCTATTTATTTTATGTTAAAATTATAATATTCGCAAGCAACGCCGTTCCTAACATTTTATGGCGATTCAATGGAAACATAGCGAAATGTTAGTGATAGAGCCAAGTTGGCATCATTTTTGGTGATCATATAAACAACTTGGCGATGGATTGAACGGTGCAGAAGTTGATATTCTATAGTGCCACCTGGTGGGAAGCTGCAACAAAAGGAACATCACAAAAACCTTCTCCAAAAAAATAAAAATACATTTACATGCCAATTTTCATAGTGATCGGTTGAACGGTGTTGGAGTGAAGCGATTTCATATAAACATTCATTTTTATATATATAGATAGGCATACAAATTTCCTTATTTAGCTATACCGAGATATAATATTTTTGATCCTAGTTTACATCAGTATACAAAATGAAAGATACCTGAAACCTTTCAGCCCAGTTCTCTAAAATTCATAGCAGTATTCAGGGAATTAATTACTGTAAACCTGTTGGCATCACAAACTATTGGTCACAAACCACTATCTACATCATTCATTCAAAAAAGATTAAATAAAATAAAGATCTCAAGCACTAAATTCTACCAAATAATTTGTGTTTTAGTTTCCAATCTTAATTTATAACCATATTCTTAACACCAATGATGTAAAATCGCTGAACATTACCTTTAAAATACTTTGAAAAGCTAGAAAACTGACTTAACAATATTTGAAAATGACTAAAAAACAATATTATGGATAAAAAAAATATTTAAACGAGTAACAACAATTTTCTTTCCTTAATCTGAAACAAATTCTATATCCAGGGGAAAAAAATTTTAAATTAACATTCAACAAAACATAAAAGTACAATTTGATTTTGATATCCAAGACTCAACTGATGCTCCGAAATTCCTAAAAATTGGCAAAATGACTTCGTAAGTTCAAATGATGTTTTTAGATCATAAAAAATAACAAAATATGCAACAAAAAGCTTGCACAATTTTTTGGAACAATATTTTTAATCTAAGAATTATTATCGACAGACTCAGTATATACAATCTGAGGAGGAGAATAAGGGATATTTTAAAGACTTTATCCGTAATGAAAATATATCAAAGTTCGTAGAAAATGTCAAACTACTCTTGGAAGATTAGGCAACGTAAAATATTTTTAATCCTATCTGCATAATAATCGAACGTAGGGGTATACATCAGTAACTCATGAGGAGATAAAGGGAAGGGGGGGGGGGGGAATCGCATGCTCCGCATCGCTTGGGTGGGTAGCATTTTTATGAAAGCTTTAGAAATATCGCGAGTCAATAAATTAAGAAATTTTCTTTCACATGGAAATAAAAAATGCTGATTACTTTTTGAAAAAACCACGAGGAAGTTACAACAATAAAAGTATTCGACAGAATTCTTAGGGGCCGGGAAACTGTCTCTTTTATAATATTCATATGGGCGAAAAAAATGGAGTGGAGATGAAAAAAATCCATATTTCAAATATTTGAACAATTTCTTATTTTTAATTGGTCTATTTTTTAAAAAAATAACGCTGAAGTTGATACAAAATAGCAAAAAAACAAAACACAAACAGAATAAAGACTCCAAAATTTGCATCACAGCAATCAACTACTGAAAGTAGGAAACACACCTTTGTTTTTTTGACAACATATGAGCATTCGGGGTAAATATTAAAAAACAATTACTTAAAGTACAATACAGAATGCAGGTCAAATTTTCTTTTCTGAAGGGGAAAGTATGAGGTTACGTAGATGTAGTTTCTCTAAAAATTGCAGTTGGAATTTTTTGCAAGTTTTTTTGTAAGTTTAAAAATTTTCTTATAACAGCGCGCGCGAATGAACTGTATTACAGGAATACTTCACTTGGTATTGTTAATTGGTTCTTTAAAAGTATAGTATTAAATGAATCAATGAGCAATGTATCAATGGTATGGTGAAATATTATTTCTATATAAAAATCATTTCACATTTTCTTCATGAGCCCGTTCTTCTGTGTTAAAGAGAAATTTGTTATCAAAGAGTTTTAAACATATTCCATGACATAAGTAACACAGAGAGAGTCGAAGCCTGAATCATGTCCAAGCTTCACGATGTTTGTTGATCTTTTTTCCCCTCCAGATTAGTCGGACTCCGATTTAACGAATTTTTCTCTTTCCGCGATTGAAATGAAGACAAAACTCCCTACTTAACGAATAATTAACCCCAAATTAACGAATTTTTCAACAGCTAAATCCCCTCCCCCATTAATTTGTGTAAGAAAAATTGGATTTTTTTAAAAAATAACATTCTTGTTTTCCGAAACAGAAAAAAAAAAGATTTTTCTATAGTAAGAATCAAATTTTCACGGCCAAGGGTGCAGAACATTATTAGACTTAAAATATGCAGAGGAGTCATGAGTATAACCAATCTTATGAGTTTTGAATGGGGACAGGAAAAAACTATAAGCACACTACGAGTAAATTTTGTGGGAGAAAATATTCTGAGCCGGCAGTCTACTTTGTTAAATTTTATGAAACTTTCTACATCAAAATAACTTTGGCTTGCGATTTTGTATTAGGGTTTCTAAGATTTTATTAAACATTTTTTTCCCTATGTTATTTTCTTCTTTCGTCTCCGACTCCAACAAAAAATAATTTGTGTGTATTTATATGTGAAAGTATACCCAGGTTTTTGCCAATTCGACTTACGCGGTTATTACTCAGTCCCATCTAACGCGTAAATTCGGGGTATTGATAATTGAATTACTTAAGGTGACGAATTGTCACTAGGATTAAATCCAGATTAAATAGATAAGAAGTCAAAGTTCTCGCCTTGAGTAAGTGTGGTTAGTGTATTAAAGTTTTCTCATATCTCACGTACCTCGTTAATTGTCGGCATAGTTATTAATTGAGTGCATCTCTTAGAGTGGATCGATTGAATTTGTGCGGCGATAATTATTGTAAATAAATTAGATTGTTTTGTTAAACTATGGCTAGTGTTCCTTCCAATCCTCCTACACCTTTCAGCGTTCAGCCGAGAACATCACAAATTTCATACAAACAAATTAATCGATTTTAAGCCTAATCGGACAAAGGCAACGATGTCCAAGTGATTAAGATTGTTGTAATCGAAGAGTTCGAATCGACACCCGTCTTGCGTAATAAAGGGCTGTGACGTAAGAGTTCATTCAGAGAAATACCAGTTCATCTGTCGTCCTCATTACTTTGCTAATGGTTGAAAAACAGAAATGTCGCCAATGGAGCAACCTGCAGTTACGAGGTTAATGAATTTATTCTAAAAACACTTAATAGTCAATTACGCCACCTAATTTAGAGCCCTAAAAGCACTTATTTATCAATTGAGCCACACAATGTATTTTAAAAAGCACCTGAGACAACTGAAAGAGCAAATTTGCTGCAAAAAGCACATATTTTGCATATATCAATTGAACCCACCAAGTTACTACGAAAAAGTACTTTTATTTTTAAAAACACTTATGAGTTATCAAGCAATTCAGAGTATATACCGAAGAATAGCGTACATTTTTTCACAAAGAAAATCTGAAATATACAAGTGTAATGCTCTTATTTTTTGCAGTCATTTATCCGAAGTGTTATACAAGGCTTTTTAACAAAGATTTATTTCTAGAACCAAAGCTCTGAAGAGTGAGAAGGAATGTGTCGATATCAGAAGGTGAAAAAAATATTTATAAAATGCCAAATGCATCATGCCAGTCCAGAAATACTGCGTAAGTAGAAAATAAAAGCATAGAATGAAATTAAATCCGATATAATTCAGAAATCATTTGAAAAAATATAGCCTGTGTAACAATCTAGATAGAAAGGAAGATAAATATTTGTTTATGAATCAGAGTCAAAGTGATAGAGATGATCAGGGGTGGGCAGACTTTTCCAGAGTGCGGGCTATATACTTCTGATATTATCAAAGAGTTGCGGTCAAAGGCGGGGAAGGGGTCCACGGGTCCAGACCCTCCCTTTCATAACCATTTTCTTCCGATTCATTATAGGTCCATGTATATAGTATGTAAAATGTAATTAAGTATTTGATATTAGTAGTTTTTTTTATTTATTAATGTTAATTATTTATTCAGTAATTTATTTTTTGCTGTTTTTTGTTCCCGACAAACAAAAAAATATGTTTTGCTGTATATGGGGTATGATACGAGAATGGTAGACCTTCAACCCTCGACCCCCTTCCCTTTAAAAATTCTTGTGTACGTAACTGCCCAATGTCGTAGGTGTGATGAGGTAAGGAAAAGAGTTTATTATTATAACTTAATAATAAGTACGGAATATGTGTACTTACCTACAGAACTAAAATAAAAAAACAACACTTTTAAAACCGCGTTTAAAGCAAAATGCGATACAAACTTGATAATAATAGCCCCAAATATAATTATATCAAACGATACATTTATTATGAAACAAATGAAAATACATTAAAGAAATAAAATATTTTTAGATAAAGTTAGTTTTCGTAGTTATAGTCAGTAGAAGGCTTAGTCTGTGTCCTGTTAGCCAATCTTGAATTTTCCGTATATAATTATTAACTGGTAAAATTTTTAGGCGGTCACCCCAAAACGCCTTGGCGGTCCCCCGGTCGATCGCGATCGACGTAATGCTTACCCCGGGAGAAGATGAAACAGAATCCGATGATGTACCTGAAGATATAACACGGATGTGAGTGTGGTTTATCTTCTTTTTATTTTTAAACGCGCACTCATAATTTTAGATCTTATTTTATGTTAAAAATACGAGTTATACACCGAAATATACGGTACACTATGACATTTACTATTAAAAAGAATTAATAATATCTGTGCTTTTTTATTTATTTAAGATTTCCAATTGAGTTTTGTAGTTTAAATTAATCCAATAACACAAAAGGCGTATGGATTTTAAAAAAAAGAATGTTGAAAATCCTTATAAGTCCGATAAAGTTTATACTTCACAATATTTTTTTCTCACGTCGGTTTACTCTGGACGTATGTAAAACAATTAAAAAAACATTAATCTGATTCCAGACCAATATAAAATAAAATAATATCTATAATTATATCGTAAAAAAAACATAATATATAGCCCTCTTTTTTTTTAGACTCCAGCAAAAAAAGTTCTTTTCAGTTTAATGAAGTTAAAATCTTTTTTTTATACCTTTATCTTTCAAGTTTTTACCCAGAAGTTACTTTTTTAATAAACCTATTTCATTAAGATACATTAATCTACATATTCAATTTAAAATATAAGTAAGAAAATTTTATTTAAAGAGGGAGAAAAAAAAGGGATGAAAGCACAAAAAAGTAGCATAAAACATACGCTTCTTTTTAATCTTATTCCGAAAGATTCAGAAAACAAATGGATCTTTATTTATCTTTATTAGCAAATCAAACTTTCAAAACCTTTTATGAGCGAGTAAAGTCAAATTGTTAATAAGATGGGGGTTGGATGAAAAAAAACTCTTCTAATTAACATTAAAATGTTTTAACAGCAATGGTTTTTTTTCCATCCCACGTCGAAGCGAATAAAACTAAAATAAAAAATTAATTTCGAACGATAAAAAAGTAAACATACGCAAATTATTTTTTTTTTTACCATTTACCTTTAATTAATTTTAGTCAAACTATTTTTTTTTTCAAACCAAATTGTATATGTCGTCTGAAAAGAGGGTTTTTTTGGTGTAAATTTATTTAAGGGATTATGAAAAATTTCTATTATTCAGACATATTCCAGACACAATAGATGTCTTCTTTCTATTACAGAGTTTTATATCGAAAGGATGTTAGAAAACTTTTTATATAGAACTTACATTTTTCAGGTAATCATTTTCGAATATGCAATTATTTGATTAAAAAAAGGAATATTTAGATATAATAAAGTACAAAGCATGTCCGGAAACTAAGCACCGTTTCGTTCTACCACAACCGCAGTAGTAGTTTTGTAGTTCCAACACCCGCGTACTCGTGTTTCTAATTGATTATGTCCAGTAACGCCTTAACAGCCAGATCGTGTTGTTTTTACGCGTGTTAATGAATGTTCAAAATGTTTTAAGACGACTGCCGATTCCGCCGATTGTAAAGCCTTCTGTAACTTTTTTTGAAGGTGGCGGTGGTATCTATATAAGCCAGGAACGATCTCCGTACTAAGATATCATTTTAGTATAGTGGTTACGTTATGTGCTTACGGAACGGAAGGTATCAAAAAACGAACCTCCTTCATTGGGGACCCAGACAAACAAAGAAAATCGCAACCTTTGAGCAGTAATCGTGGCGCCATCTATCCGCGCGAATGCAACCAAGCCGTCAAACAAATGACGCAATCAACAAGCTGTCTCACACACGACACAGTCAACAAGCCGTCTCGCATGAATGACGCGACCAGCAAAGCCGTCACACCTAGACGCAACAAATCACACGCTCGCCATAACAACGATATCATTCGTTCGACTCACTGGTAGGGAGTGTGGCGGTGCCATCTATATAAGCCAATAATAACCTCGTACAAAGATGATCATTTTAAATTAGTGGTACTGTTATGTGCTTACGGAACGGAAGGTATCGAGAACGCAAGGAATATTAAACCAGTTGAAATTTAAGGTCAACTTGTAGATGTTTATGGTGAAAAAATAATGAGGGATGGAGTGAGGAGAAAATGGGTTCAACAATTCAAAGATGGGCACACCAGTGTTCAGAACGACGCACCGATTGGGCAGCCTTGTGTCGTCAATGATGGTTTGGTTGAAAAGTGAAAGAAAATTTGTGAGAACACACGGTTCATAATAAGATAGTGCTTTGTAACGTGTTTCCACAAATTTCAAAAACTGTTCGCTGATGGCATCTTTCTTTAAAGATGGTGTAAACGTCGGTTTTCCGATACGAAAAAAGTTTGAACACACAATGATGGTAACTCTGTAGAAAAAATAGTTTCAGGCATGCTTTTTATGTTAAAATAAATTTGGTTTTGAAAAAAGATTTTTTATGCGAGTTTTTACAAAACGGTAATTGGTTTCTGGGCATGCCTCGTACATATCTTTCGTATTCATTAAAAAAGAATTACTTTTCTACTAGAATTTATCATGATATTATAGAAACTGAACTACACCAATTTCACATTAGCGCTTTCAAAGAAAATCAGCAATTGCGATAATTTTTTTTCTTTAATACGCAGTTAATTATAATTAAAAACAAAGATTGTGCTAAGAAATTGTGAATCACGCAAACAACAAAAATAAACATGATTTTACATGTTTAACATGTGTGAACACACATCAAATTAGTTGACACTAGCATTTTTTTTTAATTACATAATTACATCATTTTTCTAACATATTTCGGTTTTTTTTCAAAGCACTGATGCATTTATCCCTTCTTTTAAGGAATAGGATTTTCGAAGACAACAT
>BMAO01006899.1:0-25960 GCA_019973975.1 Trichonephila clavata
TTCAAATTCTTCGAGGATGACGTATCGTCCAGACTTCTGTGGTGGTATTTCAGGTCTAAGGCGTACATGTGACGCTAACAGACTTCTTCTTTATTCCACAGAATTAATACCTTTTCTCTGGAACGCAAATGGAACGATCTTCTCTTGAATCCTCACTCTTCAGCTTCCTCGGATATTATCGTCTGCGTCTCGGATATCTCGGGTGTTTCTTCTCGTCTATCGCATTCTGGTGACACTAATAGACCCTTCCGGAACACCCAGATACCCGAGACAGGGAAACTGAGAGGGTCACTTGGTTCGGCACCTTTTAGCTATCTTTCAAATTCTTCGAGTATGACGTATCGTCCAGACTTCTGTGGTGGTATTTCAGGTCTGTGGCGTACTTGTTTCGCTAACAGACTTCTTCTTTCCACCACAGAATTAATTCCTTTTCTCTGGAAACGTAAATGGAATGATCTTCTCTTGAATCCTCACTCTTCAGCTTCCTCGGATATTATCGTCTGCGTCTCGGATATCTCGGGTGTTTTCTTCTCGTCTATCGCGTTCTTGTGACACTAATAGACCCTTCCTGAACACCCCAGATACCCTAGACAGGGAAGCTGAGAGGGTCACTTGGTTCGGCACCTTTTAGCTATCTTTCAAATTCTTCGAGGTTGACGTATCGTCCAGACTTCTGTGGGGGTATTTCTGGTCTAAGGCGTACATGTGACGCTAACAGACTTCTTCTTTCCAACACAGAATTAATTCCTTTTCTCTGGAACGCAAATGGAACGATCTTCTCTTGAATCCTCACTCTTCAGCTTCCTCCGATATTATCGTCTTCGTCTCGGATATCTCGGGTGTTTCTTCTCGTCTATCGCGTTCTTGTGACACTAATAGACCCTTCGGGAACACCCCAGATACCCGAGACAGGGAAGCTGAGAGGGTCACTTGGTTCGGCAACTTTTAGCTATCTTTCAATTTCTTCGAGTATGACGTATCGTCCAGACTTCTGTGGTGGTATTTCAGGTCTGTGGCGTACTTGTTTCGCTAACAGACTTCTTCTTTCCATCACAGAATTTGTAGGTACCTGTAAATAAAAACTACAGTCGCGAGCAAAATTTCAGACCACTGCACCTGTTTGAGTTCTTGAACACATACAAGATTTTTTGAGTCATTTCATGTATTGATGGCCAAGAACTCATTCTAATGCTATAAGTTTGCGTGACTATTACGTTTATTGGTAGCTGCATATTGGAGTTCGTTGGAGAGACTGGTGTCATTTTTTATGTGTAAAGAGAATAAGGCCTTAATTACTGTTGATCTATGTGAAAATTGACAACCGTGTTCAAAATTCTAATTTTGAATGGAAACAGATTCCTACTTAAATTGTCAACAGCGCGTTTGATTAATTAAATGTCAATGAAATTCAAGTTCCCGTGAAAACGTTTCGAAAAGAAAACAACATTAAACAGCTTAAAGTGTTTGTCGTGTTATGAGAAGAATATTCGTACTACCTTTAGTACTCACTCGAAAAAAATTAAGTTTGTTATTTCTATAAATGCATCAACGACAGTTTGATGCTCAGTGAAATTCACTTTTGTCTTTTTGCTACTTTACTCATGGAATCTTGTAATATACATTGGAAAGAAGGAGGAAAATTGTGAAATTCTGTGTAATTTCTTAGCGCTACAACTATAAAGATATTTTCTATAAAGGTGGTGTACCCGGCCGGAATTGCATTTATAAATCTACATTAATTTTTACGGTGGTCTTAAAATTTTGCAAACGACTGCAAAAAAAGCTTTTTAGAAATATGTGCATAGCAATGAATTAAAATAAAATGCAGATATAAAAAAAATTTATCAAAAGGATAAAACTTTTTAAAGAAAGAGCGAAATTCCATCCTTTCATTTTCAGATTTGCACACATATTTGAAGACCTTAGATTGTTTCGAAATAAATGTGATCTCTTAAGGAATATAGGTGTTGTTTGGAAAGAAAGATAACCTCTCACCTGTAAAAAAGAAATTGGCGCCTGGTTCTTAATTTTGACTACTGAGTTTAGTAAAGAAATAGAACGAACAGCATAATAAATATTTCTCATCTAAAGCAAATAGTTTTCCTTCCACGTCATCCTTTTTTTATGCGGAAAGTAATTGTGGTGTGTGTTGCATGCTTTTGACATGAAGAGACTTATTCTGGGCACCACAGATTTCGTTTTCTCTGAAACTCAAATGGAATGATCTTGTCTTAAATCCTCACTCTTCAGCTTCCTAGAATATTATAGTCTGCTTCTCGGATATCTCGGGTGTTTCTTCTCGTCTATCGCGTTCTTGTGACACTAATAGACCCTTCCGGTACACCCCAGATACCCGAGACAGGGAAGCTGAGAGGGTCACTTGGTTCGGCACCTTTTAGCTATCTTTCAAATTCTTCGAGTATGACGTATCGTCCAGACTTCTGTGGTGGTATTTCAGGTCTGTGGCGTACTTGTTTCGCTAACAGACTTCTTCTTTCCACCACAGAATTAGTAGGTACCTGTAAATAAAAACTACAGTCGCGAGCAAAATTTCAGACCACTGCACGTGTTTGAGCTCTTGAACACATTCAAGATTCTTTGAGTCATTTCATGTTTTGATGGCAGCGAACACATTCTAATAGTATAAGTTTGCGTGACTATTACGTTTATTTTGAAGTTCGTTGGAGAGACTGGCGTCTTTTTTTATGTGTAACGAGAATAAAGTCTTAATTACTGTTGATCAAGTCGAAAATTGACAACCATGCTCGAAATTCTAATTTTGAATGGAAACAGATTCCTACTTAAATTGTCAACAGCGCGTTTTATTAATTAAATGTCAATGAAATTCAAGTTCCCGTGAAAACGTTTCGAAAAGAAAACAAAAAGTAAACAGCTTAAAGTGTTTGTTGTGTTATGAGAAAAATATTTGTACAAACTTAAGTACCAACTCGAAAAAAACTAAATTTATTAAATTCTATAAATGCATCAACGACAGTTTGATACACAGTGAAATTCACATTTGGCTTTTTGCTACTTTACTCATTGAATCTTGTAATATATATTGGAAAGGGGGAGAAAAGTGTGAAATTCTGTGTAATTTTTCAATGCTACAACTGTAAAGATATCTTCTGCAAGGGTGGTAGGTGGACCGGTCCCGAATTGCATTTATAAAATTACATTAATTTTTACGGTGGTCTTAAAATTTTGCAAACGACTGCAAAAAACGCTTTTTAGAAATATGTGCATAGCAATGAATTAAAATAAAATGCAGATTTATAAAAAAAAATTATCAAAAGGATAAAACTTTTTAAAGAACAGGCGAAATTTCATCCAATTTTTTTCGGAATTGCACACATATTTGAAGACCATAGATTATTTCGAAATCAATGTGATCTTGAGGCATGTAGGTGTTGTTTGGAAAGAAAGATTACCTCTCACCTGTAGAAAAGAAATTGGAGCCTAGTTCTTAATTTTGATTTCTGAGTTTAGTAAAGAAATAGAACGAACAGCATAATAAATAAATCTCACCTAAAGCAAATAATTTTCCTTCCACGTCATCCTTTTTTTATCCGGAAAGTAATTGTGGTGTGTGTTGCATGCTTTTGACATGAAGAGACTTATTCTGGGCACCACAGATTTCGTTTTCTCTGAAACTCAAATGGAATGATCTTCTCTTAAATCCTCACTCTTCAGCTTCCTAGAATATTATAGTCTGCTTCTCGGATATCTCGGGTGTTTCTTCTCGTCTATCGCGTTCTTGTGACACTAATAGACCCTTCCGGAACACCCCAGATACCCGAGACAGGGAAGCTGAGAGGGTCACTTGGTTCGGCACCTTTTAGCTATCTTTCAAATTCTTCGAGTATGACGTATCGTCCAGACTTCTGTGGTGGTATTTCAGGTCTGTGGCGTACTTGTTTCGCTAACAGACTTCTTCTTTCCACCACAGAATTTGTAGGTACCTGTAAATAAAAACTACAGTCGCGAGCAAAATTTCAGACCACTGCACCTGTTTCAGTTCTTGAACACATTCAAGATTTTTTGAGTCATTTCATGTTTTGATGGCAAAGAACTCATTCTAATGCTATAAGTTTGCGTGACTATTACGTTTATTGGTAGTTGCATATTGGAGTTTGTTGGAGAGACTGGTGTCATTTTTTTATGTGTAAAGAGAATAAGGCCTTAATTACTGTTGATCTAGGTGAAAATTGACAACCGTGTTCAAAATTCTAATTTTGAATGGAAACAGATTCCTACTGAAATTGTCAACAGCGCGTTTTATTAGTTAAATGTCAATGAAATTCAAGTTCCCATGAAAACGTTTCAAAAAGAAAACAAAATGAAACAGCTTAAAGTGTTTGTCGTGTTAGGAGAAAAATATTCGTACAAACTTAAGTACCATCTCGAAGAAAACTAAATTTGTTATTTCTATAAATGCATCAACGACAGTTTGATACACAGTGAAATTCACTTTTGTCTTTTTGCTACTTTACTCATTGAATCTTGTATTATATATTGGAAACGGGGAGGAAAAGTGTGAAATTCTGTGTAATTTTTTAACGCTACAACTGTAAAGATATCTTCTACAAGGGTGGTAGGTGTACCCGGCCCGAATTGCCTTTATAAAACTACATTGAATTTTTAAGGTGGTCTTAAAATTTTCCAAACGACTGCAAAAAATGCTTTTTAGAAATATGTGTATAGCAATGAATTAAAATAAAATGCATATATAAAAAAAATTTATCAAAAGGATAAAACTTTTTAAAGAAAGAGCGAAATTCCATCCTTTCATTTTCGGATTTGCACACATATTTGAAGACCTTAGATTGTTTCAAAATAAATTTGATCTCTTGAGACATATAGGTGTTGTTTGGAAAGAAAGATTACCTCTCACCTTTAAAAAAGAAATTGGAGCCTGGTTCTTAATTTTGATTACTGAGTTTAGTAAAGTAATAGAAAGAAGCATAATAAATATTTATCACCTAAAGCAAATAATTTTCCATCCACGTCATCCTTTTTTTATACGGAAAGTAATTGTGGTGTGTGTTGCATGCTTTTGACAATCAGAGACATATTCTGGGCACCACAGATTTGGTTTTCTCTGAAACTCAAATGGAATGATCTTCTCTTGAATCCTCACTCTTCAGCTTCCTCGATATTATCGTCTGCGTCTCGGATATCTCGGGTGTTTCTTCTCGTCTATCGCGTTCTTGTGACACTAATAGACCCTTCCTGAACACCCCAGATACCCTAGACAGGGAAGCTGAGAGGGTCACTTGGTTCGGCACCTTTTAGCTATCTTTCAAATTCTTCGAGGATGACGTATCGTCCAGACTTCTGTGGGGTATTTCAGGTCTAAGGCGTACATGTGACGCTAACAGACTTCTTCTTTCACCACAGAATTAATTCCTTTTCTCTGGAACGCAAATGGAATGATCTTCTCTTGAATCCTCACTCTTCAACTTCCTCGGATATTATCGTCCCCGCCTCGGATAACTCGGGTGTTTCTTCTCGTCTATCGCGTTCTTGTGACACTAATAGACCCTTCCGGAACACCCCAGATACCCGAGACAGGGAAGCTGAGAGGGTCACTTGGTTCGGCACCTTTTAGCTATCTTTCAAATTCTTCGAGTATGACGTATCGTCCAGACTTCTGTGGTGGTATTTCAGGTCTGTGGCGTATTTGTTTCGCTAACAGACTTCTTCTTTCCACCACAGAATTTGTAGGTACCTGTAAATAAAAACTACAGTCGCGAGCCAAATTTCAGACCACTGCACCTGTTTGAGTTCTTGAACACATTCAAGATTTTTTGAGTCATTTCATGTTTTAATGGCAAAGAACTCATTCTAATGCTATAAGTTTGCGTGACTATTACGTTTATTGGTAGCTGCATATTGGAGTTCATTGGAGAGACTTGTGTCATTTTTTATGTGTAAAGAGCATAAGGCCTTAATTACTGTTGATCTATGTGAAAATTGACAACCGTGTTCAAAATTCTAATTTTGAATGGAAACAGATTCCTACTGAAATTGTCAACAGCGCGTTTTATTAATTAAATGTCAATGAAATTCAAGTTCCCATGAAAACGTTTCAAAAAGAAAACAAAATGAAACAGCTTAAAGTGTTTGTCGTGTTAGGAGAAAAATATTCGTACAAACTTAAGTACCAACTCGAAAAAAACTAAATTTGTTATTTCTATAAATGCATCAACGACAGTTTGATACACAGTGAAATTCACTTTTGTCTTTTTGCTACTTTACTCATTGAATCTTGTATTATATATTGGAAACGGGGAGGAAAAGTACGAAATTCTGTGTAATTTTTTAACGCTACAACTGTAAAGATATCTTCTACAAGGGTGGTAGGTGTACCCGGCCCGAATTGCCTTTATAAAACTACATTGAATTTTTAAGGTGGTCTTAAAATTTTCCAAACGACTGCAAAAAATGCTTTTTAGAAATATGTGTATAGCAATGAATTAAAATAAAATGCATATATAAAAAAATTTATCAAAAGGATAAAACTTTTTAAAGAAAGAGCGAAATTCCATCCTTTCATTTTCGGATTTGCACACATATTTGAAGACCTTAGATTGTTTCAAAATAAATTTGATCTCTTGAGACATATAGGTGTTGTTTGGAAAGAAAGATTACCTCTCACCTTTAAAAAAGAAATTGGAGCCTGGTTCTTAATTTTGATTACTGAGTTTAGTAAAGTAATAGAAAGAAGCATAATAAATATTTATCACCTAAAGCAAATAATTTTCCATCCACGTCATCCTTTTTTTATACGGAAAGTAATTGTGGTGTGTGTTGCATGCTTTTGACAATCAGAGACATATTCTGGGCACCACAGATTTGGTTTTCTCTGAAACTCAAATGGAATGATCTTGTCTTGAATCCTCACTCTTCAGCTTCCTCGGATATTATCGTCTGCGTCTCAGATATCTCGGGTGTTTCTTCTCGTCTATCGCGTTCTTGTGACACTAATAGACCCTTCCTGAACACCCCAGATACCCTAGACAGGAAGCTGAGAGGGTCACTTGGTTCGGCACCTTTTAGCTATCTTTCAAATTCTTCGAGGATGACGTATCGTCCAGACTTCTGTGGGGTATTTCAGGTCTAAGGCGTACATGTGACGCTAACAGACTTCTTCTTTCCACCACAGAATTAATTCCTTTTCTCTGGAACGCAAATGGAATGATCTTCTCTTGAATCCTCACTCTTCAACTTCCTCGGATATTATCGTCTGCGTCTCGGATATCTCGGGTGTTTCTTCTCGTCTATCGCGTTCTTGTGACACTAATAGACCCTTCCGGAACACCCCAGATACCCGAGACAGGGAAGCTGAGAGGGTCACTTGGTTCGGCACCTTTTAGCTATCTTTCAAATTCTTCGAGTATGACGTATCGTCCAGATTTCTGTGGTGGTATTTCAGGTCTGTGGCGTACTTGTTTCGCTAACAGACTTCTTCTTTCCACCACAGAATTTGTAGGTACCTGTAAATAAAAACTACAGTCGCGAGCCAAATTTCAGACCACTGCACCTGTTTGAGTTCTTGAACACATTCAAGATTTTTTGAGTCATTTCATGTTTTAATGGCAAAGAACTCATTCTAATGCTATAAGTTTGCGTGACTATTACGTTTATTGGTAGCTGCATATTGGAGTTCATTGGAGAGACTTGTGTCATTTTTTATGTGTACAGAGAATAAGGCCTTAATTACTGTTGATCTATGTGAAAATTGACAACCGTGTTCAAAATTCTAATTTTGAATGGAAACAGATTCCTACTGAAATTGTCAACAGCGCGTTTTATTAATTAAATGTCAATAAAATTCAAGTTCCCATGAAAACGTTTCAAAAGAAAACAAAATGAAACAGCTTAAAGTGTTTGTCGTGTTAGGAGAAAAATATTCGTACAAACTTAAGTACCATCTCGAAGAAAACTAAATTTGTTATTTCTATAAATGCATCAACGACAGTTTGATACACAGTGAAATTCACTTTTGTCTTTTTGCTACTTTACTCATTGAATCTTGTATTATATATTGGAAACGGGGAGGAAAAGTACGAAATTCTGTGTAATTTTTTAACGCTACAACTGTAAAGATATCTTCTACAAGGGTGGTAGGTGTACCCGGCCCGAATTGCCTTTATAAAACTACATTGAGTTTTTAAGGTGGTCTTAAAATTTTCCAAACGACTGCAAAAAATGCTTTTTAGAAATATGTGTATAGCAATGAATTAAAATAAAATGCATATATAAAAAAATTTATCAAAAGGATAAAACTTTTTAAAAAAGAGCGAAATTCCATCCTTTCATTTTCGGATTTGCACACATATTTGAAGACCTTAGATTGTTTCAAAATAAATGTGATCTCTTGAGACATATAGGTGTTGTTTGGAAAGAAAGATTACCTCTCACCTGTAAAAAAGAAATTGGAGTCTGGTTCTTAATTTTGATTACTGAGTTTAGTAAAGAATAGAAAGAAGCATAATAAATATTTCTCACCTAAAGCAAATAATTTTCTATCCATGTCATCCTTTTTTTATCCGGAAAGTAATTGTGGTGTGTGTTGCATGCGTTTGACATGAAGAGACTTATTCTGGGCACCACAGATTTCGTTTTCTCGGGAACTCAAATGGAATGATCTTCTCTTTAATCCTCACTCTTCAGCTTCCTCGGATATTATCGTCTGCGTCTCGGATATCTCGGTGTTTCTTCTCGTCTATCGCGTTCTTGTGACACTAATAGACTCTTCCGGAACACCCCAGATACCCGAGACATCGAAGCTGAGAGGGTCACTTGGTTCGGCACCTTTTAGCTATGTTTCAAATTCTTCGAGTATGACGTATCGTCCAGACTTCTGTGGTGGTATTTCAGGTCTGTGGCGTACTTGTTTCGCTAACAGACTTCTTCTTTCCACCACAGAATTTGTAGTTACCTGTAAATAAAAACTACAGTAGCGAGAAAAATTTCAGACCACTGCACCTGTTTGAGTTCTTGAACACATTCAAGATTTGTTGAGTCATTTCATGTTTTAATGGCAAAGAACTCATTCTAATGCTATAAGTTTGCGTGACTATTACGTTTATTGGTAGCTGCATATTGGAGTTCATTGGAGAGACTGGTGTCATTTTTTATGTGTAAAGAGTATAAGGCCTTAATTACTGTTGATCTAGTTGAAAATTGACAACCGTGTTCAAAATTCTAATTTTGAATGGAAACAGATTCCTACTGAGATTGTCAACAGCGCGTTTTATTAATTAAATGTCAATGAAATTCAAGTTCCCGTGAAAACGTTTCGAAAAGAAAACAAAAAGTAAACAGCTTAAAGTGTTTGTCGTGTTTTGAGAAAAATATTTGTACAAACTTAAGTACCAACTCGAAAAAAACTAAATTTCTTATTTCTATAAATGCATCAACGACAGTTTGATACACAGTGAAATTCACTTTTGTCTTTTTGGTACTTTACTCATTGAATCTTGTAATATATATTGGAAAGGGGGAGGAAAAGTGTGAAATTCGGTGTACTTTTTTAACGCTACAACTGTAAAGATATCTTCTACAAGGGTGGTAGGTGTACCCGGCCCGAATTGCCTTTATAAAACTACATTAACTTTAGGGTGGTCTTAAAATATTGCAAACGACTGCAAAAAATGCTTTTTAGAAATATGTGTATAGCAATGAATTAAAATAAAATGCAGATATAAAAAATATTTATCAAAAGGATAAAACTTTTTGAAGAAAGAGCGAAATTCCATCCTTTCATTCTCGTATTTGCACACATATTTGAAGACCTTAGATTGTTTCGAAATAAATGTGATCTCTTGAGGCATATAGGTGTTGTTTGGAAAGAAAGATAACCTCTCACCTGTAAAAAAGAAATTGGAGCCTGGTTCTTAATTTTGATTACTGAGTTTAGTAAAGGAATAGAAAGAAGCATAATAAATATTTCTCATCTAAAGCAAAAACTTTTCCATCCACGTCATCCTTCATTCATACGGAAAGTAATTGTGGTCTGTGTTGCGTGCTTTTGACACGAAGAGACTTATTCTGGGCACCACAGATTTCGTTTTCTCTGAAACTCAAATGGAATGATCTTCTCTTAAATCCTCACTCTTCAGCTTCCTCGAATATTATAGTCTGCGTCTCGGATTTCTCGGGTGTTTCTTCTAGTCTATGGCGTTCTTGTGACCCTAATAGACCCTTTCTGAACACCCCAGATACCCTAGACAGGGAAGCTGAGAGGGTCACTTCGTTCTGCACATTTTAGCTATCTTTCAAATTCTTCGAGGATGACGTATCTTCCAGACTTCTGTGGGGGTATTTCAGGTCTAAGGCGTACATGTGACGCTAACAGACTTCTTCTTTCCTCCACAGAATTAATTCCTTTTCTCTGGAACGCAAATGGAACGATCTTCTCTTGAATCCTCACTCTTCAGCTTCCTCGGATATTATCGTCTGCGTCTCGGATATCTCGGGTGTTTCTTCTCGTCTATCGCGTTCTTGTGACACTAATAGACCCTTCCGGAACACCCAGATACCCGAGACAGGGAAGCTGAGAGGGTCACTTGGTTCGGCACCTTTTAGCTATCTTTCAAATTCTTCGAGTATGACGTATCGTCCAGACTTCTGTGGTGGTATTTCAGGTCTGTGGCGTACTTGTTTCGCTAACAGACTTCTTCTTTCCACCACAGAATTAGTAGGTACCTGTAAATAAAAACTACAGTCCCGAGCAAAATTTCAGACCACTGCACGTGTTTGAGCTCTTGAACACATTCAAGATTCTTTGAGTCATTTCATGTTTTGATGGCAGCGAACACATTCTAATAGTATAAGTTTGCGTGACTATTACGTTTATTTGAGTTCGTTGGAGAGACTGGCGTCTTTTTTTATGTGTAACGAGAATAAAGTCTTAATTACTATTGATCAAGTCGAAAATTGACAACCATGCTCGAAATTCTAATTTTGAATAGAAACAGACCACTACTTAAATTGTCAACAGTGCGTTTTATTAATTAAATGTCAATGAAATTCAAGTTCCCGTGAAAACGTTTCGAAAAGAAAACAAAAAGTAAACAGCTTAAAGTGTTTGTCGTGTTATGAGAAAAATATTTGTACAAACTTAAGTACCAACTCGAAAAAAACTAAATTTATTAAATTCTATAAATGCATCAACGACAGTTTGATACACAGTGAAATTCACTTTTGTCTTTTTGCTACTTTACTCATTGAATCTTGTAATATATATTGGAAAGGGGGAGAAAAAGTGTGAAATTCTGTGTAATTTTTCAATGCTACAACTGTAAAGATATCTTCTGCAAGGGTGGTAGGTGGACCGGTCCCGAATAGCATTTATAAAATTACATTAATTTTTACGGTGGTCTTAAAATTTTGCAAACGACTGCAAAAAACGCTTTTTAGAAATATGTGCATAGCAATGAATTAAAATAAAATGCAGATTTATAAAAAAAAATTATCAAAAGGATAAAACTTTTTAAAGAACAGGCGAAATTTCATCCAATTATTTTCGGAATTGCACACATATTTGAAGACCTTAGATTGTTTCGAAATCAATGTGATCTTGAGGCATGTAGGTGTTGTTTGGAAAGAAAGATTACCTCTCACCTGTAGAAAAGAAATTGGAGCCTAGTTCTTAATTTTGATTTCTGAGTTTAGTAAAGAAATAGAACGAACAGCATAATAAATAATTCTCACCTAAAGCAAATAATTTTCCTTCCATGTCATCCTTTTTTTATCCGGAAAGTATTTGTGGTGTGTGTTGCATGCTTTTGACATGAAGAGACTTATTCTGGGCACCACAGATTTCGTTTTCTCTGAAACTCAAATGGAATGATCTTCTCTTAAAACCTCACTCTTCAGCTTCCTAGAATATTATAATCTGCTTCTCGGATATCTCGGGTGTTTCTTCTCGTCTATCGCGTTCTTGTGACACTAATAGACCCTTCCGGAACACCCCAGATACCCGAGACAGGGAAGCTGAGAGGGTCACTTGGTTCGGCACCTTTTAGCTATCTTTCAAATTCTTCGAGTATGACGTATCGTCCAGACTTCTGTGGTGGTATTTCAGGTCTGTGGCGTACTTGTTTCGCTAACAGACTTCTTCTTTCCACCACAGAATTTGTAGGTACCTGTAAATAAAAACTACAGTCGCGAGCCAAATTTCAGACCACTGCACCTGTTTGAGTTCTTGAACACATTCAAGATTTTTGAGTCATTTCATGTTTTAATGGCAAAGAACTCATTCTAATGCTATAAGTTTGCGTGACTATTACGTTTATTGGTAGCTGCAAATTGGAGTTCATTGGAGAGACTGGTGTCATTTTCTATGTGTAAAGAGAATAAGGCCTTAATTACTGTTGATCTATGTGAAAATTGACAACCGTGTTCAAAATTCTAATTTTGAATGGAAACAGATTCCTACTGAAATTGTCAACAGCGCGTTTTATTAATTAAATGTCAATGAAATTCAAGTTCCCGAGAAAACGTTTCGAAAAGAAAACAAAATTAAACAGATTAAAGTGTTTGTCGTGTTATGAGAAAAATATTCGTACAAACTTAAGTACCAACTCGAAAAAAACTAAATTTCTTATTTCTATAAATGCATCAACGACAGTTTGATACACAGTGAAATTCACTTTTGTCTTTTTGGTACTTTACTCATTGAATCTTGTAATTTATATTGGAAAGGGGAGGAAAAGTGTTAAATTCTGTGTAATTTTTCAACGCTACAACTGTAAAGATATCTTCTACAAGGGTGGTAGGTGTACCCGGCCCGAATTGCATTTATAAAACTACATTAACTTTAGAGTGGTCTTAAAATTTTGCAAACGACTGCAAAAAATGCTTTTTAGAAATATGTGTATAGCAATGAATTAAAATAAAATGCAGATATAAAAAAAATTTATCAAAAGGATAAAACTTTTTAAAGAAAGAGCGAAATTCCATCCTTTCATTTTCGGATTTGCACACATATTTGAAGACCTTAGATTGTTTCGAAATAAATGTGATCTCTTGAGGCATATAGGTGTTGTTTGGAAAGAAAGATAACCTCTCACCTGTAAAAAAGAAATTGGAGCCTGGTTCTTAATTTTGATTACTGAGTTTAGTAAAGTAATAGAAAGAAGCATAATAAATATTTCTCACCTAAAGCAAAAACTTTTCCATCCACGTCATCCTTTTTTTATACGGAAAGTAATTGTGGTGTGTGTTGCATGCTTTTGACATGAAGAGACTTATTCTGGGCACCACAGATTTCGTTTTTTCTGAAATTCAAATGGAATGATCTTCTCTTAAATCCTCACTCTTCAGCTTCCTTGAATATTATAGTCTGCGTCTCGGATATCTCGGGTGTTTCTTCTCGTCTATCGCGTTCTTGTGACACTAATAGACCCTTCCTGAACACCCCAGATACCCTAGACAGGGAAGCTGAGAGGGTCACTTGGTTCGGCACCTTTTAGCTATCTTTCAAATTCTTCGAGTATGACGTATCGTCCAGACTTCTGTGGTGGTATTTCAGGTCTGTGGCGTACTTGTTTCGCTAACAGACTTCTTCTTTCCACCACAGAATTTGTAGGTACCTGTAAATAAAAACTACAGTCGCGAGCAAAATTTCAGACCACTGCACGTGTTTGAGTTCTTGAACACATTCAAAATTCTTTGAGTCATTTCATGTTTTGATGGCAACGAACACATTCTAAGAGTATAAGTTTGCGTGACTATTGCGTTTATTTGAGTTCGTTGGAGAGACTGGCGTCTTTTTTTATGTGTAACGAGAATAAAGTCTTAATTACTGTTGATCAAGTCGAAAATTGACAACCATGCTCGAAATTCTAATTTTGAATGGAAACAAATTCCTACTTAAATTGTCAACAGCGCGTTTTATTAATTAAATGTCAATAAAATTCAAGTTCCCGTGAAAACGTTTCGAAAAGAAAACAAAAAGTAAACAGCTTAAAGTGTTTGTCGTGTTATGAGAAAAATATTTGTACAACCTTAAGTACCAACTCGAAAAAAACTAAATTTATTAAATTCTATAAATGCATCAACGACAGTTTGATACACAGTGAAATTCACTTTTGTCTTTTTGCTACTTTACTCATTGAATCTTGTAATATATATTGGAAAGGGGGAGGAAAAGTGTGAAATTCTGTGTAATTTTTCAATGCTACAACTGTAAAGATATCTTCTGCAAGGGTGGTAGGTGGACCGGTCCCGAATTGCATTTATAAAATTACATTAATTTTTACGGTGGTCTTAAAATTTTGCAAACGACTGCAAAAAACGCTTTTTAGAAATATGTGCATAGCAATGAATTAAAATAAAATGCAGATATATAAAAAAAAATTTATCAAAAGGATAAAACTTTTTAAAGAACAGGCGAAATTTCATCCAATTATTTTCGGAATTGCACACATATTTGAAGACCTTAGATTGTTTCGAAATCAATGTGATCTTGAGGCATGTAGGTGTTGTTTGGAAAGAAAGATTACCTCTCACCTGTAGAAAAGAAATTGGAGCCTAGTTCTTAATTTTGATTTCTGAGTTTAGTAAAGAAATAGAACGAACAGCATAATAAATAAATCTCACCTAAAGCAAATACTTTTCCTTCCACGTCATCCTTTTTTTATCCGGAAAGTAATTGTGGTGTGTGTTGCATGCTTTTGACATGAAGAGACTTATTCTGGGCACCACAGATTTCGTTTTCTCTGAAACTCAAATGGAATGATCTTCTCTTAAATCCTCACTCTTCAGCTTCCTAGAATATTATAGTCTGCTTCTCGGATATCTCGGGTGTTTCTTCTCGTCTATCGCGTTCTTGTGACACTAATAGACCCTTCCGGAACACCCCAGATAGCCGAGACAGGGAAGCTGAGAGGGTCACTTGGTTCGGCACCTTTTAGCTATCTTTCAAATTCTTCGAGTATGACGTATCGTCCAGACTTCTGTGGTGGTATTTCAGGTCTGTGGCGTACTTGTTTCGCTAACAGACTTCTTCTTTCCACCACAGAATTTGTAGGTACCTGTAAATAAAAACTACAGTCGCGAGCAAAATTTCAGACCACTGCACCTGTTTCAGTTCTTGAACACATTCAAGATTTTTTGAGTCATTTCATGTTTTGATGGCAAAGAACTCATTCTAATGCTATAAGTTTGCGTGACTATTACGTTTATTGGTAGTTGCATATTGGAGTTTGTTGGAGAGACTGGTGTCATTTTTTATGTGTAAAGAGAATAAGGCCTTAATTACTGTTGATCTAGGTGAAAATTGACAACCGTGTTCAAAATTCTAATTTTGAATGGAAACAGATTCCTACTGAAATTGTCAACAGCGCGTTTTATTAGTTAAATGTCAATGAAATTCAAGTTCCCATGAAAACGTTTCAAAAAGAAAACAAAATGAAACAGCTTAAAGTGTTTGTCGTGTTAGGAGAAAAATATTCGTACAAACTTAAGTACCATCTCGAAGAAAACTAAATTTGTTATTTCTATAAATGCATCAACGACAGTTTGATACACAGTGAAATTCACTTTTGTCTTTTTGCTACTTTACTCATTGAATCTTGTATTATATATTGGAAACGGGGAGGAAAAGTGTGAAATTCTGTGTAATTTTTTAACGCTACAACTGTAAAGATATCTTCTACAAGGGTGGTAGGTGTACCCGGCCCGAATTGCCTTTATAAAACTACATTGAGTTTTTAAGGTGGTCTTAAAATTTTCCAAACGACTGCAAAAAATGCTTTTTAGAAATATGTGTATAGCAATGAATTAAAATAAAATGCATATATAAAAAAATTTATCAAAAGGATAAAACTTTTTAAAGAAAGAGCGAAAATCCATCCTTTCATTTTCGGATTTGCACACATATTTGAAGACCTTAGATTGTTTCAAATAAATGTGATCTCTTGAGACATATAGGTGTTGTTTGGAAAGAAAGATTACCTCTCACCTTTAAAAAAGAAATTGGAGCCTGGTTCTTAATTTTGATTACTGAGTTTAGTAAAGTAATAGAAAGAAGCATAATAAATATTTATCACCTAAAGCAAATAATTTTCCATCCACGTCATCCTTTTTTTATACGGAAAGTAATTGTGGTGTGTGTTGCATGCTTTTGACATGAAGAGACATATTCTGGGCACCACAGATTTCGTTTTCTCTGAAACTCAAATGGAATGATCTTCTCTTGAATCCTCACTCTTCAGCTTCCTCGGATATTATCGTCTGCGTCTCGGATATCTGGGTGTTTCTTCTCATCTATCGCGTTCTTGTGACACTAATAGACCCTTCCTGAACACCCCAGATACCCTAGACAGGGAAGCTGAGAGGGTCACTTGGTTCGGCACCTTTTAGCTATCTTTCAAATTCTTCGAGGATGACGTATCGTCCAGACTTCTGTGGGGGTATTTCAGGTCTAAGGCGTACATGTGACGCTAACAGACTTCTTCTTTCCACCACAGAATTAATTCCTTTTCTCTGGAACGCAAATGGATGATCTTCTCTTGAATCCTCACTCTTCAACTTCCTCGGATATTATCGTCTGCGTCTCGGATATCTCGGGTGTTTCTTCTCGTCTATCGCGTTCTTGTGACACTAATAGACCCTTCCGGAACACCCCAGATACCCGAGACAGGGAAGCTGAGAGGGTCACTTGGTTCGGCACCTTTTAGCTATCTTTCAAATTCTTCGAGGATGACATATCGTCCAGACTTCTGTGGTGGTTTTTCAGATCTGTAGCGTACTTGTGTCGCTAACAGACTTCTTTCCACCACAGAATTTGTAGGTACCTGTAAATAAAAACTAAAGTCGCGAGCAAAATTTCAGACCACTGCACGTGTTTGAGTTCTTGAACGCATTCAAGATTCTTTGTGCCATTTCATGTTTTGATGGCAGCGAACACATGCTAATGCTTTAAGTTTGCGTGAATATATTACCTTTATTGGTAGTGCATATTGGAGTTCGTTGGAGAGACTGGTGTCATTTTTTATGTGTAAAGAGAATAAGGCCTTAATTACTGTTGATCTAGTTGAAAATTGACAACCGTGTTCAAAATTCTAATTTTGAATGGAAACAGATTCCTACTGAGATTGTCAACAGCGCGTTTTATTAAATAAATGTCAATGAAATTCAAGTTCCCGTGAAAACGTTTCGAAAAGAAAACTAAAAGTAAACAGCTTAAAGTGTTTGTCGTGTTATGAGAAAAATATTCGTACAAACTTAAGTACCAACTCGAAAAAAACTAAATTTCTTATTTCTATAAATGCATCAACGACAGTTTGATACACAGTGAAATTCACTTTTGTCTTTTTGGTACTTTACTCATTGAATCTTGTAATATATATTGGAAAGGGGGAGGAAAAGTGTGAAATTCTGTGTAATTTTTTAACGCTACAACTGTAAAGATATCTTCTACAAGGGTGGTAGGTGTACCGGGCCCGAATTGCATTTATAAAACTACATTAACTTTAAGGTGGTCTTAAAATTTTGCAAACGACTGCAAAAAATGCTTTTTAGAAATATGTGTATAGCAATGAATTAAAATAAAATGCAGATATAAAAAATTTATCAAAAGGATAAAACTTTTTAAAGAAAGAGCGAAATTCCATCCTTTCATTCTCGGAATTGCACACATATTTGAAGACCTTAGATTGTTTCGAAATAAATGTGATCTCTTGAGGCATATAGGTGTTGTTTGGAAAGAAAGATAACCTCTCACCTGTAAAAAAGATATTGGAGCCTTGTTCTTAATTTTGATTACTGAGTTTAGTAAAGTAATAGAAAGAAGCTTAATAAATATTTCTCACCTAAAGAAAATAATTTTCCATCCACGTCATCCTTTTTTTATACGGAAAGTAATTGTGGTGTGTGTTGCGTGCTTTTGACATGAAGAGACTTATTCTGGGCACCACAGATTTCGTTTTCTCTGAAACTCAAATGGAATAATCTTCTCTTAAATCCTCACTCTTCAGCTTCCTCGAATATTATAGTCTGCGTCTCGGATATCTCGGGTGTTTCTTCTCGTCTATCGCGTTCTTGTGACACTAATAGACCCTTCCTGAACACCCCAGATACCCTAGACAGGGAAGCTGAGAGGGTCACTTCGTTCTGCACATTTTAGCTATCTTTCAAATTCTTCGAGGATGACGTATCGTCCAGACTTCTGTGGGGTATTTCAGGTCTAAGGCGTACATGTGACGCTAACAGACTTCTTCTTTCCTCCACAGAATTAATTCCTTTTCTCTGGAACGCAAATGGAACGATCTTCTCTTGAATCCTCACTCTTCAGCTTCCTCGGATATTATCGTCTGCGTCTCGGATATCTCGGGTGTTTCTTCTCGTCTATCGCGTTCTTGTGACACTAATAGACCCTTCCGGAACACCCCAGATACCCGAGACAGGGAAGCTGAGAGGGTCACTTGGTTCGGCACCTTTTAGCTATCTTTCAAATTCTTCGAGTATGACGTATCGTCCAGACTTCTGTGGTGGTATTTCAGGTCTGTGGCGTACTTTTTTCGCTAACAGACTTCTTCTTTCCACCACAGAATTTGTAGGTACCTGTAAATAAAAACTACAGTCGCGAGCAAAATTTCAGACCACTGCACGTGTTTGAGCTCTTGAACACATTCAAGATTCTTTGAGTCATTTCATGTTTTGATGGCAGCGAACACATTCTAATAGTATAAGTTTGCGTGACTATTACGTTTATTTGAGTTCGTTGGAGAGACTGGCGTCTTTTTTTATGTGTAACGAGAATAAAGTCTTAATTACTGTTGATCAAGTCGAAAATTGACAACCATGCTCGAAATTCTAATTTTGAATGGAAACAAATTCCTACTTAAATTGTCAACAGCGCGTTTTATTAATTAAATGTCAATGAAATTCAAGTTCCCGTGAAAACGTTTCGAAAAGAAAACAAAAAGTAAACAGCTTAAAGTGTTTGTCGTGTTATGAGAAAAATATTTGTACAACCTTAAGTACCAACTCGAAAAAAACTAAATTTATTAAATTCTATAAATGCATCAACGACAGTTTGATACACAGTGAAATTCACTTTTGTCTTTTTGCTACTTTACTCATTGAATCTTGTAATATATATTGGAAAGGGGGAGGAAAAGTGTGAAATTCTGTGTAATTTTTCAATGCTACAACTGTAAAGATATCTTCTGCAAGGGTGGTAGGTGGACCGGTCCCGAATTGCATTTATAAAATTACATTAATTTTTATGGTGGTCTTAAAATTTTGCAAATGACTGCAAAAACCGCTTTTTAGAAATATGTGCATAGCAATGAATTAAAATAAAATGCAGATATATAAAAAAAATTTATCAAAAGGATAAAACTTTTTAAAGAACAGGAAAAGTTTCATCCAATTATTTTCGGAATTGCACACATATTTGAAGACCTTAGATTGTTTCGAAATCAATGTGATCTTGAGGCATGTAGGTGTTGTTTGGAAAGAAAGATTACCTCTCACCTGTAGAAAAGAAATTGGAGCCTAGTTCTTAATTTTGATTTCTGAGTTTAGTAAAGAAATAGAACGAACAGCATAATAAATAATTCTCACCTAAAGCAAATAATTTTCCTTCCACGTCATCCTTTTTTTATCCGGAAAGTAATTGTGGTGTGTGTTGCATGCTTTTGACATGAAGAGACTTATTCTGGGCACCACAGATTTCGTTTTCTCTGAAACTCAAATGGAATGATCTTCTCTTAAATCCTCACTCTTCAGCTTCCTAGAATATTATAGTCTGCTTCTCGGATATCTCGGGTGCTTCTTCTCGTCTATCGCGTTCTTGTGACACTAATAGACTCTTCCGGAACACCAAAGATACCCGAGACAGGGAAGCTGAGAGGGTCACTTGGTTCGGCACCTTTTAGCTATCTTTCAAATTCTTCGAGTATGACGTATCGTCCAGACTTCTGTGGTGGTATTTCAGGTCTGTGGCGTACTTGTTTCGCTAACAGACTTCTTCTTTCCACCACAGAATTTGTAGTTACCTGTAAATAAAAACTACAGTCGCGAGCAAAATTTCAGACCACTGCACCTGTTTGAGTTCTTGAACACATTCAAGATTTTTTGAGTCATTTCATGTTTTGATGGCAAAGAACTCATTCTAATGCTATAAGTTTGCGTGACTATTACGTTTATTGGTAGCTGCATATTGGAGTTTGTTGGAGAGACTGGTGTCATTTTTTATGTGTAAAGAGAATAAGGCCTAATTACTGTTGATCTATGGTGAAAATTGACAACCGTGTTCAAAATTCTAATTTTGAATGGAAACAGATTCCTACTGAAATTGTCAACAGCGCGTTTTATTAATTAAATGTCAATGAAATTCAAGTTCCCGTGAAAACGTTTCAAAAAGAAAACAAAATGAAACAGCTTAAAGTGTTTGTCGTGTTAGGAGAAAAATATTCGTACAAACTTAAGTACCATCTCGAAGAAAACTAAATTTGTTATTTCTATAAATGCATCAACGACAGTTTGATACACAGTGAAATTCACTTTTGTTTTTTGCTACTTTACTCATTGAATCTTGTAATATATATTGGAAAGGGGGAGGAAAAGTGTGAAATTCTTGTAATTTTTTAACGCTACAACTGTAAAGATATCTTCTACAAGGGTGGTAGGTGTACCCGGCCCGAATTGCCTTTATAAAACTACATTGAGTTTTTAAGGTGGTCTTAAAATTTTGCAAACGACTGCAAAAAATGCTTTTTAGAAATATGTGTATAGCAATGAATTAAAATAAAATGCAGATATAAAAAAATTTATCAAAAGGATAAACTTTTTAAAGAAAGAGCGAAATTCCATCCTTTCATTTTCGGATTTGCACACATATTTGAAGACCTTAGATTGTTTCGAAATAAATGTGATCTCTTGAGCATATAGGTGTTGTTTGGAAAGAAAGATTACCTCTCACCTGTAAAAAGAAATTGGAGCCTGGTTCTTAATTTGATTACTGAGTTTAGTAAAGAAATAGAAAAAGCATAATAAATATTTCTCACCTAAGCAAATAATTTCCTTCCACGTCATCCTTTTTTTATCCGGAAAGTAATTGTGGTGTGTGTTGCATGCGTTTGACATGAAGAGACTTATTCTGGGCACCACAGATTTCGTTTTCTCTGAAACTCAAATGGAATGATCTTCTCTTAAATCCTCACTCTTCAGCTTCCTGAATATTATAGTCTGCTTCTCGATATCTCGGGTGTTTCTTCTCGTCTATCGCGTTCTTGTGACACTAATAGACCCTTCCGGAACACCCCAGATACCCGAGACAGGGAAGCTGAGAGGGTCACTTGGTTCGGCACCTTTTAGCTATCTTTCAAATTCTTCGAGTATGACGTATCGTCCAGACTTCTGTGGTGGTATTTCAGGTCTGTGGCGTACTTGTTTCGCTAACAGACTTCTTCTTTCCACCACAGAATTTGTAGGTACCTGTAAATAAAAACTACAGTCGCGAGCAAAATTTCAGACCACTGCACCTGTTTGAGTTCTTGAACACATTCAAGATTTTTTGAGTCATTTCATGTTTTGATGGCAAAGAACTCATTCTAATGCTATAAGTTTGCGTGACTATTGCGTTTATTGGTAGCTGCATATTGGAGTTAGTTGGAGAGACTGGTGTCATTTTTTATGTGTAAAGAGAATAAGGCCTTAATTACTGTTGATCTAGGTGAAAATTGACAACCGTGTTCAAAATTCTAATTTTGAATGGAAACAGATTCCTACTGAAATTGTCAACAGCGCGTTTTATTAATTAAATGTCAATGAAATTCAAGTTCCCGTGAAAACGTTTCGAAAAGAAAACAAAAGGTAAACAGCTTAAAGTGTTTGTCGTGTTATGAGAAAAATATTCTTACAAACTTAAGTACCAACTCGAAAAAAAACTAAATTTGTTATTTCTATAAATGCATCAACGACAGTTTGATACACAGTGAAATTCACTTTTGTCTTTTGCTACTTTACTCATTGAATCTTGTAATATATATTGGAAAGGGGAGGAAAAGTGTGAAATTCTGTGTAATTTTTTAACGCTACAACTGTAAAGATATCTTCTACAAGGTGGTAGGTGTACCCGGCCCGAATTGCCTTTATAAAACTACATTGAGTTTTTAAGGTGGTCTTAAAATTTTGCAAACGACTGCAAAAAATGCTTTTTAGAAATATGTGTATAGCAATGAATTAAAATAAAATGCAGATATAAAAAAATTTATCAAAAGGATAAAACTTTTAAAGAAAGAGCGAAATTCCATCCTTTCATTTTCGGATTTGCACACATATTTGAAGACCTTAGATTGTTTCGAAATAAATGTGATCTCTTGAGGCATATAGGTGTTGTTTGGAAAGAAAGATACCTCTCCCTATAAAAAAGAAATTGGAGCCTGGTTCTTAATTTAAAATTAGTTTAGTAAAGAAATAGAAAGAAGCATAATAAATATTTCTCACCTAATTCAAATAATTTTCCTTCCACGTCATCCTTTTTTTATCCGGAAAGTAATTGTGGTGTGTGTTGCATGCTTTTGACATGAAGAGACTTATTCTGGGCACCACAGATTTCGTTTTCTCTGAAACTCAAATGGAATGATCTTCTCTTAAATCCTCACTCTTCAGCTTCCTAGAATATTATATTCTGCGTCTCGGATATCTCGGGTGTTTCTTCTCGTCTATCGCGTTCTTGTGACACTAATAGACCCTTCCTGAACACCCCAGATACCCTAGACAGGGAAGCTGAGAGGGTCACTTGGTTCGGAACCTTTGAGCTATCTTTCAAATTCTTCGAGGATGACGTATCGTCCAGACTTCTGTGGTGGTATTTCAGGTCTAAGGCGTACATGTGACGCTAACAGACTTCTTCTTTCCACCACAGAATTAATTCCTTTTCTCTGGAACGCAAATGGAATGATCTTCTCTTGAATCCTCACTCTTCAGCTTCCTCGGATGTTATCGTCCGCGCCTCGGATATCTCGGGTGTTTCTTCTCGTCTATCGCGTTCTTGTGACACTAATAGACCCTTCCTGAACAACAAAGATACCCGAGACAGGGAAGCTGAGAGGGTCACTTGGTTGGGCACATTTTAGCTATCTTCCAAATTCTTCGAGGATGACGTATCGTCCAGACTTCTGTGGGGGTATTTCAGGTCTAAGGCGTACATGTGACGCTAACAGACTTCTTCTTTCCTCCACAGAATTAATTCCTTTTCTCTGGAACGCAAATGGAACGATCTTCTCTTGATTCCTCACTCTTCAGCTTCCTCGGATATTATCGTCTGCGTCTCGGATATCTCGGGTGTTTCTTCTCGTCTATCTCGTTCTTGTGACACTAATAGACCCTTCCGGAACACCCCAGATACCCGATACAGGGAAGCTGAGAGGGTCACTTGGTTCGGCACCTTTTAGCTATCTTTCAAATTCTTCGAGTATGACGTATCGTCCAGACTTCTGTGGTGGTATTTCAGGTCTGTGGCGTACTTGTTTCGCTAACAGACTTCTTTCCACCACAGAATTTGTAGAAACCTGTAAATAAAAACTACAGTCGCGAGCAAAATTTCAGACCACTGCACCTGTTTGAGTTCTTGAACACATTCAAGATTTTTTAGTCATTTCATGTTTTGATGGCAAAGAACTCATTCTAATGCTATAAGTTTGCGTGACTATTGCGTTTATTGGTAGCTGCATATTGGAGTTTGTTGGAGAGACTGGTGTCATTTTTTATGTGTAAAGAGAATAAGGCCTTAATTACTGTTGATCTAGGTGAAAATTGACAACCGTGTTCAAAATTCTAATTTTGAATGGAAACAGATTCCTACTGAAATTGTCAACAGCGCGTTTTATTAATTAAATGTCAATGAAATTCAAGTTCCGTGAAAACGTTTCGAAAAGAAAACAAAATTAAACAGCTTAAAGTGTTTGTCGTGTTATGAGAAAATATTCGTACAAACTTAAGTACCAACTCGAAAAAAACTAAATTTGTTCTTTCTATAAATGCATCAATGACAGTTTGATACACAGTGAAATTCACCTTTGTCTTTTTGCTACTTTACTCATTGAATCTTGTAATATATATTGGAAAGGGGGAGGAAAAGTGTGAAATTCTGTGTAATTTTTTAACGCTACAACTGTAAAGATATCTTCTACAAGGGTGGTAGGTGTACCCGGCCCGAATTGCCTTTATAAAACTACATTGAGTTTTTAAGGTGGTCTTAAAATTTTGCAAACGACTGCAAAAAATGCTTTTTAGAAATATGTGTATAGCAATGAATTAAAATAAAATGCAGATATAAAAAAATTTATCAAAAGGATAAAACTTTTTAAAGAAAGAGCGAAATTCCATCCTTTCATTTTCGGATTTGCACACATATTTGAAGACCTTAGATTGTTTCGAAATAAATGTGATCTCTTGAGGCATATAGGTGTTGTTTGGAAAGAAAGATTACCTCTCACCTGTAAAAAAGAAATTGGAGTCTGGTTCTTAATTTTGATTACTGAGTTTAGTAAAGGAATAGAAAGAAGCATAATAAATATTTCTCACCTAAAGCAAATAATTTTCCATCCATGTCATCCTTTTTTTATCCGGAAAGTAATTGTGGTGTGTGTTGCATGCGTTTGACATGAAGAGACTTATTCTGGGCACCACAGATTTCGTTTTCTCGGGAACTCAAATGGAATGATCTTCTCTTAAATCCTCACTCTTCAGCTTCCTTGAATATTATATTCTGCGTCTCGGATATCTCGGGTGTTTCTTCTCGTCTATCGCGTTCTTGTGACACTAATAGACCCTTCCTGAACACCCCAGATACCCTAGACAGGGAAGCTGAGAGGGTCACTTGGTTCGGAACCTTTGAGCTATCTTTCAAATTCTTCGAGGATGACGTATCGTCCAGACTTCTGTGGTGGTATTTCAGGTCTAAGGCGTACATGTGACGCTAACAGACTTCTTCTTTCCACCACAGAATTAATTCCTTTTCTCTGGAACGCAAATGGAACGATCTTCTCTTGAATCCTCACTCTTCAGCTTCCTCGGATATTATCGTCTGCGTCTCGGATATCTCGGTTGTTTCTTCTCGTCTACCGCGTTCTTGTGACACTAATAGACTCTTCGGGAACACCCTAGATACCCGAGACAGGGAAGCTGAGAGGGTCACTTGGTTCGGCACATTTTAGCTATCTTTCAAATTCTTCGAGTATGACGTATCGTCCAGACTTCTGTGGTGGTATTTCAGGTCTGTGGCGTACTTGTTTCGCTAACAGACTTCTTCTTTCCACCACAGAATTTGTAGTTACCTGTAAATAAAAACTACAGTCGCGAGCAAAATTTCAGACCACTGCACCTGTTTGAGTTCTTGAACACATTCAAGATTTGTTGAGTCATTTCATGTTTTAATGGCAAAGAACTCATTCTAATGCTATAAGTTTGCGTGACTATTGCGTTTATTGGTAGCTGCATCTTGGAGTTTGTTGGAGAGACGGGTGTCATTTTTTATGTGTAAAGAGAATAAGGCCTTAATTACTGTTGATCTAGGTGAAAATTGACAACCGTGTTCAAAATTCTAATTTTGAATGGAAACAGATTCCTACTGAAATTGTCAACAGCGCGTTTTATTAATTAAATGTCAATGAAATTTCAAGTTCCATGAAAACGTTTCAAAAGAAAACAAAATGAAACAGCTTAAAGTGTTTGTCGTGTTAGGAGAAAAATATTCGTACAAACTTAAGTACCATCTCGAAGAAAACTAAATTTGTTATTCTATAAATGCATCAACGACAGTTTGATACACAGTGAAATTCACTTTTGTCTTTTTGCTACTTTACTCATTGAATCTTGTAATATATATTGGAAAGGGGGAGGAAAAGTGTGAAATTCTGTGTAATTTTTTAACGCTACAACTGTAAAGATATCTTCTACAAGGGTGGTAGTGTACCCGGCCCGAATT
>BMAO01006900.1:0-83520 GCA_019973975.1 Trichonephila clavata
AAAAAAATCATTATCAAATATATAAAACTGTTGGAGAATTTGAAAAAAAATTTCAAACGTCACTTGAATCTGAGAGAACATTTTCTACTATCGGGTTGTTTATAAATAAATTAAAAGTAAAGAAACTTTTTAAGAACAAGCTTTTATTTAAACGCGCTAAAAAGAATAAAATAAACTTTTCCTTTAAAACTTTTTTTACTATCAACTTATAACGTCATTACACAATTTATATGATATAAAAGCTTGTCGCAATATTTAAGTACTCATAATTACTTAGTTTGAATTTTTAAAAACCAAAATCAATCAGGTCAAGTTATTTATTTTACTTGTTTATCTACACAGGTAAATCTCGCGACAAGCTTTTATATCATATAAATTGTGTAATGACGTTATAAGTTGATAGTAAAAAAGTTTTAAAGGAAAATTTATTTTATTCTTTTTAGCGCGTTTAAATAAAAGCTTGTTCTTAAAAAAGTTTTTTTACATTTAATTTATTTTTTACTTTTTAGTTATCGCTGGACAGGTTTCTCAGCCTGTCCATCTCATTTAACGCTGGTTCGCCATCCCTGGTTTAGCTGAATTAATTCTCGCAAAATAATATTAGACTAAAAACACAATTTTTTTAAATCCGTAATTTTTAAGCAATTTTTTCAATCTTCATGCAGATTTTGGCTAACATTGTTCTACACACGAAAAAAAAAGGTTTAGTGAGATTATCTTCATAAATGACAAAGTTATTAAATGTTTAATTAAAATTTTGACTATTTTTGAAAAACTTAAAGAATATATTATTTATTTGAAATATTTTGAAGATAAGGGATGTATTTCTCTAAGATATTAGAAGAAAATTTTAATTGTTTATTAAAAACTTCAAAAGGGATTTAAATATTTGTATTAATCAATAAAATGCTTAAGACTAAAAACGCATTTTGTAATAAAAAAAGAAAGTTTTATCAAATAATGATAATTTTTTGCTGGACATTGAATATCTTCTACGTAAGAATCTATTTTTTTTAATTGCTCAGATCATCTTTAGAAACTTGATTTTGAAAAAATAAATAATTAAATTCAAATAAAATTAACAGATTCTATTTGTAATTAAATTTAAGGACACATGTCGTAGTGTGTGTTTAGATTACTGGTGATAAAATGAGGTATATTTAAATTACTCGTAGGCTTAAAATTAGAAAATTTCTTTAAAAAATTACTTCATTTTATTGTAAAATTATTTTTTTAATCGAAAATATATTGCATTTCTAGATAATATTTTTCTCTTATTGTTTTCCTAGCGGATTCCTTTTTGATGGGTAAGATACATTAAAAAAATGATCTTTCCGATTCTGTAATTATTTTTTGTCTGAGTTTCATAGATTAAAGTTAGATAAATTATTTAAAGAATTTCTTCAATACTCCATCTCAGTTTAACTTGGCAGCGTTGAGAAAGGTATACAATGTACCAATCTACTTGAAAAATAGCTCTACTTTTTTGTTTTGAATTTAAATCCAAGGAAATAGATAGAAATTTGTAAAAAAATTGCATACGTTGTAGAAATTAGATTGTTTTTACGTTGTAGAAATGTAATTATTTTTTAGACAAAGTTAATTAATACTGTCAATAGCGCAACGTTATGAAATTCCAGTTTGGCTGAAAACCGATTTTCGACGCCAAATTTTGTCATTGTTGTAACAATAAAATTATTACAACAATGCAGATATATCCAAGTTGGCGCCGAAAACTAGTTTAACGTTTTTAATTAATATCTTTTTAATTAATTGCAATATCGGAATATAAATAGTCAAAACATGCATTGTCATCCAAACTAAACGTGTATACAAAATATCAGCTCAATGGGAGGAAGATATCAGCTTCAAAATTGAGTTGCAAGATTCCACCCGAACAAATTACATACATACATACATACATACATACATACATACATACATACATTGTAAGTTAAATAAAAGCTTTTAAAATAGCTCTACTTTTTTGTTTTGAATTTAAATCCAAGAAAATAGATAGAAATTTGTAAAAAAATTGCATACGTTGTAGAAATTAGATTATTTTTACGTTGTAGAAATGTAATTATTTTTTAGACAAAGTTAATTAATACTGTCAATAGCGCAACATTATGAAATTCCAGTTTGGCTGAAAACCGATTTTCGACGCCAACTTTTGTCATTGTTGTAACAATAAAATTATTACAACACACAACGCAGATATATCCAAGTTGGCGCCCAAAACTAGTTTAACGTTTTTAATTAATCTATTTTTAATTAATTGCAATATTGGAATATAAATGGTCAAAACATGCATTGTCATCCAAACTAAACGTGTATACAAAATTTCAGCTCAATGGGAGGAATATACAGCTTCAAAATTGAGTTGCAAGATTCCACCCGAACAAATTACATACATACATACATACATACATACATACATACATACATACATTGTAAGTTAAATAAAAGCTTTTAAAATTGCTGAGAACCAGGCTGAATGATAAAAACATAAGTTACTTAGGTTTTCTTAAATCATGCTTTAAAAATGAATGATTAGCATATTTATTTGTGTGTTTTTTTAGCTCAATGTATAAATAAGTATAAATTTTGGAATTTGTGTAACCTTATTTTATGTATATATAATTATTAATACCAATTAAAAATAACTTTTTTTTATACTTTTCGAAATTTTGATGCGTTTCCGGGAATGCCAGGAATGACTGTTGCGTTCCCAGAATTTCCCAAGCATTGCGGAAAGAGAGAAAAAAACGGGAAATCAGAAGCCTTAATGTGAACTCAAAAAGTGATGTGTGTTGAATGTAAAGCTAAAGCAAAACTTAAAAGAAGAGTTTGTTTGAAATTTGATTACACACACAAATATTTTTATTTTAACTCTTATAACTGCATCAGAACTTATAACACGACTAGGAAAACTATGATTTAAAAAAAAAAACACGGATGTGAATGAAAAAAGTTCTTTTTTAGTGAGTGGCAATGAGAGATTTTCAACGTCGTGCTATAACGCAACACGAGAGCTATTGGCGACGGACCTTGTAGTTTTGAGCCTTGGTCGAGGGCTAAAGAGAACACCTGAGCAGGTACCCTCTCTCCTAACTTCCACTCATTATCAACAGGAGAACGTTTGAGCCTTGGCAAGTTTAATATTCATCAGCCCTTTCTACTTGGCGAATGTATTGCTTCATCGGATTTACAAAACCTCCAGAAAATAAAAGATTGCGAAAACGCATTCAGTATGCATTAAGACTCACCCAATAGGATTGCAGATGGTAATGGAAGGTATTTCCAGGTAAGTAGGAGATGACTTCTGGATGTCGACCACCGTCGGATATGTCCAGTAGAGAAGCAGAAACTGCAACGTCTGGAAGGAATAACCTCCAAGACACAGTAACACCACCAGAATTCTTCCCGCCTTCTTCAAGTAGATACGTCTACGCCTCATCTCGGCACTACGTTTTGAGTGAACTGTAGCCATGTTATACTGTAGGAGCCATCAAAATTAGAAGTGGCTGCTTTATTTGATTATCGTTATGTTCTTTTACTTTTTAAAATACTCAAAGCAAGACTTTCGTTCACTTAAATGCAAGCTTTCTTTTCCATATCCATTGCAAGAGGTCAAAGATAGCCAGATTATTACGAAAAAGCTCTAGAGTTTTGAATATTTGACTTGAGGGCGTCCAGTATTTAATTGCTAATATTCTACCGATGTTATTATTCGTTGAGAAATGTTCTGTGGGATTTATTTGTTTGCTGAAAATTTGGCAACCTTTGTTATGCTAATTTGAAACATACTCCAAATCGGGTACATTTCAACGCATAAGTTATTGAAAGGGAAAAGGGGTTATGCTGAAAATTAATTTCAAAATAGGTTGGTATTTTTAATTGGACCATCACAAAGGATTACGGAAAATACTTATTTGAAACATAATTTTGCTTTCAGCAATGACTGGATTTGTTTTAGCATTATGTATGAGATACGTTTTGTTTAGGTTACAATTGTTTCGTATCCAATGGCATTTTGATGATTTAACCGCTTAGGAACGCTTCCCTTAATTTCCATAACAATGAAGAACTTCAACACAACTGAATATTTTTTCTCTCTTAACTTTCAAATTCCAAAATATTTTAGAACGGGAGAACGATAGCCGAAGAATTGACAAAAAAAAGGATTTGATTGAGCATATTATAAACCACTCAGATTAACATTGTTATTCATTACACGAACGTGTCAGTTCTGCCTCACAAAGCAAATACACACTTTTCAATCAATAGCCCTCAGTCATATCTTTCGTTCCTCCTTGTGTTGTGTCCATACTTTAAAACGCATTTTACTCGAAATGTGTTCTTTGAAAATGCTCAATCGGGGCCAGCGATTGCTCAAAAAGTTTTGAAAATAATTAACTGAAATCTCTTTTGTATGTTCTGTATAATAGTAGAAGTGTTTTAACCTTCAGATTTATCAATCACTGTTTTATTGCAAAATTTACAGTCCCTTATGTTAATATAATCACTGTTTTTTAAGCAGTTTTATATAATAATTAAGATAAAGTGCTCTAGTTTTCATAAATTTAAAATATCTCTTATTCTGACGGTCATTTCAAAAAGGAATAACATAGCAACGTATCAGAATTGAAAATTTGTTCATAAACTTTTGGTACAACATGCGCTTCGTTTATGTTATTTTTTGTAAGTTTTTACCAATATTATATATATATATATATATATATATAATATATATATATATATATATATATATATATATAAATATAAATATATATATATATAAATATATATATATATATATATATCCCTTTAAGTAATAATAAATCATTTTTCTCTTTCTAATTTTAGCATATTTTTCTTAAAATGTACTAAGCAAATCTAAAAACCACAAAAAAATCCCCATACCTCCATTTTTTTTAAAAAAAGTTGTCGCAAGTATTCGGATACCTTAAGTGTTCTTGAATGACGTTTTATTGAGATTCATTTTAATAAATCGAAAGCACAAAACTCCATTGCCGCGTCGTAGGATGATTTTACACGTATTTCGTTAAATGAGATAGACTTTATTCCTATTTTTAATTCTTTCTTTGCTAATTAAGCGGCAGTTGACGTAGACGTGTGATTAGAGGTTTTGTCCATATGAAGCTCGACTTTATCAATGTCCTTTCCATATAAAGTAGGATTTTCTTATTCAAAAATTGGTTCTAAAATATTCTGCTGCTTGTAGAGTGAATAACCTTTACTTTACTTCAGACTTTTTTGATTTTTAATTTGCTGTTGTTATAAAATCCTGCAGCTATCATGAATCCCTTTCGCAATTTTACTGTACACTGACGGGGCCATTTCGTACAGTGTCATTCCCGTCAGTAGTGCAATAGAAAATTGATCTTCTTTTACTACAGTCACTTAAATATACCCATACCTCATCGAGTATTACCTCAAATTTCCATTTTTCAGCAGCTAGATATTTTTTTTACATAATTTTCTACAATTTGCTTTTTTTTCAGCAATATGTTTTAAAAAAGGAGACGAACTTTAGGTTTAAATAACTGTTTTAACTTGAAATCCTTATGAATGATTTTAATTACAGTTCCGGAAGATATTTTTAGTTTTGATTCAATGAATCTTTGAGTCAGCGGATTTTCTTTTAGGATCAGAGACTTTACTTTCTTGATAGTAGCCTGCCTTTGAACAGTTTTAGGATGAAGTTTCACGGCCATGTTTTCATTTTTACTTTCTGCTAGACGCTTTTTCCCTTTCAAGTTTAGTATGTTATAAATACCTTTGATTGAAATGCAGCAACCGAGATTTTTACACCGCTTTCTAATTTGTTGATATGAATATTTATCCTTGGAAAGCGTTATTACGTAACCTTCAAGCCATATATTATTTTGGGGGGCCATTTTTAAAATAAATTTTTTATTTTACATTCTAATCAAAAGAAACCCTTAGCAAACAATTATTCTGAAGTGGCCAAAGTTTCGTCTCAAAATGAAAACAAGAAGATGAATTATAAATGTATGAGCGACCTTCTGTATAAGGCAATGTTCTCTTTTCAAGAAAATTACTAAGCCTATAATAAGCACTTTTAAAATTTGGAAGTTTTCTAATATTTTATATTTTTCACCAAAACTGATTAAATATATAGAAAATATAAGAAATATAAGAGAAAATATATCTGAAAATATAAGAGACTAAATATTTTACTTACGAAGATATTTTCATTAGAATTTATTATTTTTTCAAAGCAAGATGCTAAATTTTGCAATTTTAAATATTTTGATTTAGAAAATTACTGAAGGTAATAAAGGGTGGTGAGTGGGTGAATGTGAAGTTTTATGGCACAAAGAGCTAATTCTGGTGAAACTGCGTTCAGGGTGATGAAGGAGGTGACAGAAATCAAATGGCTGTTGATTTAGCCTCTAGAATCGGGCCTTATGTTGATTACAACCCGCTTTTAAAAAAAACACTGCCAATTTCATTGAAAATACCCAAACCGCAAATTTTAACGTTAGTATACAAATGTAACTAAAAATAATTTAAGCATTTTAAGTGTCTTTATTTGGTTATAGAATTCCCTTCAAGTATCCACCGCTGATCAATAAGTCGAACAAAGTAATTTAGAATGAGAGAGTGTTTTTTCGTCGCACTATGAAGACACATAAGGGCTATTGGTGATGGACCTCATAATTTCGAACCATGGTTAAGTGACAAGAACAACACCTGAGATCTGCCACCTCCCTTTACAAACTACCACACCACGCCAATAGGAAGACTTTGAGCCACGATAGATTTAAAGTGTAACAGTTCTTCTACACGGCAAGTCTTCAGCGGCACTAGAACTCAGGCTCATTCACGCCTAGCTCATGACCCCTAAGTAATTTAGAATATGCCCCTTAAAGAATTTTTGGGAATGCGTGTATGTTTAATGATTGAATTCGCATTAAATACTAAAATCAAGCTATTTAGGGCATATTATATACTTCTTGAAAAATAAAAAATTTTCTGGGAAAATTATTTTTAAGAGTTAATTGTGTTAATTCAATTAATAAATTAATTTCCGCGATTTAGACCCTTTTGAACCATAAAATAACATCATTTTGTGTCTAAATGTTTATTATTATTATTATTATTGTTTTACAGTTTTATTGAGATTTTAGTTTGAAAAGGATAAAACTTCGTAAATATTGCTTGAACATAAAAATGTTTTAAAGTATAATTTCAGAAATAAAGTACTGTGTGTGAATAAAATATAATGAAGCTGTCTTATTATTTTTCCCATAAAACCACTTTTTAGATGTATTGTCAGCTAAGAATTTAAGTCGACGTTAGTTCAAAAAAAAAATTTCTAAATTCATTGTGAATTCGATTGTACCACAAAATATTTGTGATTCCTATCAATTTTTTTTCGAAAATGTATTATTACTTTCTAATTTCCTTCATTAATTTAATATACTAATTCGTATACCCATTTCTATTCGACTTGTAATAATTTATCTAAAAGCTTTAAAAAGGTTTTTAAAATTAATTTTTAAAAAAGACAAAGAAAAAAATAAGTAAACATACTATATTGACAGCTATCTACTATATCGAATCTGTTGGGTTTTATACATATTTATTTATCTGCTCACCATTTCTTCCTACAAATAAAATCTTCTTCCTGAACATTTTCTAGGCATTATTTCTACCCTCTTTCACAGAAAAAATCATTTCGGAAATTCATCTATTGTTTATTAGTATCACATTTCTAAGCCACATGAAGGCTGTTGGCGATGAACCTCGTAATCTGGAACGTCATTAAGAAACGATGACAATACCCGAGTTGCAATCCCATTCTCTCAAATTCTTGCATCCCGTCAAAGTCTTGATAGCCTTAGCAGATTTAAAATGGCCCTCTTCATGGAAAGTCATCAGCGTCAAACAATAAAGATGAGTGCATATATCCTTAAAAAGGTGTGAAACTTTCAAGTTTTCTCGTCAACATTTTTGCTTATTGTTTTCATGGTTTAGAATACTAAATGAAAGAGAAACATAAGCTTACAAAACGTTAAAAAATCTTCAGCTCTTTTTTTTTAAATTTTTTTTTTCTTTTTTATTTTTATTATTTCTGTATGCTGTAAATTGCTAAATTATTACTCCTTAAAACTTCAAAAGTTGAAATCGATAATTTCTTTTTAAAAAAAATAGGAAATATAGTGCAATTAAAAATCAAACAGGAAACAAGTTTTCATTGAAGGTTAGAACCGTATAAATGAGCCGTGAAAATTAAGTCTACAAATGAAGATAGGAAAATATTCTTGAGAAAATGCAGAAACGCGCGATTTAACTTTTTTTTAAATTCATAATATGTCCATAGCAACTGATACGGCATTTATTATTAAAGAATTGCTTTTTTTATTTAATCTTTATCAAACTGCAGCCATTTTATATTATAAAACAGAGCAACAAAAAAATCTACCTTTTATTAAAAAAACCTTTCTTCTATAACAAAAATTGTTTTCCCATAAATTTATGTATGTTAACCCCATTCCCACATTTCTTCAAAAAAGTGTATTCCTTTTCATTCGTCAATAATTTTTACAATCTATTTCTCTATTTATATTGTCAGCACAATGGCAACAACTTTTGTATTCTTGCAATTTATACGATATAACCTATAAGATTCTTAAGAGAATATGCTTGATTAACATGTTTACAAAAAAATTTTTACTCGTGTTTGCTTAAAGATTATTGAGACAATATTCAATTCCTTTTCATAACATAGTTAATTTGAACTTTTTTTTTTTAAAGAATTGTACTCATAAACACAAAATAATAATAATAATATTGAATAATAGACGACAAGTGCGACATGTTCCACTCCGACTAAAACGGACTTATCTTTTGACAGATTTATATTTTTCATTCAAACAAGTAATAAAACTAGAACAAAAAGCACACACAAAAAAAAATCTATGCAAGTATGTGTGTGTGATTATTGTTCATATTAAAAAATATATATTATGTTCTTTATTGTACCTATGTAGTTCTCTGTCTTCATTTACTACTATCTAAAGTGCCCGTTCTTTTCACACGGCCTAATTTTTAAGAATAAAATTCAGCTCGTAAGTATAATATTTTTAAATGAGTTAACGCCTTTAAAATAATTTACAGCGAACTGCAATTCGGTCACGAATGAGAGAATTATTTAAGAGAAACATATATTTGAATCTAAAACAGAAAATCAACATGACAATTTATATCTAAATAATTATGAAAGGAAAGTAATAACAAGAGAAGTAAGTTTCAAAACTACTGTCTCTGAGATATATACTCCAAAGTAAATAATCATCAACAACAAAAAACTGTGTGTGTCGGCTCCGACACACGACTGGAGTTTACTCCTTATGTATGATTGTTAAGCGATTATACAGTCGGCAAACAGGGTTAATAAACGCATCTCATAATACTGAAACCATGCATGTATTTTCTTTATTCTATTCACATTTTTCAAATAGATTCGGTAAAATAATATATATATAAATATATATACCTCAATTGTTGTTGTTGTCGTGTCCTTCCCGCAGGGAAGGAATGAAAGTTGCCATTGCCTGTGAGAAGGGTTGGAATTCTTAACGATAGATGGCGACACCACCTATCTCCACCTCCACAATTTTGGCATGGAACTGAAGGGGAGAGAAATATTCTCCAGCCCCCTGCACTCGTGGGTTCTGCTGCGACCGCCCATAAGACTTTCAGACCCATTGATTTAACGAGCACGTACTCCGTCTATACTCGGTGGTATTTAGTGGTATCGGGCATCAAACCCAAGCCCTCCGGTCTGGAGTCCGATGCTCTAACCACTAGGCTACCCACGGCCATACCTCAATTATGTTACATAAATATATGTTAAAAAAGTTGATTTACCTACTATTAATATCACTGTGAGTATTAATTACATTATCTTGCCATTATTAATCACTATGACAAGAGGCTTGAGGTGACTGAAGAACGTTGGTAGATGCGTGATTTACGAATCGTGAAAGCATCGCATTAATGGTTGTACCACACCTAGTTGTCCCCAGTGCTCTACCAGAAACAAAATCCAAATTAAGCTCTGGTTTTAAGAATTGTACTAATATTACCGTTACAAAGGGAATATAACGAAGTATATTGGTTGTGGTGTTGAAATAATTGGCTCGAAAACTGGTTTTCGACGCCAATTAAGCTAAAACGCTAGTAAACGAAGCTTGCGTATTTTTTTAAAGTTTTATTTATTTTTTTGAGGGCTTGGTTTTTAAAATATACTTTCCAAATCACCCACGCATAGATAACAAATAACGATAATTTTTAAACAAAAATTCTTAGAAAAAAAACTTTATAAATGATTTCTTGTAAAAAGAGTATTAGGCGAAAAGTACAAAACTATTTTAAAATCCATAATTTTTAAACATTTTTTTTAATCTTTGAACAAAACACGGATAACAAAATTTGACATTTGGAAAAAAGTTCTGTGTGATTATTTTTATAAATAGCGAAGTTATGAAATGTTTAGTTAAAATTTTAAATATTTTTTGACAAATCGCAAAAAATTATTTTCTGCATTTTATATTTTGCATCACTGATTCTAAAAGAACAGAGTATGAACTTTTTTTAGTACAGAATTTCGATACATTACATTGACAATAAATCCGTACAGAATGGTTGAAAAATTAGTTTAATAAAAACGCATCAATATTGATTTATTTTAGAAAAAAACGTAAAAAATGCCAAATTTTGTTTTTTTTATTTAAAAAAACGATATCGTATTGTGGTGAAATAAGTAAACTTTTCGATTTTTGATTCGCGCGCAGCTCAAGGTTACAATAAAAGGATTAATGGAGGTGCAATTCGCTAAAAGTGCAAGTTCTTCAATCAAATATGGCTGGAAGAAATCATCTGGATGACTTCACTCGTGGAAGAATGATTGGAAAGCTGGTAGAGGGCCGTAGTTTGACCAGTGTAGCTGAAGAGTTCGGAATCAACAAAAGTGACGTTTCGCGCGCTTGGAAAGTCTTCTAAACCATAGGTACAGATGTTAGAAAGGTTGGCGGTGATCTCCCCAGGAAAACAACTACAGTGGATGGCCGATATATCGTTCTGAAGGTGAAGAAAGGCCAATACCAGCCAGCAAGCGCCATTACACAGCAACTGTATATAGTGACGGGGGAACAAGTGTCGCAGTTTACTGCGGCCAGACGGCTTCACAAAAGTGGCCTATTGACCCATCGACCTGAACGCTGCATCCCTGTGAAAGCTGACCATCTGTGGCACCGTTTAAAGTGATGTAAGGAGCACAAAAACTGGACATCTCATAGATGGAGTCGTGTCCCCTTTAAGAATGAGGACCGGTTCAGTGCCACAAGCAATTCTCAGCTCTGTGGCATCGTGAGACTCGGAAGCGTAATTTTGACACCAGGCAAACCATTAAAAATACTTTTATTGTGATCTAAAAATGCTTTATTTGAGTTACAACATTCAGAAAATCACTGGGAAGAGAGAAAAGTCACTTTCAGGTACTAGTTCTATTTAGCCAGCCGGTTGCATCCGTATCCACTCCTCACTTCTTATCCGGGCATCAGGTCTTCAGGATACGGAGTACGAAAATTAGATAGCCGAATTTCTCTACCGCTGGCACTCGCCTCTCGCTTCCTGCTTAGTCCGCCGTATACTGTCTCAGGAGTCGATCTCTCTTTAGCCTGGTTAAGCTCCAGAGCGGGTCAACTCCACGCACTCATCAACCCCCATTGGCAGGTTTCAACCTTTTGCACCCTACACCTCGGTCTCGCTAGCCCACTATTGGTGCAGGGGAAACAAAGGCTCGGGTCTCTCTCAAAGGTTTCCGGTGACCAGGGCTTGGCTGACATCTGGTTCTCGAACCACCTCACCACCTCTTCCTCTTTTGATGATACCCGCCGCTGTCTGCCGAGGCGCCAGCCTTTTAAGACGAACAATCACTGCCTATGGATGAAAAATAATACAGTAATTCCCAGCCTATAGTGTTACCAGTTACACAGGCGCCAACAGTCCAGATGTCCGACAAAGCACAAGGACGCCAAAGCCACGTGCTCTCCAGCTGTAGTATGCGTCATGAATAGGAGCGATTTCTCCTTTGTGACTACGTCACAACGCCAATTGATTTAGCGAGAGGTTGGGACACAGTTTCATTCAAGTAACATCATGGAGAGAGACCGTTGTGGTGGCCATGGAGTTGTCTGGGGACGCAATATGCTGAACGAGTGGACTGAGCTCCATGTTTTCGTCAGAGGTTCTTTAACCGGAGATCGTTATTGTAAGTAGATGATCCTTCCCCATGTGAGTCTGTTTCGAGGTACTATTGGACCTGACTTCGTTTTTATGGATGATAATACACGGCCATACCGGGTTGCTGAAGGTCAACAATGAAGTGAAGATATCATTCGAATGATTTGTCCAGCGTTCTCCCTTGATTTTAATCCCATAGAACATGTGTGGGATGCTTTTGGGAGACGCCTTGTGGCACGATTACATCCTCCGGGGAACACCCAGCAACTGAAACAGATGGTAATTGAGAAATTAACACTTACCACAAGAACTGTAGGACAATCTAATGCTGAGTATGGAGGGATGGTGCAAAGCAACCATTGCAATAGGGGGAACATATCCCATGCTGAGCAAAATCTGCTTGTTGTTCTTCCTCTTAGACAGACAATCATGTGTAACGATACTATGAGTTCAATAAAGTCTTTTTTTTTGTTGTTGTTGTTTAATTCCATACATATGCATTGTATGCATATAGTATGGAAAAACATCAAATTCATTTTGGCGTATCTATGCTTTCGCCGTAGTCTAAGTACAAAATGCTGTCACTAATTTCTGAATTTCATATCTGTCAGATGATTTATCGTGGAGTTATGGCAAAAAAACACCTATTGCTTAAGTTTTGCACACCAATGTATGTATATATGTATACAATTCATAAAGTAACTACATGAAGAACAGATTGTCGGAAGTAAAATTAAACAATGATGCCGTGAGATGTAAAATCTGATCAACTTTGAATTTAAAGAAATCCAACAGAGAAAATATGAACAAATTGTTTAAAAATGCATCTCATCTTAAACAGTTTCAGCAAAGAGCTTCAGGATAAACAATTTTTACTGATTTTTAATCTGAAGCAAAGTTGAGAACTTGTCAGTTATAGTGATCATGCAGCCAAATTAGACAACTTCGATAATACTGGCTGCCGATAAAAATAGAGGGCCTTTATTATCTTCACAATATTTAGCAATCTGTTAATATCAATTAGATTGAAATAAGTGACATTTTCCTTCTGTGATAATTTAGCTAAAATTTTCTACTGTTTTGTTACAGTGATAAAAACATGGAATTTATGCCAATGAAGGGGGAAAGTAATATTTTTCAATGGCAATAAATATCATAGCAACAGCTTTTTCGATCAAATAGTTGTGTTGTGCAGATGAAAGCAAGTGAGAAATGCCTCTGAAGTGTATTGATATTCATATGACGATTTAGTTCTGAAGCTTTACTTAGTATTGGCTTAACAAACTTCTCTGCCATGATATTAATATCAGATGGATTGTATCCTAGTAACAATCACAGATTGGTAGCATTACTTATGTTCGGGTGGGCAATAATTCAGAAAAGCAATTACCATAACCCAAGTTCCTTTAACTGAAAAATACCCAAATATGTGTTGTGACCTCAGGCCACCCTTACACTAATACCTTCCTGTCTATCTGAAAATACTTCTGAATGTGTAGGCGGATTTAAATGATCAAAAAACATAATTGCAATTTAAATAGATTTATTGATTCTTATCAGTAAATACGTTTAGACACACACAATTCAAGAAAAACAAATAAGAGTAGAGTAACGAAGCGGGGAATCAATACTAGCGGATTACACAGAATATATCAACTGAATCTAGGAAAGCTTAAACGCACACAATTACAGTTACTCCACGTGCGAATAATCTCAATATCTTAAACAAAATCACTGACCTTATATTTTACATCGGCTGTTCCTTTGTGACGACTTCGGCCCTTTTATGGCTGGGTGAAGAATCCACGCTCAGTAATAATGATTTTCACTATTTTTCAATCCGCTTCTCTTCACGTACCTCCACACGTATATCTACAATTGTCAACAACTTCGTGTCGACGTCTCGATCTTTAATTCACTTGACTTCTCTCTTCCTATCACTTAACTTCTTAACTCGCGAAAACCGAACTTATATAATATATCTTATTTACATAAATCACGCCTGGCTCTCTGTGAAGATTGGTTGAAATAAATAAATTGCTTTAAGAAAATAGAGGAGATTAGTAAAAGATCGTATAGATCCGTCACATATGTACAAATTGTTTGCTTTGAATATCAACATAAAGTTAATCTATAATGCATGGGAAAATCAAGATATCTCATTTAACCGTTTGCCTGATTATCCCGAATTATCTCGGGTTCGTATATGTTGAAGTTAATTATTATCCCGAGAAAACTCGGGTGAAGCAGAATTTGTCAGTACGATTTATTTTATCACGGTTTTATTCTGCCTGCAGGAAATTAAAAAAAATTTCAACTTTGTGATTGGCAGTTTGAACAATTTTTATAACTCGCCAGGTTTGGCTGGTATGTTAGTCAAGAAGACTGATGTGTGGAACATTCCGATTGAATAGAAAAGATTTACCTCGAGATCTAAAGACAAAAAAAATTAAAAAAGGAGAAATTATTGGGTATCAGAGAGGGAAAGTAACTGTAATGAAATGGTAAAATAAGAAGGATGTTAGTCTTATTTCCACGCCGTGTAGGGGAGCGATGCACGTTAAATCTGTCGAGAGATCAAACGTCCTCCCATTGGTGTGGTGTGGTAGTTAGGAGAGGGGGTGCCAGCTCAGGTGTCGTCCGCGTCACTTGACCATGGTTGAAAATTACGCGGACCGTCGCCAAAAGCCTTCGTGTTGCTAATCAGTGCGACGTTAATATTCACTCACTCTCTCAGTCTTATTTCCACAATACGTACAATTAAAATGCAGGATATGACAAATAAATGGGGAGGGACAAAGTCCAGGACTAAATGTGTAGTTGACTACAATGATAAAATGGATAATGTAGGGTAGTAGGAGGTGTTCACGCGATCACCTAAGCAATTTAGAATGGAACTGATTGAAAAACTAATGTCAGAAAATCATTGTGACGAGTTTTCTGCCACATCTGGAAAACCCAGTATAAATCCTTCTTCACTCAGGTTAACTTCAAGGCATTTTCCAGAAGTTATTCCTGAGAGGTAAGCCAGGAAGAAAAGAGACCAGATACCAGTGTACAGAATGTCAGATACCATTTTGTGTGTTGCCCCTTGTTTCAAAAACAATCATACAAAGACTAATATTTAACTTTTTCTGTTTACCCGAGATAACTCGGGATAGTAAACTAATATTAAAACTAAATCCTTCTACTCCTACAAAAATTTAAAAAATTCAACGTAAGACCTACATATTTTGTTTTGTTTCGTTTCATTGTATCTTTATATATAAAATATACGTGTCACAGTGTTTGTCCGCAATGGATTCCGAAACTACTCAACCGATCATAATATAATTTTGCATACCGTGTGTCATTTCGTCCAACTTAAAACATAGGATGGTTTTTATTTCAATTAATCACACCAGAATTTTTTTATTGCCGGAAATGTGAAGAATCCGGGGAAAACGTTGCCAGATTCCCGTAAGGGAATAATCGCAAAATGTGGCATTGCTCATGTGTCTGTGGAAGCATATATTGCAAACCAAACTGGACGAAAATTAAATGCTTGGCGTATTTCGGGGTGTGGAAACCGATTTTCGAGTCATTTTCCAAAAATAACCGTAACTTTGCCTGAAAAAGCCGGCCGACCGTATTTTAGACACACCATAACAGGGGCTTACATTAAAAGCCTTGAATCGTGAAAATTTGGACCCTGGCGTACTTCAAAATTGATAATCCGAATCTGATATCCAGTCTCAGAAATAATTGTAACTTTGCCGGATAATTCAGGACGACCATTTATTACTCAAACCGTGGCAAGAGCTTACCCTTAATGTCTTGGTGTGGGAAAGGTGCGTTTCTGTTGTAATTCGGGATGGTGAACGAGAGTTTGAAATCGAATTTTAGAAATTCCTGTAACTTTGCACGATAGTGCCGGACGACCCTAATGCCCCTTCCAGGGACGGAATTTGCCGGCTCGGGGGCACAAAAGTAATCTCCAGTAGTATCTAGGGGCGGGAAACAATAATTTGAAATCCTATTTCAGAATCTCTACTAAACTTGCCGGATATTGTCTGAATTAGGAGAAAAGGCAAATGATTCGAGTGCGTGTCCGGATTTTCATTATCTCTAGCTACTGAACTTGCTCGCGCTGGAGCATCAAAAGTCAGCTCCATGTACATTTTTGAGTGTGAAATCAGAATCTGAAATTGAATTTTAGGAGTTTCGATAACTTTGACGGATAATGCCAGTCAACCGTATTTTAGACACCGTAGCAGGGGCTTGCCTTAAAAGCCTTGGATCGTGAAAACTTGGTTCCTGGTGTATTTCAAAACGGATAATCCGAATCTGATATTCAATCTGAAATATAACAGTCACTTTGCCGGATAATTCAAGATGACCGTCTTTTACGCAAACCGGGGAAGGATCTCACCCTTAAAGTCTTGGCATGGGAAAAGTGTATTCCTGGTGTAATTTGAGATGATTTAAGCGAGTCTGAAATCGAAATATAGAAATTCCTGTATTTTTGCCAGATAATGCCGGGGGATCGGAATATTCTCGGACAGCAGTACTAGCCTATCTTGCCGACGTAAAGTAAGTGAGTGAATATTAACGTCACACTTTTCAGCTACACGAGGGCTTTTGGCGACTGACCGCGTAATTCTGAACCATGGTCAAGTGACGCCGACGACACCTGAGCTGGTACGCCCTCTCCTAATTACCACACCACACCAACGGGAGGACGTTTGAGCCCTCGACAGATTTAGCGTGAATTGCTCCCCTACACGGCGGGTTTTCAGTGGTGCTGGGCTTCAACTCATGACACACTAGCCATGATCCGATGCCTTAACCACTTGGCTACCGCGGCCACTGCCGACAAAGAGACGCGAAAAGTGGATCTTGATAGTATTTCGGAACTGCTGATCGGAATATTCTCAATCCATTTCAATATAATCTCATATCTACGTCAAATAATGACAGACGAAAGTATTTTGCACGAACTATGGAAAAGGCTTGCTTTTTAAAATTCTTGATGAGAGAGAAATGCTTTCCTGGTGTTTTTCTGGATGGGAAACAATAATAATGTGAAATCGGATTTTAGAAACTCCCGTAACTATGCCGGCTAACCATAATGTCCCCCTTCAGAGACTGAACTTATAGGAGCAAGGGCGTCGAAAGTGGGCACCGAGTACTTCTCGGGGTGGGAACGAGAATTTGGATACGGATTTCAAAAGCTTCCATAAATTTTCTGGATATTGCTGGAATGAGGTCAAATGGCTTTGTGTTCGAGTTCCGCCTCCAAATTTTCATTCCCTGTAGCAATTAAACTTTCAGGTGCAGTCGTGCGAAAATATGATTGCAATAGGGAATTGCATCTTAGGGCATTGTTGTCACTGTCGGAAAAACTGCACATTCCGCATCAGCTGCCATTGGACATTTATAAAATACAAGATGCAATGTGTACCATTAAAAAAAGAGTGGATTGGCTACAGTATTGAAAATGAATTCAGTCATGATCAGGGATAAGTGTACCATGAACCATATTCACTCAAAGCATTACATGGAACTTTGCAAAATTTAAATGGCAACGAGAGACTATTCGGTGTTGCTGTTGTATTACTGTCTGGTGATTTCCGACAAGTATTAACAGCCATTACACGCTCTACTTTTGCTCACGAGATTAACGCCTGTTTAAAACAATCGTTTTGATGGCGAAAGGTGGAAACACTTCGACTGACCATAAACACGCGAGTACATTTGCAAAATGATCAATCTGAGCAAATATTTCCTAACCAACTACCGAATATCGGAAACGGGGAAGTAGAACTTCATCCCAATACATAATGCATGAAATACCCAGACGAATTCTGTAATGTTCTTTAGGCAAAAAGGAACTGATTGAGAGTGTCTTTCCGGATATACTGTATAATTATCTTGATAATTATTGCATCTGTAATCCTGTTACTTAATCAGAAAAAATGTCGATATTGTGATGAAATAAACTTTTAGACACAGGGTTGTTGCCAGTTGATCCAACGTTTTTTAAACCAATCGACACTATTGTTGATGAAAACAAAACCGTAAATTTTTCAACCGAGTTTTTGAATTCTCTGTAGATATATTAGGAATGTTACAACATAATCTTCGGTTGGTTCCCTGGTTATTATCTGCGTAACTTAAATTCTCCTAGATAATGCAACGATGCACGTTTGATCATCAAAAAATTATACCGGGAACTTCTTGATGCAAACATTTTGACTGTAAAGTTTGAACGAAAATTCGGTTCTGCTACTACGGAATTTGTTACCACGTATTCCACTGATACCTTCAGAATCTCTAATACCATTCAAAAGGCTTCAATTCCGATTCGTTTGGCTTTCGCGATGACTATAATTGAATCTTAAACCCGAACAATATTAATTTGATACTTGGACTTAGAAAATCCATGTTGAATGTATTTGAGTTAGCAAAATACGGGTTACCGAAAAATATTGTGCACCGATTAGTTGTATAAAATTATTTGTTGTTATACTTTAAAATGATAAAAATAATTTTAAAAATTGCAAAGAATCAACGTTATTCACCACATTTATAAAATTAAATCTTCATATGTTGTTACTTAACGACTTCGTTAGTAATTCATGCATTATATTACACTCAAATAGGAGATGAATGTAATGCAAAATTAAAATAATTTGTTGTTTTATACTCTATTTCAACCCTCCAAAATTATAAACGAAGATTAATTTGACTGCATTGAATAGCTTAGGATAATATTGAACTATTGTATTAAAACAAAGCCACAGCAACGCGTGGCCGGGTCAGCTATTCTATATATATAAAGGAGAAAAGCGACTCACTGATGACTAATCAAGATATCTCAAGAAATATTCAAGCTACAGACTTGAAATTTGGTAGACATGTTCCTTTCATAGAGTAGACATCCGCTAAGAACGGATTTTTTTTCCAAAATTCGAAATGCAAGGAACGTTACGGGGGGTTAAGGGCGTTATAAATAATTATCTCCATGATTAAACTACTCGATGTACAATCTTGAAATTGGCTAAGCAGATTCCTTTCATAGAGTAGAGATCCACTACAAAATGAGTTTGGTGAAAATCGACCCCCAAGTGGCGTTGCGGGGTCTTAGGGGGCGTTATAGATGATTATTTCCATTTTTAAAATATTTGACGCACTGTCTTTAAATTTGATAAATAGATTCCTTTCGTAGAATAATGATCAGTTACAAAACGGGTTTTGTGAAAACAGACTTCTAAGTGGCGTTGCGGGGGATTAAGGGACGTAATAGATAAATATTTTTGTTTTTAAACTACTTGACCTACCTGCTTGAAAATTGGTAGGCAAGTTTCTTTCATGGAGTAAATATCCGCTTCAAAATGGATTTTGGGAAATTTGACCCCCAAGGGGTGTTACGAGGGGAGTTAAGGGGCGTTATAAATTCCGATTTTTAATCTATTAGAAGTACAGTCTTGAAACTTAGTAAGCAGATTCCTCTCATAGGGTAGATATCCGCTACAAAATGGGTTTCGTGAAAATTGCCCCCAAGTGGTGTTGCGGGACTTAAGGGTCGTTATGGATAATTATTTCCATTTTTAAACTATTAGACGCACAGTCTTTATATTTGATAAATAGACTTCTTTCATAAAGTAGAGATCAGCTATAAGATGGGTTTTGTGAAAACACACCTAAGTGGCGATGCGGGTGATTAAGGGTCGTAATAGATAAATATTTTCGTTTCTAAACTACTTGACCTACCTGCTTGAAAATTGGTAGGAATGTTTCTTTTATGGAGTAAATATTCGCTACAAAATGGGTTTTGGGAAAATTGACCCCCAAGGGGTGTTGCGGGGGGTTAAGGGTAGATATAAATTACTATTTCTATTTTTAAACTATTAGACGCACAGTCTTGAAATTTGGTAAGCAGTTTCCTCTCATAGGATAGAGATATACAAAATGGGTTTCGTGAAAATCGACTCCCAAGTGGTGTTGCGGGGGCTCAAGGGGCGTTATAGATAATTACCCCCATTTTTAAATTATTAGACGTACAGTCTTGAAAATTGATAAGCAGATTCCTTTAGTTAAGCAGAGAACCGCTACAAAATAGGTTTCGTTAATATCAACTACCAAGTTTAATTTCGGGAGAATAAGTGGCGTAATCGATAAATATTTCCTTTTTTAAACTATTAGATCTAACTGCTTGAAAATTGGTAGGCATATTCCTCTCATGGAATAGAGTTTCTCTAACAAAGAGTAAAACGAAAATCGACCCCCCCTCCCGAAGGAGGGTTGCGAGGGGTCAAGAGGGACCCCCAAGAAAAAATTCCTGTTTTTGAATTGTTAGACCAACATACTTGAAATTGGTTAAGCATTTTTCTTTTGTTGAATAGGGATCCACTAAGAATGTATTTTACGGAAGGGGATTACTGGGGCATATACTGACAAAAAAATTCCTTTTTTCGAACTACAAGGACTATAATAATGAAATTTGGTTTGCATTTTTCTTTTGTTGAATAGAAATCCGCTAAGAGCGGTTGTTTTGGAAAACGGCTCTCAACGAGATTACGGGGATATTAAAAATAAAACTTTCGTTTTTTTCTGTTAGATTTAGACTTGAAATTTGGCTTGCATGTTCAATTTACGGAGTAGAGATCCACCGAAAATTGGTTTTGCAGGAATCCACTTTGTTATAGGGTTACGAAAGTGCAAACATCATTCTATTATACTTCAATTTTAGAGATTTTTAGAAAATAAAAATTAGATGCGTTCTGCCCTTTTTTTTTTATCAAGAGGCGACAGTTACAGATATATGTATATTTTTCTATACAATCTAATTATTAATGCTAGGACTTATATATCAAAAATTTATATATATACATAAACAGTATAAATTTATAAAACATCATGGAATACCCAGCGAAGCGGGTGGGTAACGGCTAGTTTAATAATAAAGTTAAAAAAATGTGAATGAAGCGGTTAAACCATATCTGATAATGATTTATATATATATAGTTAATATTAAATGAATAACATATGCACCGTCTAAAAACCTAGGTTTTACGTTTTAATAATAATTTTATAGGAAATGAACCCATATATCTTGTGAGTTTACTCATAATAAAATTTCATAATAATGTTTTCAAATATAAAGTCAAATTCGAATCAACTTAAAATTAAATTGTTATGAAAAAATTTGTAAACTTTTCAGTGAACGTATGTGCTGCCATCTGTCTCAAATGTTTCACATAATTCTTATCAAAGTGATAAATAATATTCACGGATAAGTTAGGATTTGAAACACTATTAAAAAAAATTCATAGAATAACTTTACTTCTCAATACGCACAAACTCTATGTTAATTATAGGCAACCCCATTTCTTGTGAAAAAATTAAACTGTTAATCCAGTTTCCGAATCGTTAAGGTAATAAACTGATTAAAATTCGCATGTACGCTAAGATTGTAAGCTGTTAAAAATGAATGTTTCCCATTGTTGATAAAAGTAGGTCGAAATAAGTGTCCGAGAATCACTGAATTATCACGAGAAGTGAAATTATTACAGTCCTTAACAAAGAATGCAAAAATAAATCAATGTTTTAAGTAGCATGGTATGTACAGCCCTGATTCTAAATTTATTTCCAGACATTTTAAGAATTGGTAAAATTTTATACTCTTTCCGATATTATTTTCAAACAGATTATTTTTTAGGAACACACCATACACGCATTCCTTCAAGTGGTAGCATTGAGTAACAATGAAACTGCTTCTTAGGTGAAAGTACCTAATCCTGAATGAATTTTAAGCGCTGTACAAGAATAGCACGTCAAAAAAGATAATTAGCTGTTGTTGCAAATTTTTTTTAAAAATTTTTTTTGTCATAAAGGTTGCATAATGTAATTTAAAATATATGCATTATATTGTACTTTATTATACTAATTATTTATTTAATTAATTATTATATTATTTAAATAATATATCATATATATTCAGTGGCGTAACGGAAAATAATTGGCCCCCCCCGCAAGATCAGGTATTCGTCCCCACAAGCCAATTATATATATATATATATATATACTTGCTAGAAAAAGTCTTCATTCATCTACTACTGCGCGCATAAACAACGAAAAAAAATTTAAAAACCAGAATTTGAAAAAAAAATTTTAATGATATTTTTTTATTTAGTTCATTTAAGTATTTTTTTTGTTTTGTTTAACATTTATAAACCCCGTGCACCACGCAATGTATAACACGGGGGCATACAACACAGACAGAAGAGAAAGGATTACAACACAAACATCTATGCCTTCTCCGGGATTCGAACCCAGTCCCTACGGCACCGCAGTATTCCAAGTATTGAGAATAACAAAAATAAACTCGTTTTTTTTTCATAGATTTTAAAATAAAAACAGGTTCATAGCGATACCATTAATAATCAAGTAGAAAAACGCCCGCGTTCACATTGTTTTAGTAGTAATTATAAAAATTATTTAAAAAGGATAATGAGCTATTTAATAGCTGCAGTGGCGTAACGGAAAATAATAAGGCTCATCCCCTCGTAAGGTTAGTTTTTTGGGCCCCAAGCCAGATCTTACACAGGATTACAAAATCAAACATAATGTACTGATAGTCATCACCTAAAAATATTTAAACATTAAACTCATAACTGAATACAAAATCAACTTGAGTCTGAATAAACGAAGTAAATAACCTTTAACATTAAAGAGTATTTATGGTATTTATTAAAATGCAAAATCTATCTAACAACAGTCGAAAGATAACCTGGTAACTTAAATAAAAACAATTCATTAAGAAAAACACGAAAACTGTAAAATAATTTTCGTTTTCAAGTTCTTACGAAAGAAAAAAGATATCGCTTACCTTATTCCTTGCGACTTCTTTTATTTAGATAAAGTATCCATATCAGCTGAAATGTCCGAAATTGTGTTTGTTCTAGTGAATTAATTTTCATTTCCATGATTTGTTCATCAGGTTCACTAGCATTACTATTAATAGTACTTGCACAAGATTATGCACTTGCAGATATTAAAAATTTATCCAATTTTGTACACATTTACTATTTATTTTATACTCCTTTTCCTTTCGAATTTTCGTTAACATTCAAAGTTTTTTTAACTCCATTCATTTTAGAGTCGCGTTTCTTCGTGTCCAACTGACAAAATACCATTTTTTGAACCAGAATATTAAATTCCGATAAAAAAAATACAGTTTTAATTATGAAAGCGAGAAGTGAGAGGGAAATGTTTTTATCGTTAAGGAACACACCCTAAATTTAATTGCATTGAATATAAAAATAGAGAATATATGAAAGTAATTTTGTGAAACGTTTCTCAATATGCTTTATTTGATTGAATACTCATAAATCTGACCAAATTATTATTTAAATGCTCTCTATGGTTTTACATGTATCGTAATACTATTTCACGTGAAAAAAGCATAACAAATGTACGTTATTTACGACTTCGCTAAAAGAAAATGAAATACATGAGGGGGAGTGGGAACTAAAGTTGCCAGTAAGTTACTCTGCAACTTCGGTAGAAAGTATAAATCATGCCTTTTTTTCTCTCTTTACTGCTAATGTAAATTATACTATAATAAAAATTGTAATGATTTCTTTATCTTCCTAGCATTATATCCTCCGATTCTCCATCTGACTTTTATTTTATCTGTTAGTATTTGGGTTTGAAAAAACACCACTAAAGAAAAGTATCTCTCGTCGCTGGGATTACAGTACATCAAACAAAACGTTTTTTTATTTGGTTTATTGGATCAAAGATATCTAATAAGCGCATTAAAATTTTTATTTTGAATGACGTTAGATCGCCAACTAGAAAACCGCTTAAAAGTTAGATTTTTAAAAAACGAAAGCGAATTTTGAGAAAATCTACATAAGGGCGTCAGTCAGGCTTTGGGCCCCCTAGAAGCCTTGACCCCCCGCAGTGCGGGGGTTGCTGGGGTGTACGTTACGCCACTGTATATATTCACTTTAATATTATGTAATTTAGGTAGGCAAATACTTGCTTTCAAAATGTATCATAAGATTCTATAGGTTTTACCAAGGAAAAAAGGGCAATTAAATACCCACACATTCTACTTGCACTGCGACATCACATGGCGAAGGACTACCGTTTCAGAGCCTCCCACAGATTTTCTATCAGTTCAGACGAGATGGCTCTCGATGCATCGCAATATTCTCCTCAAGCATCAAAGTCTGATGATTATTTTTCGTGCTTTGATGTGACATCTTATACACACAAAATTACCTCTATTGAATTATCTTGTTCGCGATTTGAATCTACCAGAAGGCAAAGCAAAGATATTGGCCTCAAGACTTCAAGGGTAAAATCTCAAAGATATTGGAGTGATTTCATTTCGCACACGTCATCTACTCTTCGAATCTTTCATTAAAAGAAGAAAGTCTTGTGTTCTATTGCGACACTGATAGAGCCAACTAAATGGACACAGCATTGCACTTGAACCGAATGCATGGCGAGTCTTTACAGATGGCTCAAAATTGAGTCCTAATGTGGTTTATCTGAATATCGGGAATGAGTTTCCATGTATATGTGTCACACATTCTTCTACATGAAGGAGACTTACCACAGTCTATATAAAACATCTTTTGAAGAAGATTAACCGGAATAAGTTTGCTCTGTTGATGGGTTTGTTGCTAAAACATGTAAAGAACTGCAGTTTTCTTTTTCTGTGTGACAGCAGAGCATAAGTTTTGCTACATCAAGACAGAATGACCTCAAAGAGCATCTTTTAAACCTAGAGAAATGAATGTAGAGTACGTACATCTATCAACATGGAATAGAAATGGTTATCCCTCCTTCGCACATCAAATTTGACCTTATCAAAAACTTTTAAAGAGCTATACATAAAAATGACCAACATTCAAGTAAATAGAACAAAGTTATCTCGACTCGGAGAGACGTCGATTTTGTGGGGTCTCATATTACACAAATTTTCAGAGATCCTAAATTTGAGAAGCTTCTTCGAAATAAAGAAAAACCTGCATGGTGTTCTATCAAGTGTCAACAAACTTATTGGGGAAGGACAAGGCTCAAAACTACAAGGATCTGGTGGAGGATATGTTCAATTTATTTCAGCATTTCGGATGCAAAAAGTCCTTAAAGATCCACTTTCTAAACTCCCACACTTGAATTTCTTCCCAGATAACAGTGGATAAGTCAGAGATGAGTACAGCAAACCTTTTTAATAGGACATTTCCAACAACAAAAAATAGTCCCAGGGCAATTATAGTCAACCCTTAAATATTCATTTCTATAAAATCTATTATTCAAAATAATCTTAAAAACAAATCAAAAGATTACTTTTCCCGGTCTCCAAAGTCCAGAGAGACGGTTGCCACCTTGACAACGCACACATTAAATGCAACGATTCCTTCCCCAGTCTGCGAGCGAGAGAGCTTATTAAAGTCGCATTATAAAGCAACAAGAGGGCTATTGACTACAGACTTCGTAATTTTAAACATTTGCCGAGTAATGAGGACGGCAACTCAGCTGTCCCCCCCCCCTTCGTCTCCAAACTACAGCACCGATCCTCGATCGATTTAACGTGCACACACACACACACATCTTTTAATAAGTCTTCAGTGTGAATAGTGTTAGCGTTTAATTATCTTCCCAGTGAAGATGCAGTTTTAAACAAAAATTGTTATATTAATTTCTCACTCCTAGTTCACAATACACACATTAAAAAACACTAAAAAAACATTTATATTCTTAAAACTATACATTCCGAAGTTCTCGTACCGCCTTTGTTCACTCTTCTTCTACATCTGCCATTCAGCACTAACTGAACATAGCACACCTGTGGAGCCCTCTCACCAATAGGGCTAGGCCTTCCTTCCTTGATTGGGCTAGGCCTTCAGTCCTTTACAAGTGACATCATTACTCGAACACATGACACTCCAGCCACGGGTTCTTGAACATGAACGCTGAGTTACCAAGGCCTATTTCTACTCTGCATAAATATAATAAGAATAAAAAAATAAAAAAGGAAATTATTTAATATTTGAACCGTAAATTGTGATTGTTGTTTACAGACGAATGGAGCGCAAAGGGAGAAACCTATAAGAAGAAAGGTTTACCGTAATTGTCCGTCTCGTTAGAGGGTAAACGGCCCACAGACGAATGGGAGATTAGGGAGCAGTCCCTCACAAACACCGTCTATTGATTAGCAGTTATTTATTTGGGCCTTTCTAAATCTAATCTCTGTCTCTGGATCCACGAAGCGCCGTGTAATACAGTCACGAAGAACGAGCTACAGTCCCGGATGTATAATCTTTTTATCATTGCCGTACACTTTTTTTTTTTTTTTTGAACCGCTTCCATTATTAAAATGACAATGACAGCAGATCATGAATTTTGCTCTACATCAAGAGAGATTAACCTCAGAGAGCATCTTTTAAACCTGGAGAAATAAATGTATGTAAAGTACGTACATCTGCCAACATGGCATAGAAATTATTATCCATCTTTTGCACATCAAGCCTGACCTTATCAAAAACTTTTAAAGAGCTATACATAAAAATGACCAACATTCAAGTAAATAGAACAAAGTTATCTCAACTCTGGAGAGACGTTGATTTTGTGGGGTCTCATATTACACAAATTTTCAGAGATCCTAAATTTGAGAAGCTTCTTCGAAGTAAAGAAAAACCTGCATGGTGTTCTATCAAGTGTGAACAAACTTCATGGGAAAGGACAAGGCCCAAAACTACAAGGATCTGGTGGAGGATATGTTCAATTTATTTCAGCATTTCGGATGCAAAAAGTCCTTAAAGATCCACTTTCTAAACTCCGACTTGAATTTCTTCCCAGATAACAGTGGATAAGTCAGAGATGAGTACAGCAAACCATTTTAATAGGACATTGCCAATTTTAAAAAAAGTCCCTGGGCAATTATGGTCAACCCTTAAATATTCATTTCTATTAAATCTATTCTTCAAAATAATCTTAACAAATCAAATGGTTACTTTTCACGGTCTCCAAAGTCCAGAGAGACGGTTGCCACCTTCACAACACACACATTAAATGCAACAATTACTTCCCCAGTCTGCGAGTGAAAGATCTTATTAAAGTCGCATTATAAAGCAACAAGAGGGCTATTAACTACAGACTTCGTAATTTTAAACATTTGTCGAGTGGTGAGAATGGCAACTCAGCTGACCCCCCCCCCCCTTCGTCTCCAAACTACCGCACCGAGCCTCGATCGATTTAACGTGCACACACACATCTCTTAATAAGTCTTCAGTGTGTAACATGGCGTGAATAGTGATAGCGTTTTATTATCTTCCCAGTGAAGATGCAGTTTTAAACAAAAATTGGTTTATTAATTTCTCACTCCTAGTTCACAGTACACACTTTAAAAAAACACTAAAAAAACATTTAAATTTTTAAAACTATACATTCCGAAGTTCTCGTACCGCCTTTGTTCACTCTTTTTCTACATCTGCCATTCAGCACTAACTTAACATAGCACTCCTGTGGAGGTGAAGGTGATTTTGGGGTTTATTGCCCCAAGAGCCGATTTCGGCTATACTGCGCTAAACATTTGTTTTAATATCTGTGGTCTAGACGGGAAGAGAGAAAGAAAGAATGAATTGAATGACAAGAAAGAGGGTCGAAAATAGAGAAGGATCACTAGGGTACCCCGAGTTCGTGAAGCCCGTGTTTACCAAAGACAGTAAACCCCGTGGGAAAAGGAAAAGATCACTAGGGCACCTCGGGATTGTGACACCCGTACTCACCTATAGAAGGTGAGCCCCTTGAGGGGACACTCCTGTGGAGCCCTCTCACCAACAGGGCTAGTTCTTCCTTCCTTGATTGGGCTAGGCCTTCAGTCCTTTACAAGTGACATCATTACTCGAACCCATGACACTCCAGCCACGGGTTCTTGAACATGAACGCTGAGTTACCAAGGCCTGTTTCTTGTCTGCATAAATATAATAAGAATTAAAAAATAAAAAAAGGAAATTATTTAATATTCGAACCGTAAATTGTGTCGGCTGCGAGTTGGGTCTTGTTTACAGACCATTGGAGTGCATAGTGAGAAACCTGTGTAAGAAGAAAGGTTTACCGTAATTGTCCGAAAACAAAATTGTCCTTTTTATCGTAGCCGTATTTTTTTTTTAATCGCTTCCATTATTAAAATAGTTTGTTTCTTCCAACAATTATTAAAAGGATGCAAATATTCTTTTCAAGGTAATTCTATATGTTTAAATTGAATGGCAAAGGTAATAATATACATTGTTGAAAAGGGGGCAATTTTAATATAGTAAGTAAAACCTTCGCATTTTTCACAAAGTTAGATGCTGTTGATATTTTGAATCCGTGACTTTTTTCCCCTTTGTGTATTCATGACAAGTGTGTGTGTGTGTGTGTGTGTGGTGTGTGTGTGTGTGTGTTGTGTGTGTGTGTGTGTGTGTGTGTGTGTGTGCAACTTATCAATTTACTCAACAAAATATTGCAGCAATGTGTGGCGGATGTGGCATAATGTTTATGGTCACGTACTCATGACTGGAGTGTAGCGGGTTCGAGTCCTTGAGCCACTGAAGACTTACCATGTAGAGGAAGTTTTTATACGTTAAATCTGCCCACGCTCAATGTCTTGGCGTGGGTGTGTGATAGTTAGGAGAGGAGGGTGACAGCTCTGGTGTCCTCGTCACTTGACGAAGGTACAAAATTACGAGGTTCGTCTCTAATAGCCCTCGTGTTCGTTCTAGTGTGACGCGTTAATGTAAATCACTAACTCTCATTAGAACATCACCCATTTAGTCATACTGCAAGATTTTGACAGAGAATCTAATGAAACAAGTATTAAATTGTTTTTATTTGTCAATGAAGTTCTGACTTTGATAATTAAAGACCAAATTTTACATTTTCAGGTAGCGTTTTTCAAACTATGATCATTATATAATATATGTATGAATTATTGATGCGTATACTTTTATAAAAGCTCTTTTTTGTGAAATTTCAAGTGACCTCGGTAGCTTAATGATCGGGTGAGTGAGTGAATATTAACGTCGCACTGCTTTAGCTACACGAGGGCTTTTGGCGACGGTCCGCGTCATTTTGAACCATGGTCAAGTGACGCGGATGACACCTGAGCTCGCACCCCCTTCTCCGAACTACCACACCACACCAACGGGAGGACGTTTGAGCTCTCGACAGATTCAACGTGAATCGCTTCCCTACACGGCGGGTCTTTAGTGGTACTAGGATCGAACTCATGACACACTAGCCATGATCTGATGCCTAGACCACTTGGCTACCGCGGCCACAGCTTAATGATCGGTGGTGATAACGGACTTTTGTCCAGTATGTTATGAATTCGAATCCAGGTGCCACTGAAGACCCACCATGCAGAGAGGTTGATTCTCGTTAAATCTATCGAGGCTCCAACATACTCCCGTTGGTGTAATGTGAAAGTTCCGAGAGGAAGTGCCAGTTTATGTGTCATCCTCGTCACTTGTCCAGGGCTCAAAATTACGAGTTCTTTCTCCAATAGCCTTCATATTACCTTTTAGTGTGAAATTAATAAACACACGCTGAATTTTCAAATCACAAGTTTCTTGTAACCCTATTGCGATCTCATCCATGGATGTGTTAAGTGGGATTTTATATATAAGGAATCGAGACACACACACACATGATTCCCTCCCGTACAATATTTTTTTAAACTCAAACATTTAGTATTTTATCTATTGATAAGATTTGTAATGTTTTCAGCAACCTTTTTCATGTCCTTTTTTAAGTCTTAAAACTATGATGAGGGGTGATTTTTTTTTTTTTTTCATTTCATTTTCGTGTGCAGAAGCTTCAGATAGGATTTTGGAAATTTGGAACCCCTGACTATTTTCTAATAGGACCTTAAATTCTATAACATTTTGTTCCTCGAATCTCACTAAACATCTGAAAAGAAAATTTTGGGTTACCCCAATACTATAATGGAATATTTAACTGTTATAGATTGTACTTCCGCATCTTTAACTTAAAATTGAGACTTAGTTTGTGTCTCTCTTCAAATAAGAAAAATAAATATATTGTGACGTAGTCACAAAAGAGAAATCGCCCTTATTCATAATGCGCTCCACAGCTGAAGTGCACTTGGCTTTGGCTTCATTGTGCTTGGTCGGACATCTGGACAGTCGGCGCCTGTGTAACTGGTAAACCCTATGGGCTGGGCATCACTGCATTATTTTTCGTCCATAGGCAGTGATTGTCCGTCTTGAAAGGCTGGTGCCTCGGCAGACGGCGGCGGGTAACTTCAAAAGAGGAAAAGGTGGCGAGATGGTTCGAGTACCAGATATCAGCCAAGCCCTTGTCGCCGGCAACCTTTGAGAGGGATGGGAACTTTTGTAATCCCTGCACGAATGGTAAACTTGGAAGACCGAGGTGCCGGGTGCAAAACCTTGAGGCCTGCCAATGGGGGTTGATGAGGGGCGTGGAGTGGACCCTCCCCTAGATTTTAAAAGAGTCGACCCAAGAAAAAGAGGGAACCCACCAGGCTAGCCACCCCAATTTTTTCTCACTTACCCCAACCCCAGTTCAGCCAATAGAGAGTTGTTTCACTCAGTGCCAACCGCCAATCACAGGAATCCTTCTCCACTCCACATCTTGTCTCAAGAAAATCCTAGGATTTCCCGCCAAGACATCCCCAACAGCCAATAAGGGAACACCTCCAGCACCACCAATCAGGAGGCCTCACCGCTCCATCAGGTACCTCCCACTTTCAAGCAACACTCACACTTCTGTTATGGGACGGAGGAACGCGTTGCGTTCCATGTCCCAATAAAAAAGACAATAGTGTCCAAAAGAGGGATGGCCAGTTCAGAGACTTGGAAGCCGAGCAGTTCAGACGTATTTGTCTGAGCTCCCAGAATTTTTTCTACGCATAGTAAGAGAGCACTTAAATACCCTTACAGTCCTTTTTAGGACTTTTATGGTTAAGGGGGTTGCCTCTAACGATACGATGATGACAGACACGGACTCTGATATGGATGCACAATCGGTTTATTCCGACATTTCCATAAATTCGAATACTTCAAGCACCAACGCACTTCGTTTATTGATGCCGCCAAACGTACGCAAGTTCTCGGACTGCAAAAAGAGATCATGGATTATTTCTCAAGTTCAAAATCTGGAAATTATTATCACCGGATACACCAAGTTGGAATCCCTACCCAAATGCCCTGCAAACGATGAACTACTCCAGATGACAATGAAACAAAAGAAGAAAGCTATAAGTAAAAGGGAACTCATGGTAAGTGAACTTGCTATTATTCCACCCTGTATTGACCCTGACTGCCCTGATCATACGGTTCTTAAACCTAAAAACTCGGATCCAGATTTAAAAACTAAGACTCCGCAAAAGCGAAAAGGCATAAAGACTGATAAGGATGGCTTTGTCTTTCCTAAAAAAACCACCAGGCCGATCACCCCAACCAAAGATCTTGAACCAGTCGAGACTCAAAATAACTTTGACAATCTCGAAAATCAAGACTCGCAACCCATTCAATTAACGCAAGATATTCCTTTCACTCCCAAGCCTCCTCCCCCTATAATGCTTAAAATTCAAGACAAAATATTTCGAGATCAAATTAATTGTATCAAAGAAAAATTTCCTAATGCCAACATTAAAACAGCTGGTGAAAATCTTAGAATTTTCACAGACACCGACGAAGAATACCGTGAACTCCAACATTTACTCGAGCAGGATAAAGAATACCAATTTTATGTAATAACCCCGAAAGAAATTAGACCTATTAAAATAGTTATTAAAGGCCTCCCTAGATATACTACCCCAGAATTAGTAACTCTTGACCTTGAAGAACAAGGTTTCCCCATAACCAGTTCCCATCAATTAATTTCAAAAAGAACTAAGCTTCCATTACCATTTTTCATGGTCACCCTCCCCAGAAACGAGGTCAACCCCTGAGTCTTTGAACTTACCCATCTTGGCCATGTGCAGATAGTAGTAGAGGGGTACTCTATTAAGGGTACCACTCAATGTTACAGATGTAACAACTTCTATCACACAGCGGCCAATTGCCATATGAAAGTCCGATGTCTTAAGTGTGGGGAGGAACACCCCACGAAAGAATGCAGTATTAAGGAACGCCAAGATAACCCCTACTGCTTCAATTGTAAAATTTATGGCCATACGGCCTGTTATACTAAATGCCCCAGCTTTCCCAAACCCAAGAAAGGTGCACCCATCGGCACTAGAAACTATAGAAACTTTACCAGCAAAAATGTTGTAGAGGGTTTTTCCTTCGCCAACATCGCAGCTGGTAAAACTGAAAACAAAACGCATCCCACCCCTAAAAACAGTAACAATAATAACCAAGAAAGACAAAGCCATCCCCAAAATAAATTATTTAACGATCCTGAATGTAACGCAAGTGACATCCAGAGTTTCATAGATCTATTCAAAATAATTAAAAATATCTTAAAACAATTCCCTAATTTATTAAAAAATATCAATAAAATCAAAGATCCTAAAACACAGGCTTATCTACGCTTAGAAGCCTTCCTTGATGAGTAAATTCTCTCCTCAATACCATGCAAATCTTTTTTATCTCAATAGTTTAAACATTTTTTCATACGAACCGGGCAGTCATTCATTACCAGCAGTTCACTACCAATAGCAATCTTTGCCACAGTCTCCACGTACTTCACTCCGATTGGCTCTCACTCTAAGAAGCACCACCCCAAACCACGAACACATCGCAAAGTCTCTCAAATTCCAGATACGGAGCGGAGGAGCTTGATTAAGTTCCAGTCTCCGGTGACAGATCAATTTCAATTTCAAAAGAGGGATGGCCTTATTCTAAAAACACTACAACAAACAATTCAAGCTCTTACAATCCTAACTCAGCAAGTCGCAGCTATATCCTTTAATAATCCTACCCCTCAACCCAAAAAAACAAACAAAAATAAACTAACCAAACAAGAATTACACGCCCTATTAGAGGCTTATCTTAATAATGATGATGAATAAATACAACTTGATTGGCCTTAAACTTTGCTCATGGAATGCAAACGGCATATTAAATAAAATTATGGAATTTAAAATTTTCGTAGAGAAGTACTCTCCCGATCTTATTCTTATGCAAGAAACACATCTGAGACCTAAACACAACATTAACATCCCAAATTACATCTGCTACCGCAACGACCTCATCACGGACGGATCCGCGCACGGTGGTACTTTAATTCTTATAAAACGAAATATCCCGCACTTTAACTTACCCAATCCTACACTTCAGCACATCGAGGCTACAATTGTTGTTCTCACTCCTCCTAATCTTAATCCTATATCAATTATTTCTGTCTACGTCCCGCATCGCGTGGACGATAGAATGTTTACAATAGACTTTGAACAACTCATTCAGACCAATAGTAATTGTGTGATCTTTGGTGATCTGAACGCCACACACAATGAGTGGAACTGCTCAATCAACTCCATCCGAGGAAAGCAATTAAAAACTTTCACGGATCTTCTTAATCTTACAATTGCATACCCTGACTCCCCTACCCGATACGGCTACGGGACTGCTAATACCTTAGACATAGCCATAATTAATAACTTTCACTACCCATTCTCTATAGACTCCATCCCTGAACTTTCCTCGGATCACAACCCTGTATTTTTTGATTTCTCTCTTTCTACACCATTTCACAATGACAATTCTAGAGCAGTTACCACCTGTTGGTCAAAGTTCCGTAAAAATTTAATTAATTCTATTCGCGTTTGCCTGATTTTAAAGACATTCGTAATCCCGATGTGCTGGAATCCAAAATATATCTTCTATCCGCCACCGTGAGCTCCGCCCACCAGCAAGCCTCTAAACCAATAGAAAACAAGAAGCACACTTTCACTCCTAATCACATCCAAGACTTAATTTACTCAAAAAATAAAGCTAAAAGAACTTACAATAAAACCTTAAATCCTACACACAGAACTAATTACTACAGATTACAAGCACAACTCAAAAAAGCACTCAAAAAACACTCTCAACAAACTTGGAACAATAGACTAGAAGCACTCAATACAACCGACAACAGCCTATGGCAGAGTCAGAAATTCTTCCGTAAAAAGCGCACTAATATTCCTAACCTCACAAGCTCCTCTGGCATTGCTAACAGTGATGAACAGAAAGCGAATCTACTTGCCGCTACTCTTAAAGATAACTTCTCGGAAAATAATAGGCCTGATGGTGAATACCCTATTGATAATAAGATCACTAATACTCTGGAAAAAATTTTCTCTCCCCGCCTCTCCCCAACTAACCCAGATGAAATTATTAACTACATTAAAACTCTCTCCAATAATAAAGCCCCAGGTAAAGACAATATTTCTAACAAAATGGTTAAGAACTTCCCTCTCAAAATTATTCTATTATTTACCTTTTTAATTAACAAGATTCTTTCTCTTAGACACTTTCCTAACAACTGGAAAAGTGCAATAGTATTTCCAATCTTAAAACCAAATAAAAAAAAGCCACTCCCCAGAAAGTTATCGTCCCATCTCCCTACTAAGTATCTTAAGTAAAATTACCGAGTATATTATTCTCAATAGATTAAATACGTTCACTAACAATAACAATTTCATTAATCCAAATCAATATGGTTTCACCAGGCATCTTTCCACTTATCAGCCGCTGCTCAGATTGACTGAAAGATCTCTTCTGGATTTCAGAGAGGCAGGTCCATTGGAGCTGTCTTTCTGGACATTCAGAAGGCCTTTGACAGGGTCTGGGTCAGCAGCCTCATTTATAAACTTATAACTAACAATTTCCCACTAGCTTTAATACATCTAATTAATTCGTACCTTGTCAATAGCTCCTTTAATGTTAAAGTCAATAATACTCTTTCCTCTACTATTTTTATTAAGTACGGTATTCCACAAGGAAGCCTACTTGGTCCATTATTATTCAATATTTATATAAACGACATCCGAACTCACAAACTAACCATCTCTAATATTTATGCGGATGACACTGCTATTTCTGCTACCTTTAAAAATCATGACACTATCACAAAAGCTCTCAACGCACATCTACACCTACTCGAAAATTACTTTAACACCTGGAAAATTAAAATTAACATAGATAAAACAATAGCAGTACTCTTCACTAGGAGGAGAAAGCCTTGCACACCTCCTACCCTGTATACCACACCACTACACTGGTCTCAGAGTACGAAATACCTAGGACTAATCCTAGAGAAAAATTTAACTTGGAAACAACACACATCACACATGCGCGTGATAAATTCCAGAACGCAGTACGCTCAATCTACCCCTTAATTTGCCGGAATTCTCATTTGAACCTAAGCAACAAAGTACTTCTCTACACTGCCGTTTTGCGGCCCATTTTAACTTATGGTTGTCCTGTGTGGGGATACGCAGAAGATTCTAACATCAATCTTTTAAATTCAGCCCAAAACTCTCTTATTAGAAGCATCACCAAAATTTGTAAATACACCAAAAATAAAGAAATTTATAAAGTTCTCAAAATACCTATCTTTAAAGCTCACATTCAAAATTTAGCCATAAAGTTTTTCGACAATTTACCTAACATCAATAATTCTAATATTTTAAACCTTGAAAACTACAATACTAATATCAATAGTAAGAGACCCAGAAGAATTCTACTGGACTCCTACAATCCCCCTTAACTTAGTTTAGAGTGTCATTCCCAATCGGCGAATGATCCCCTCTTATCTAAAATTTTCTCATTTTCCCACGTCTTTTCCTGCTCAGTTACTTTAATTTCTCAGCGAACCACACAGGCAGCCAACTTATTTTCTTGCTTATTTTTATTTTTAATTATCTCTTCGACACCAGGACAGCGAATAGAGTGCTATCTCACCAATCCCTTTCAACAATAACAGACGAGCTCCTCGTCCGTTATCAAGATCCAATAAATTTTTTCCAGTTCCACCTATCACCCTGCTTAGTCACAACTACTTTCTACATCCATAACAATCATTCAGGACACTCAAACCCCATTAAGGCTTATCAACAGCAAGAGCACAATACAATCAGTATGGGACGGAGGAACGCTTCGCGTTCCAGTTTCCCAATGATGATCAGCGTCAATTCAATTCAAAGAGGGATGGCCTCCCGATCGACCTCCGAGACGGAATCGACGGATCTAGGAAGAAAGCATGAGGCGAGGGCCTTCCGATCGTCTCCCCACGATAGACTCCTGAGACAGGATCCGACGGACGAATAAAGAAGACGCGAGGAGTGGACACCAATGCTAAATAGAACTAACACCTGAAACTGGCCTTTTTCTCTTCATAATGATCTAAATGTTAAAAAGTGAAATAAACCAATTTTTGGTCATAAATAAAAGTATTTTTTAATGATTAGCCTGGCGTCACAATACGCTACCAAGTCCACGACGCCACAATATATTTGGTTTTCTTTAAAAGTTCTTGAAAAGATTGCGAAGAAAGAAATAAAAATTCTTTCCACATAAAAAGGAGGTGAAAAAATTCAAAGTTAAAAGATTTGAAGATAGCAATCAGGAAATCCTTCTGCTGACCAACCTGTTACCTATCAAAAACAAAGTTGCATATTCACTACAAACTCGTGAAAGATTAAAATCAACCATACCACACTTTTGTAGTTCAGTACAGTCTGTATAATTGGAGACTTGGCCAACGCCTTATGCTCTGACAGAATTTGATGAATATAGTAAATTTAGTATCTATTGGTTGATATTTTAGAATCTGTTGATTGGTATTAAGAATTCTTCAACTTTTTAGACATGATCTATTGTTTTACAGTTCGCTATTGTTGAAAAAGACCATTCTCCGTGTTTGGAGATAAACATTTTCAAAATTTTACGTTATGCTTTGTATTTTCTGCAGGTTAAAATGAAATGTTCACTTGTTACTGGCACTCGACATTCTGAACACAATGGAGAATCTGTTTGTTTAAAAAGAAAATAAATATTATTCAATGGTAGTTTTTTTGCTCGCATCTTATTAATCAAAACCTCTTGACCTTCTATTGTTTGCTGCCTGTCTATTCCACTTTTCAAGATGTGAAATATAATTATAATTTTTATATCTTCTGCTTCCTATCCATGCTTCTTCATTTTTATTTTTATGTTTTTTTAAAATATACATGTAGATCTTCCACTGAAATCCAAGGAATAATACTCCAAGGATCTGGAGAAGCTTTGGCTAATTTATCAACTTCTTCATTGATCATTATTCCTTAATATGCCGGTACCCAAATGGATGTGATGGATTGAACTATTTGGAGTCTGTTTTGCAAAGTTGAACTTAAATTTAAAATTATCGTATTGGATTTTCTATTAATATTTTGGATACATTTTAAAACTGATAAACTTTCCGTCAGGATAACATAGTTTTCTGCTTCTGTAATCTAATTTTGTAATGCATTCCATATGGCTATAGCTTCAGCTGTGAAATCTGAAATAATCTCTTTTTGTAGGAAATTTTGTCGGACGTTTCTCTTGGGAATTAAAACTTCCTATTGATGTCCGATTTGTAGTTTTTGAGCCATTTGTTGCTATTAGGATAATGTTATTAAAATTTGTTTAGATATAATCGAAAAACATACACTCATGTCCATAAATTATGGATAATGAAGTTCAGGCAAAGAAAGAGACGGAAGCAAAACAAATTTGACTTATTTGTAAAGTCTATTTATTAAACAAAAGGTAAAGAGCAAAAGATGCTATATGTTTGACATAATTAATAAAAATTGCGATTTTTACTCCCTGGAGCAAATTTCAAAAAAGAACCTTTTACAAAAAACAGTATAACATGGTTAGTATGATGGTTAATACGGAGTATGTCTCCCGGACGATGCAATACAGGCCTTACAACGCCTACGCATGCCGAGTATCCAATTATCAATCTGATCTTGGGGAATATCACACCACTCATCAAGCAATGCCCTCCGAAGTTCCGGTAGACATGTTGGAGGAGGTTGACGGGCTGCAATTCGTCGGCCAAGCATATCCCACACATGCTCTATTGGATTCAAGTCCGGTGAGTATGCTGGCCAATCCATGCGGGTGACATCCTCCGATTTAAGGCATTCGTCTACAATGTTTGCACGGTGAGGACGGGCGTTGTCATCCATAAACCGAAATTCAGCACCCATGGCGCCCCGAAGCAAACGTAGATGTTGTTCCAGAATGACATCCCGATAGATGTGGCCTGTCATCGTTACACTCTGAACATGCAGGTCAGTTCTGGAACCAAGAATAATTCCTCCCTAAACGAGCCATCCTGCACCACTGTAACGGTGTCGTTTAATGGTGTTCTCTTGGTGGTAACGGGTACCTGGCGCTCTCCATGTGAAAGTCCGGCGAGAATCAGACTGCAAACTAAACCTGGACTCGTCGGAAAATATCACACAAGACCACTGTTGTGGGGTCCACAATGCATGCTCTCTACTCTAGGTTAATCGCAGGCGCCAGTGAGTTGCGGTAAGGGGAACACACATCTGACAGGCCTACGAGTATATAGACCAATGTGCTCTAAGCGTCTGTACACGGTCTGCCTGGAAACTGTCGTACCGGTAGCTGAAGAAAACTAACGAGACAGGTCTGATGCTGTGCTCCGTCTGTTTCTTTTGGCAGTAACTTCCAAATACCGGTCCTCATTCGGCGTTATAACTCGGGGGCGACCTGTGCTGTAACATCTACTCACATTACCATGATCTTGGAATCGTTGCCAAAGCCTGGAGATGACACTCTGGGCGATTCCAAGTTCCTCGGATACTTCCCGCTAAATGCGTACACATTTCAGTCGTCCAATAATTCTACCACGTAAAAAATCATCCAAATGCTTCCTTGGTGCCATAACTATGCGGTTATTGCACTAAAAGGCTTTTAAAGCGCTTGTGAACAATTTTACTTCTTTGCCACCATTCCTTATATACCCCTCTCTTACACTCTCGTCATTGTGACGTACTATCTGTGCCATCTGGTCGTTTCCTGTAATTTGCATATTCTTCTTCAAGATGTGTGTGATAATTCTACAGGTGAAATTTTTATTTTAGAGTTCAATTTCTGTGTGATTCTGAATTATCCTTAATTTATGGACATGAGTGTATATTGTACTATGATATCTGGGAGATCTTTGTTTTGATAGGCAGTTCATGCTCATAGATGTTTATTTTATGACTTTCACAGGTTGGTGGAGAATGGTTGGATCCATTGAAGAATGTCCATTGTAGAAATGCAGAGTTCTTTGAGGTGGAGGATTGTCTTTTGAAAAATACTGATTTCTTTTTTTTTTTTCATATTTATGGAAAATTTCATTAATGTCCCAAAATAATCTTGCATTCGGTGACCAGTTCTTTAATGCTAGTCGTTTAATTAAAAAAGTTTGGCAAAGGAGATTATGACGATTTTAAATACTGCTATTCATATATTCTGCTGTTAATAAACCTACTGTGGTATTTCTTGGGAGACCTAGGGCTAATCGCAAGGCAGCATTAAAAATGGTTTCCAGTTTCTGACTATTGGTCAAAAAGTAAAGGAAAATAGTTGACTTCTATAGTCAAAGAGAGAGCGGATTGTAGCATTTATAATTGTTAAAAGGTGGTCAGTTCTAGTTCCAATTTTAAGAGAAGATAAGGCTTTAATGGCATTTAAATATTTGAATACTTTTTGTCGCAAGTAAATGATATAGTTTTTCAAAATGTTATTGGGGTCAAAGATTATACCTAGGTTCTTTAGATTCTTCACTTCGGGAATAGGTTAGTCGTAAATTTTAAGTAGTTTTGGTACAGTGCTTCTTTTTCTGGAAAAGTGTATTAGGCTGCTTTTTTCTGGAGAGGTAGTTAATTTCCATTTTTTACACCAAGCTGAAATATTTATATAATGATTCTTGCATTTCATCTATTGTTTCATTCCAATTTGTGCCACTATTATATAAAAAGATATCATCTGCATATATTAGTAAATGGCTGGTATGTGTTGGATTTCAAACAAGTCTGACATATAGGTGAGACCGGAGTAAGATGACTAATGTCTTAACTTTTCCGTATTCCACTAGGTAGCAGCATCAAATGAACACTACTGGCTCTCCTTTTGGCCTTTCGTTAAACTACAGTATAGACACGCTGAAATCGCCCTTTTTGTGTTAGTTGTGAAGCTTTGATTGTTTTTTGATGCCACGATATAACTTTTATGCATGTGTAAATAAGCTCTGCTACAGATATAGGTAAGATATGACGTTTCTCTTTAATATTTATGAGTAACTTGGTTTAAATACTACCTATTACCATGAATAAATGTCAATTAATTGCCTACTTTCATGGTAATGAGAGCGAATATTTTTTAACAGACAGTCTGGGGCAAGATGACGATCCGAAACATGGGGCAAGCTGACGAGCTCGTCATCTTGCCCCTGTGTGTTTCGGAATTTATTAAACGTACTATTGTTGTCCATTCTATTAAATCCTGTGAACACTTGTTTGCCTGTGTGTATGTCCGAGTGACCTTGCGCTTCCATCTCTTTTGGGGCTAAGAGGTGCATCGGATCGGGAAAGATTTCATTCGAAAGGGGGTGACCAGAGGAAGACATTTTGGCCATCCGCTAAGCTCCCCCCCCCCCTAAAGAGGAAGGAATGTAACAATAATTTGTTGCTTTAGAGCTACTGGTTTTTATCTGCCACCTTTTCTGATTTTTTGCGAGAAAACGAATGCTTCCTGAACTTGTAGAAAGAGCCCCACCAGGAACTGTAGGCAACTGTAGTGATAACGGCTGGAACAATGAGGGCACCTTTTTCTCTTTTTTGAAGCACTTTTATCTTCATGCGAAACCAAGCAAATAATCTCCTAATCTGTTGATTTTTGACAATCACAAAACTCATATAACTTTGCAGGCTATCTTATATTGCTGAGCGAAAAACATCATGATGGTTGGGTTGCAGTCGCACGCATCACATCGTCTCCAGCCCCTTGTTGTGTCATTTTTCGACCAGTTAAAAACGCACTATAGCCAAGCATGGGACAAGTTTATGGTCACTCATCCAGAACAAACTATCACAGACAAAAATATTGGTGAGGTTTTGCGCATCACTTACTTCAAATCAGCTACAGTTGGAAATGTCTTTGAAAGGGTTTAAGGAATATGGGATCGAGCCTCATAATCCTCTTGTGTTTAGCTAACATGACTATGCTGTGGTAAAAACTACTAACCATGCTGCTGTTGGCGATGAAACTGAGAATAACAGTGCTAATCCTCAGACCCCAGTAAAAGAAAACCAACATATAAACCCTCCAGAAAAACCAGAACTTATGGCAAATGCTGATTCCGATGCACCAAAGAATCCTGTTAATGTTTTTTATTTCAAACTATTGCCTAAAACAACATAATGTGAGAAAAAAAGAAAAAGCAAAAAATTGAGCTCTAGCGTTCTTACAAGCACACCCACTAAAGAAATGTTATAAGAAAGGGAAAAGCAGAAGTAAGAACAGGAAGTTTAAAAAAAAGCAGAGAAAAAAGCTCGTGAAGCTAAAAAGGGAGTAAAAAAACTCAAACTGTTCCTGTAGGCCTAAATCTATAAAATCCTGGCCAAATATTCCATTTGTATCAACTTCAAAGGAAGGTGTTATAAGATGTCCTGCTTGTGAAGAGGAGCCCTCCAACAGAAGAATGGATCCAGTGCTGTAAATGCCAAGAGTGTTGGCATGAGGAATGTTCCAATTATAAAAATGTCATTTTTATTTGTGACTATTGTTAGGTACACAACTAAACACTTCAACATTACGTTACAATGCACTACGCTTAGTTTGATACTTTGTAAAATGTAAAAACACAGTTATCATTTGTTAAACCATGTAACACATTCAAAAGATAAAATATGCTCAATTTTTTTCAGTGTCGCCATCTTGCCCCAAGGCAAAAGTCATCTTACCCCAGTACTGGGGCAAGATGACGATTTGTTAAGGTTATGAAAAAATAAAATAATCCTTAACTTCTTTTATTGGAAAAATTAAATGTTAATATATTTTAATACTACAAAGGACTACTCTAACAGTTCATGTAAAATAGATTTTACTACCCTTAAAAATAAATTAATAAACAAAAAAAAACTATTAACGTTGTCATCTTGCCACGGTCTCCCCTATATCATAAAAAGAAAATGGCTCAAAATACAACCTTGAGGTACACCATAATTATTTTTGATGATTTTCGAAAATTTATTTCTCCATTTTATTTGTATTGTTCTCTGGTGTAAGAAGTTTTGAGTCCATCGCAGCAATCTACCAGAATATCCGACTTTTTGTAATTTTGAAACTAGACCACTTGGCTACACTGAGTCATATGCTGCTTTAATATCTAATGCAACCAAGAAAAAATATTCCCTGCGTTATCTAGCTAGTATAATATCATGATGTAATTGAATTAGAGTATTAATGCTGCTTCTATAAGGGTAAAAACCATGATTATTTGCATGAAAAATTTTATTGCGAAAACTGAAGTGAGTGAGTGAGTGATTTTGGGGTTTATTGGCGCAAGAGCCGATTTCGGCTATAATGCGCCAAACATTTGTTTTAATATCTGTGGTCTAGACGGGAAGAGAAAGAAAGAATGAATTGAATGACAAGAAAGAGGGTCGAAAATAGAGAAGGATCACTAGGGTACCCCGGGTTCGTGAAGCCCGTGTTTACCAAAGACAGTAAACCCCGTGGGAAAAGGAAAAGATCACTAGGGCACCTCGGGATTGTGACACCCGTACTCACCTAAAGAAAGTGAGCCCCCTGAGGGGTGCGAAAACTGAAATCTATCATTCTGTGCAGTATCATTATTTCTAATAATTTAGCAATTACTGAAGTAAGTGATATTGAACGATATGATGCAACTTCCTTGGGATTTTTGTGAGGTTTCAAGAAAGGTAAAATAAGTGATTGATTCTAATCTGATGGAGTATGACTTGAAAACCAACTGTCATTTAAAGATTTCAGAAGTAAATTTATTCCTTTGGTGGAGAGATGGTCGATTGTTTGGATAGAAATTTTATCATGTCCAGGACTGCTGTTCTCTTGATGAGATATTGCTATTTCTAATTCTTTTTAGGAAAACGGTTTATTAATATCTTGATTATTTTCCGGAATAGAGGTGTTTTGAATACTATCGCTATTTTGTTTTGCATAGTATTGTAAAAATATGTTTTCTTCTGATTGTTCGTTAGTTAATATTTTTTTTAAACATTTATAAAACCCCGTGCACCATGCAATGTATAACACGGGGGCATACAACACAGACAGAAGAGAAAGGATTACAACACAAACATCCATGCCTTCTCCGGGATTCGAACCCAGTCCCTACGGCACCGCAATCAGCTTCACTGACCACTATACCGGATGGGCGGCCGTTAGTTAATATGGGATTCCGTTTTTCTCAATAATATTAAATGAAGAATAGTTAGAATTTGCTCTGTTTTTGATTATTCGAATTATTTTAAAAAGATCTTTGGGAGAGGTGAATTTTTTCGCATGTCTTGTGCCAAAAGCCTCTTTTACTAGCTTTAATTGTTCGCTTCAGTTTTGCGCTTATTTCTTTGTATTTTATCCAATCTTCCTCTTTAAAGTGTTTTCTTGCTTTTTTCTCTTTTTTCCTCTTAAATATCCGCATGCTGCTATCCACCATCGAGCTCTTGAATTGATCCATTTGATTCTAAATGCTGAGATGAAATTTGAGCTTTTTTAATTTCTTCTATTATATCCATATTGATATTTTCATTTGAACTTAATTTTTGTTGAAGAAGATTGGTAAATTTGTTCCAATTTGTTTTTTGTCTTAAATGATTTATTGCTGAGCTGTATGATCCTTTGTATTTAAATATTATAGGAAGGTGGTCACTTCCAAAATTATTGATATTTGTAGACCAAGATAATTCATAATTTAAAAATAAGACGGTAAAGAAAGATCTGTAGATGTAAATATTCCTGATAAATGGAGATAAGTTGGACTTTTATCATTTAGAACATTTAGCAACATTAGATCATTTTCTAAAATCCAATCAAATATCTTATTTCCAAGAGCAATGGAATTTTTTGAGCCCCATACTTCATGAGATGCATTAAAATCTCCTAGGATCAAACTGGGATTTTCAATAAATGATGCTATTTTCAATAGAATGGTGTCATTAAAGTTTCCCGGGGGAATGTAAATGTTAAGGATTGTAAGAGAGGAACTGTATTTATCTGAGCTCTGACTATTACAAAATTTCTAGGTCTTCACTAATTTCGCAAAAAATTTAACGGCACTAATATCTTTTCTTAAGGCAATCAACAATTATCCTCCTCTTCTGTTTTCCCTATCAATTCGGAAGATACTCTTGTTGGGAATAGTAAAAATGTCATTTGGATGTAATCATGTGTTTCTTGAATTATTAATAAGCTTGCTTGCTGAAAAATTGGCTTAAATATAAAATCTGACCTCTTGTTTTCAACTCCGCGAGCATTCCAATGGATAAGATTCATCATCTGAGGAGATAATAAAGATCCTAAACAAAGTATCGGGTTAGAACTCCAAGGGGAAAAAATAAAGCAGATTAGTACTAATTTTTAATTGAAATTAAAGGAAAAAGTGTATGTATCAATATTTTTTTATTTTATTCCAATGAACTTTACAATATATTTCCTCTCTGTTCTGATAACTTTTTAAGTCTTTTCGCCTTTTCATTTAGTTTCCTATTTATTGGTTTGATGTCATCTTTTGATATTGTTAAATTAGATGCAGCTTTTTTTTTAAGTGGATTCCATTGAATTCATCAAGGAAGTGAAACTTGAATTTATTTGTTCTACCACATCGTAATAAGTTCTATTGTGAAGCGATTTACTATTTGTTCTTTCTTTTCAAAGATATTGTTTTCTTCGAATTTCTGTTCCAATTTCTTGATCTGTTTTTCAAATTTTTCTGTTTGATTATTAAAAATTTTGGCGAAGTATGAGATTTTTTTTTTTTTTTTTTCATTTTGAAACTTTTTTATTGCTTCATTTCTCGAGACTTGTTGTTCTGCTTACTTTTTAAGATTTCAACTTTCTCGATATTTTTTACATATTTTAGAGTTGGGCTCATGTGCTTCTCCACAACCGCTACACTTCTTTATTTCCATTATCTTTACACTCGTTTTCAGTATGATTTAATGAACATATCCGGCGTTTTATCGAGCTTCGGCAATATTTCTGAATGAGTCCGATTTTCCAAAAAATTTTGCATTGTTTTGGTTTTTCATAGTACAGATTAGTTTTAAACATTTTGAATCCAATTGGAACTATTTCAGGAATAATGCATCCAATCTGAGTAATTTTAATCGGTATAAATCCCCTTCTACTTTTTTTTTTTTTTTTTTTTGGTAAATTGTTGAATTTCCAAAATTGTGAAGTTATTACTTTTTAATTCCGACTTTATGTCGTCTATTGTATTTTCCGAAATCTTTTCCCGAAATCTCTCCAATAATTCAATATTTGTAAGTTTGATTCTAAATTTATTTGTTGTTGAATAAGAATTGTATAATTTTCTACTTCCATTCCACCATCCGGGTGAGGGAAATTACCCATTTTTTCCTTTCTACTCTAACACTAGTTCTTATAAATACACAAACTTGTGTAAATACTAAAATTAAGATATCGTATCCAAAAATAGAGATAAGAAAGAACTATACAAAATAAATTTCTATCTAAAACTTAAATCAAAGCAATCTCACCACCTCGAATCAGAAGTTTAAGCACAACCTTCCAACCAGAAAGTCCAATATTTTATGCTTTAATTTTTTTCTTCACGCGAAGTAAAAGTGTAGATATTTTATAATGAATATTACAAAATCCAATATATTTGGCTTTTTCAGTCATATTTATTGAAAAAAACAATAAATTATTTTTCATTAACTAAATTAATTGTAGATTAAACTGAGGTTTGAAAAATAATCATGAGATATATTCACAAAATTAAATAATATTTTGGACAACAGATGGCGCTTGCATAGTATTAAAGAAAACTATCTGAGTGCATATAGCGCTGTCTCGATCCACTCCTAACCTAAGAACCAATCCACTTTTGTAGTTCAGTTCAGTACAGTGATAGCACTGTATAATCGGAAGCTTGGCTAACGCTTTATGCTCCGATAGAATTTGATGATTATAGTAAATTTAGATTCCATTGATGCTTTTGTAAACATAATCCATAGATCTATCCGTCACAGATACAGTAAGACTTCTTAACAGTTAGTAAAGAAAATTTAGCTTGCACTATTCGTTAATGGACTCGATACACCTGACGTCATAATCACGTGATAATATACAAAACAAATAGCCACGTGTTTGATTCCACTGAGTATTTTGGCGGAATTTCCGGATTTGCATCCACTATTAAAAACAAATGAAAAAAGGTGTTCCAAAAGAAATTTCGACTGAAATGTGCGTACTTTTTAATTATTTCATTTTCAATATTTTTTTTATCAAATATGCTGACGATTTTTAAAGTTTTAAAAAGAGTCTGAAATATTTTCTGAGCATTTCGAATTCGAAGACTTTTAATTTTGCAAACATACACAGATCAGGGTACCACTTCTGTGATCTATTCTGAATGCTCTGTATTTGTTAAGTATGTAGTTGATTACCTACGTTTTTTTTTCCAATTCCTACTATTAGTTCACACTCTCTCGATATTTATTTTTCTTGTTCAAATTTTCAATTGTTAGTAAAATATATTTTAAAGCACTCGATTGAGCTGAAACTTTATATACATGATCATTTTGGTTGACAATACAGTAATTTAATTAATAAAAATTAATTAATTAAAGCTAATTATTCTAAGAATTTTAAATACATCCATGTTGGCATCATTTTTGGCGACATAGCGACCATTTTGGCGACTTGTGTCCAAAATTGAAAAGGTTTTTTTCTCACGTTTTAAAACATTCAGTTGAACTGAAATTTGAAACACATTTGTTTTGGATAGCAATGCAATACTTTAATGATAATTAATAAGAATTAATTGCCACTTAATGTTGTGATTCTGTCATATGTATACACATATTTATATTAATTGTAATTATTTGATAAAAAGTAACTAAAATAAAAATTTTCTTACGTAAGAAGGAACTGACTTATTTTTTTTTTATAATACTTGTTTTTGTTACTTTAAGATTATTTTCGACAATTTTACAAGCACTACAGACAAAAATTTGAAACTGAACTGTCTTAATAAAGAAATTTGTTCTGTTAAATTTTATTGGAATAAAATCTCAATCTTAAATTTTGCCATCCATTTAGTAGCAATACAAAATACTTTTTAATTTATAGAAATATCATCATAACTTTGTTCATTTCATTTCCTAACTGTGTATATAATGTTAATATATATCTATACATTTTCAATGCTGCAGTCATTTGAATTTTTATTGTACTGTATGTTGATAAATGTGTCGACTTCAAAGCATTTCAATTTTGCAGACACGAAAAACAAACCAGGGTACTACTTCTGGGACCTATTCTGATTTTCTAACTGATGAATAAGTACGCAGTTGAACTCACCTACATTTTTTTCTTTTATCTCTTTATATAATTATTTTCACTAATTTAACAAGCACGATAGATAAGAATTTGAGACTGAATTGGCTCAGCAAAGTCATTGTTTGTAATTTTCAGAACAATACACTTACAAATACAAGTAAATTAATGAAGTTCATAAGTACTTTAAAAAATATGCATCCATAAATGTATAATGCTGTAGGGTGAAGAACATACAATGTATTTTAATAATTTGTGAGATTCATATTCCTCTATTTTTCCAGATATCAGGGAATAAATCAGTTCGATACTGAAGAGCATGATCATATAGAAATTGAGAAGCAAGTATCTATCTATATTCTTAAAATACTGATTGCGTTAACTTTTCCTAATATTAAAAAAACAGTTACGATATAAAAGAAAATTTCTAATTATCAATTTTACTATACTACAACTGACATTTTAAATTTCCCGTTATTTTTATTTTACGTCTTTATAAGCTTAAAATTCATGAGTAGTTAGTTACATATACATGCATAATTATGTAATATTTTTTTTTAAATTTTTAATACAGTGATAGCGAACGCTACATTCTGATTAAGACCAGCACATTTCATTCCTTCCTGGATGAGCTTGCCTTTCACAAAGCAGAATAGAAGCAGAAGGGTATTGTACAGAAAAATAAATGCATTGCAAATAACATTAAGTGATTTGCATATGAAAACCTTAACAGAGGGTTTCATTCCAAGAGATTTTTTAGTGTATTCAATGTTTTAAATATTGAAAATACCTTAATGTCCCTCCAAAATCATATTTTGCAAGCCATTGATATGTTTTTGGTAAAATTAAGAACGGGAATTTCCTCGAACACACACACAATAGAACATATATTTAATCTAAATTTTACTTATTTTACACATCTTCACAGTAGTTAACAGAGGTACTTCAGTATTTAATTATCTAAAAAATTAAGACGCAAAAATCTGATATGTAACCATACATGTATCAAAAACAAGTATACATACATATAAATCAAAAACTTGTTGTTTTTAATAATTTTAGAATATTACAGGTAAAAGAAAAAAAAAAACATTTTTGAGAAGCATTCACTATAGAAATGGAAAAATATTTTAATTTACTACAGCTTTGTTAATATTTATACTTGATGGTTAATCAAGTACTATTTTTAAACATTAGAAGTCAAAATTATCATTTACCATTTCTAAAATTACATGTAAAAAAATTATGCAACATTTTGAAAGTCTTTACTCGCTGTGCTATTTTAGGTAAAAAATATGATTGATCGAGAATTGAATTCCAAATATAATAAATTAAGGCATTGAAATTTTTTAATTAAAATCTGTGTATAATAGAATATGTTTATGTCCATTCATGGAATATAAAAGTCCTGCTCACTCTTACATGATCAAAATAAAGTCATTTTTGAATCCATAATTCTTTTATAAAATAATAATAATAATAATAATTGTAATATATTTGTGTGGTATCTATTAACACAATATTTGTTTTTCAGAGTTTGACTGTGGTTTAAACCTATCATACAGATGTACAATTTTTAAATAAGCATTTATAGGTATTTGCACAATTTGTAGAAGATTTATCATTATAGATTAGATTTGCTTTACATCATTAGATTTATTTTTACAATAATATAAAAGTCTAAAAGACACATGAATATTGATATTATCCCGCTTATAAGTGCTGAATAAATTTGTTGCATTTAGTTACTTACAAATATTGACTTAAGAGTACTTGGATCAATTGTGTATATTTGAGAATTAGGATCATGAAACCAAATATGGCTTTATGCATAGACATTTGATTCTGTGGTATGTTGTGATATACAGTCAATAACTGGAACTGTTCCTGATCATATTTGAACGCAGTAATAATAATAATATAATTTTTTAAAGTTCTTGATATGTTTTTGCTTGGCAAAATTATTTGGCAGTTTAATACATAAGTTCCAAACTTTGGAATGGTATGAGTACGGATTTAGCATTTATTTGAAAAACTTTAAAGTAATTTAATATTTTGCTCAAGTATAATTTGGAAAACTGAAAAGTTTCTTGAAATTTAGGATTTTCCTGGTAAACTAATGATATAATTAGTTAATTATCTTACTTATAAGTAGTAGAAACTGTTATTTTGATTAGAACGGAACTCCGTTTATTCATGATAAACTTTGGCAACTTGTTGATGTTTAATAATGATTTTAATCTTTAATAATATATTTTGGTGGCAAGCTTCTCAATGATATGGGCCACAAGAAAATGTCAAAAAATTGTTTTTGAAATGTTTAGGGCATTGTGAGGCCTTAAAATAGTATGATTTGTACCAATCCATTGTGAAGCTTTTAAAGATATGTTAGTATTTTATAACATTTAGCTCTTTTAGTCTTAGTAATTATCACCTACAAATGTTTGAATTTTTTTCTATAAATTATTGTCTCCTTGGAAAAAAATGAATCATACTAAAATATGGGGAAAATTTTAGAAATTGTTTGAAACATGCTAAATTATTTTCGTGAAAATTTTTACATATAGGAAGCATACAAAATATTTGTTAGCTAGTTTATTTTAGTAAATACAATTATTTAACATGCATCATTTATAAACATTTAATTTTAATATTACATGATTATAATACAAGTGAAGCATGTGAAAATTTTATTTTTTTAACTAAGAAATTCATTGCAATTTAAAAAATGCATTTTTCATATTCTATTGAAATATACTATCAGTGACATTGCTTCATTATGTTCTTATGAAGAGTATTTTTTCTAAGATGTATTCCAAAAGAGTATTTTTTTTGTCAGTTTCAATCTTTATTTGCATTAATATGGATATATAAAATTGAAACATTGTTATTGTATATTGATTTTTTAAACAACTGTTCTATAAAAATTCCCAAGACATAGTAAGATCTTTCGAAATATATGATGAATCTGTAATGAAATAACATATTTGCCAGCTTTGATTGTCTGACTTTACTTAGTAATTATCATTTACAAAGGTTTGAAATTTCTTTTAGAAATTTCTCTTTAGACTGTCTTCAAAGTTTAAAAAAGAAAATACTCTTACACTATTAAGTTAAAGAAAGGAATCATGTTAATACATAATTTTTAGAAATAATGATTACATTTATTGGATTATTCTTCATTACAAATTATTTCTTATGAGTTATTGAATTGCATATAAATTGTCCAATAGATGTAAACCAAACAAATATTTCCATACAATTTTAAAAAATAAAACAATAATTAGCATTAAAAAATTTGATATCCAAACAATAATACTAAAATGGATTTTCAAGAACAGCAAAAAGGAAACTTTATATAAATTTTAGAAATTAACAGTTAAATTCACAGGCTATTTTTTTATAATTACAAGAAGTTTCTATATAAAAGAATACAATCAATGTCACAAATTTGCTAATAAATAAATACCTTTGCAATCGAATGTATGTATCCATCTGCTCTGAAACATGACACATTTTAGAATGTAAAAATTTTATTGTTACGCCAATCAGGCTTCCAGAATTTTATGCTCTCAAACAGCAAGACAATTCTTCAGGAGCAAGGAAAATTTTTTGTTTAAAAATATTTGAAATGCCAGAGACAGCAAATATAATTTGCTTAATAAATCCTGAAAGATCTTCACATCACTCAGACACAAGTATCAGTATCTAAAAATACAAATAAGTAATCTATTCATTTACAGTATCTCCTCCTATTCACACACAACAGCCGAAGTATTAACTAATCGTTCTGGCTGACTATTCAAAACAATTCTTTGTTTCGGCGAGCCACTCCCTATTTACAGACTGCACGAATTTTTCACGGAAAAATTCGCTTACAACATAATTTGTGACAGTAGTAGATCTCTCCAAATGGTTGAATTGTCGAATCAGCCACTTATCCCGCCAAGCGTTTTTTCGCTACATCGGTAAATGCGCCAAATCTGGTAACCCTCGTGAATTTGTATCAGTGAGGAAGAGGTCGGATCAAGGCGTAAAAACCTGCTAAGTTGGCGATTTTTCAAAATTTGGCGGATCAGTGGCCGATTCGACAACCTCCAAATTCCAGAAGCAATTTGTTCAATATAGCCCTGCCGAATTATTTAAATCACAATGTGGCGGGCACTAATAAAAAATAATTACTAAGCCTAAAAGTATACAAAAAATTCGAAGCCAAAGGATTGAAGTATAAACTAAACTCTTAAATCTAATACTATAAACTAAAACTACAATATATTTAGTCCCTTTTCTTAAACTAAAATAGTAGAAAATATGTTAAAAATATTTAAAGTACTAAAAAGAATTTAAAGAATGTAAAATAATAATGTTTGCAAATTTGAAAGTTAGCGCGCAACCACAAGTGTCATACGATCAACTGTTATTTGTTTACATGATCGCACGGTTGTTAATCACGTGATTATGGTCACGATCGCAGCGCCCTCTAGTGATGAATCGACTCCATTGTATAAAAATACATTACACACATTCAACTGTCAAACAAAAATGAAGAGTGTTATTTATATATTTCGTACATTAAATGTCAGTAATAATTGGTTTTAAATAACAATCTAAAACGATTTTTTAAGCTTCTGATTATCGCAGAGATTAAAATAAAATATTTTTGAAAAGGTGAAAATCTAAAAAATTTGCAAATAATACATCGCAATTAATCATTCTTTGCAAATTTTAAGGTCCGATAGCCCTTAACTGTTTCGCAAGAGTATGGCCCAATCGTACACTGTGGAAGTTACTCTTATGCATCTGGCAGCAGCCTTTTCTTCATGTTTTATTTATATGAATGTGGTTTCACTTCTATTTATGATAAGCACTTGTTTGAGTACTAGTCATTCTCATATTTCATTCTCGGAAGCAATATTTAACGTTTCTGTTCCTTGTACTACCTCGCATTTGGAGCAATAAATTCGTTAGCTCCTTCTTTAATATTATTCAAATGCTATGAGTGATTGTCATGAAATAATGGCTAACGATTCTCGAAAGAAAATTGTTCTTGTAGGTGATGAAAAGTGCGGAAAAATTGGACTTATTTTTAATTATTTCTCCGGTGCCTTACCGAATCCAGCCGAACCTCAAATTTATAAAGATTATTTGACTGAAATAGAGGTAGATGGCCAAACGATACCCATCGTACTATGGATTGTTCCTGCACAAGAACATTACAGCGCCATTCGAACCCTTTCCTACGATGATAGCAAGGCTGTGATCCTTTGCTATGCAATCGACAACCCAACTAGTTTACGAAACGCTTGCGAAAAGTGGTATCCAGAAATTAAAAAGTACATTCCAAACGCGCCCATTGTCTTGGTTGGTAACAAGATGGATCTGAGATCTGATGAAAACACCATTAATGAGCTTGCTAGTAAGTCACTGAAGCCTGTTTCCTTCGAGCAGGGTAAAGAAGCTGCAGAAAAAATCAAAGCAGTGAAATATATAGAATGTTCTGCCAAAAATGGTGATGCTGTGAAGGAAGTGTTCAAAACCGCTGCAGCTGCATCTCTTCAGGGCTGCAAAGAAACAAAATAGATAGCATTGTTACAAGTATTTTTCATTTCGTTCTCTTTCAAGTGTAATTGTATTTTCAAAGGATTTCTCTTTGAAAATGAATAGAAATTTTAAAAGTTAATATTTAGTGGAGGTATTTGACTGTTGCTTTGTTTCTATAAACTGAACTGTCTTATTTTTAAGATTAATATCGGATTTTCTTGGATGATATCACATTCCAAGTCATTTTTAGAGATTTCCGTCCTTATTAGGGATAGTAGATTCTACATTAGAATACATACAGTCGAACAATTTCGAAAATAAACCAGCTGGAATGGTTTATTTTAAAAACTCTTTAAAATCTGTGATGCTAGTATAAAAATTGTTAGTATTGCTAATTCTTACTTTTGGAAAATTTATTAATATTTTAGTATGTAATGATCTAAAAAAGTATTTACTACCAAGACATTTTTCTTGCATTGTTCATTTTATAATTAATATATTTCAAATTGTGCTAAATGATAAAGTATAAAGAGCATCAAAGAGATTTTGCATCTTTTTGTGACACTTAATTATGAAATTTGTGTACTTTTATTTACTGTTATTTGTCAAAATGTTTTGCTATTATATGTTTGTGAAACTGATTTAATGCATATTAAAATATTTTTTCAGTAAGAGGTTTCTTTATTTTAATCTATTTAGTTCAGGCTTTTGTAAATCTGATTAAACCGTGGTCAAATCTTGGACAAAATGTAAACTATAGTTATCGTATAGGTAGAGTGGTTTTAATTCTAAAACAAATGTATTCCAATTCTGAATGTGACAAATCTTGAATGAGTTGCTCTAAGGATTTCCAAGTTATTCATTATCAAATTTAAATATAATAAAGAAATCATCTATTATTAAATTTAATTATAAACAATTGGGAAATCATCTATTATAAATTCATATTAATGTGCATATTTGCTGTTATAATATAAAATAGAATTTGTAATGTAAACTTTATAAAGTAGTGTATACTGTAAAAAAATATTCTAAAAATTTGATGTTTATTTAATGCTGAATTTTTTTCTCTACATAAATATAAACACTTCAGTTTTAAATCTTGGGTAGTTTTTAAGATACTTAAAGTTTTCAGATTCTAGTGTTAGTTTCATTTTTGCATTCCTAGATTAAAGTAATTAAATATTTTTGAACAAAAGGCCATCTTTTCAATGTGAAAGGACTATTAACTACAATTTTTATTACTAACATCATTTCTGTTTGCTTATATTTTGAGTTTTTTTAGTTCTCTTAAGTTATCTAATTAAGATTGATTTCCAACCCAATATTTATTTTTATGCACATTTTATACAACTTGGAAGGTTTTTATTTTTACATTAAATTTTTTGCTCATGAGAAAATGTCGCTGTCAAAAAGTTCTCAAGTTGCTACGAGAAACATTATGTCGAAGAGATGGAATACTGAAAATGATATACCTAAAAGTCGGCTCTCAACTGATACTACGATTAGACATCAAAACACAAGTATTGCAGATAAAACTGAATATTTCCATTATGTATGTGTGTGCACCAGACTACAATATAGTAATTATTAAAGTACTATATTACAGTATTTTAAAGTTGAGCAACAAAAATTAAAACTTGCGAAACTTAAGAATAAAATTTTATGAACAAACCTAGTAATTTTTAGCTTAAGTTAGTATCATCATTATTATTTTGTTTATAAATGCTTAGTGTTTTAAAACTTTTGTGAAAGTAGTATGCTTAGATTGAACTCAATCTGTCATCATAACAAATGTTATCAGTATTGTGCAAAAGCATATTTTGAATTTTAAAAAAGTTTTTCATAATTAAAGTAGTGTTTTGATGTAGAACACATAAGCTGGGAAATATACATATGAAGAAATTGGAGCTTTACATGTATTATATTAGTTTCTGTTTTATATCTTTACAAACTTTAAATGTTTTTCTCTAATTTTTAATTTTGAGGATATGATTTCTAATCATTAAGGCATTTTTTTTCTGTTCGAGACAGAGTTTTGAAATTTTATGTAGATATTCCGAAATATATGTTCAATAAAGGCTAGATTGGATTTAGGTATGAGAACTCTAGTTATTTTTAAAAATCTTAAAGTTAATATTTCTAAAAAATTTTCACTTTTTCAAGATTTAGCTATAAAAATTCTACATGGAAGCAGATTTTCAATTCCATGTTAACTTTTCCCCCCAATAATCTAAGAATCATAAATCACTTAAAAATTTAGCATTTTATAAGTTTTAAAAAAAATTAAATGTTTACTTTTTTAAAATTGTGAAATAATGGCTTGTCAAATTGACTTTTTATTTTCAGAATCAAATTAAGAATATAATCAGTCTAAATATTATCTGAATATAATATATATATATATAAATTTATATCTAAATATAAATAAAACATCTTTTTTTTTTTTGGAAAAGGGTACTGTGTAACCGCAATGTGTTATTAGAATGTATTTTACTGTTAAAAATTTAAGCATGTGAATGAATGTTAATCTATTTTATTTAATCAAATTTACTGATTATATATATATTTTTTTAATGATCAGTTTGCCTTAGTTTTAACTATATATCACGTTTATTTGCAAAATTTAGAATAATTTTTTTCCCCTATGACTTAAAATAAGTCACAATGGACTGTAAGAGTTTTCCTTTAAGTAACGATTAGATTATAATGATTTCGTTTCACTATCACTTGATGTTAATTGTTAAAATGGTAACCAAAATTTTGCCATCGTATTTGAGAAGTCATGGTCATGAACTCGTGACTTGTGTTGCCGAATCGTGAGTTCGAGACCTCATGCCACTAAAAAGCCACCGTATAAAAGGGCCGGAATAAATAATTAAATAGCTAGCTTTTTATGAAATTACATAGTGTACATTACACTATGTAAAACAAACAAAGGAGGCAACCAAAAAATTTTTTGCTTAAATCGTACCATGTCGCCTTAAAGGGGAAAAAACTGATCATTTATGAAATATTTTGAAATTTTAAATGTACCATATTATAAACAAATGTTTGAATTACAATGTCACAAATTTTTATAGAAATGAAGGCATTTTTTCCGTCCGAAAATGTGCTCCGCGTTAAGTCCACATTGTCGCATATATATGGCGAAAACAGCCTTAACATAAATATCCGTGAATCAACCCTTTTTAGTACGGTTTGTTTTAAAAATATGTAATGGTAAATAATCCTTTTTTTACAAGTTGTTCCGAAAGAAAAAGTTAATAAAAACAGTTAATTTCATGATACGAATTGTATTTGAAATCTTAATTAGATTTTTACATCTATAATCTTAACGATAGTTGATTTCGGAATATTTTCAACACTCCATATAATCTAACTCTGGTATTCTGATATGATCAGAACTTTAAATGCATTTTGAGGAAACTTGCAACGCATCAAGTTGATAGTGCTTCATTAAAAGTTTCACCTTTCTAAAGTTCATTTGTACTCAAAATTGTACCAAGAGCGAAACTTGAATGGGTTCCATATATAAATGAATGTTTATTTTTCAAATTGCTTTAATGTACCAAATTTATTCGATTCTAACCCGCCATCTATTCTAAACCGCGCCCCGAATTCTCAACACGTCTTTGGGAAAACTAGTGTGTTGTTTATTGTTTATGGTGATATTTACGAAATTTAAGTAGAGAAATAATAAGTAGTGAATTATTAATTTTACCAGAATCAACAATTTTAAAATACATACATGAATCAATAGTTGTTCTAACCATCAGTATCATATTCCATTTCGGCATCTAACGAATTTTTCCGCCTCTGATAATAAGCCACGCCTGATTTTCAGTAGCATTCACAGTGAAACAAGATATCAATCATTGGCATGGCCAAGTAATTTTAGCGCGTTTTTCACATGTTGTATTTTACAATAATGCTGCTAATGAACTTCTTACTAACAGAAAGTAGAACTGTACCATTCCTCTAAATGTACTACTATTGAGCTGAAAAGAAATGACACAAATCTGTATCAGCACTATAAAAAAGCAAAAACTAGCGAAATTCAGGAAAACTATGGGAAAATTTAAATATGATTCAGCTCATCTAGGGCACAAATACGACCCAATGCCGAAAACCCGAGGTCAATTGGTTGCTTACTGGCTGAGAAAAAGGTACGACAAAACATTGAACGAAGACGAAATTTGCGTCCTAATAGCGCTGTTGTTCCACTACGTGAAAAACGTGCTAAAAAGGGTGGCTTGGATTCGAACGTGGTATATACCAAGGGTGGCGAACCTTTATGGATCAACGTGACATTTTTTTCTAAAGAAACGTTGATTGAGGTACAGACGTGCCATCAAATGATTTTAACTAATGATTATTGGGAAAATAAGATAACTAAATAGTAACAAAACTCGAAACTCTTTATTTACTACGAAAAAATGCATTTTGCACCGTATAGTAGGAAATGTTTTAGCTATACGTTAATTTCAAATTATATATATATATATATATAAAGTAATATTAGTGTGATTTATGTTATTGCACAAATTCGATGATAAATAATTTATAAGGATTGTTAGATGTGTAATACATTTAGCAGAAATGCATATGCATGCTGAATTAGAGTTATCTACCAAACGGTTTCTCAGCAAGCCTTTAACGTTATTCATCTCTGAAAATAATGACTCGCAGTCATAAGCAGATGAAAATATATGTGGTTAAAATAGCATGAGCCTTTTTTAGCCAGTTAAATGCATCTGGAGTCTAATTTGATGCTTTCAAAAATTCGTTGCTGGCATTTTTACTTATATTTCTTGTTGATCTTTCTGTTTCAATCAATTCCAACTGTTCCTTGTTTCAATACATTTTTGAATCACTCGCATTTGTTCGTAATACTTCATAGTGAACTTTGTTATTTTGTACTAAAATGCAAACCGTTTTGATCTATGGAGTTCCCCAAAATATTGTTTTGCGTGCCATTGGTTCGCCATCCCTGATATATACATACCGTATTTACTCGAATCTAAGCCGCACCACTATTTCTCTGCAGGTTTTTGAGAGGAGGGGGGGGGGAATTGTGCAAAAGGTACATCAATATGCAATAAAGAAATTTTTTAAAAACATTTTCATGAGAAATAATAAGTTAATAATTAATTTATTTTACCAGCATTACAACTGTCAAACACATACATGAACTTATAATTACTCTAAACGTCAGCATCATGTTTTGAAAATGATTTGTCACTCCTATTGTCACAGCTGACTTCGGAATCGGTACCGGCGTCGCTCTTTTCCCACACGATGTTATGTTATTGTTATGTAAAATTTTTGGAAAGAATTGTTAAAGACTGCTTAACATTTACAAGCAAAAATTATATCAGTTTGCTTACGCCATCGACGTATATTTGTTTCATCCTTGTCACATTTTCAGTGCCCGCTGCTTTTTGTTTCTGTTTTTTTTTTAATGCACTTATAAAATTGCCATCCTTTTCATACTTGCGTTACAGTGAAGCCTTCTTGATGCTATTATCGATATTTTTGATGTCCATGCGATTAAAAGAAAGCGTATACAAAAAAAAATCCTAAATACGAGCTGACAGCGTTGTTTAGGATCGACTGAGTTACTGGAGACAAACTGTGGATTTGGATAAGTCATCGATCCAAGTGGCAAGGCTCTGCTTTTCCTTTTGAAAGTTGTGGAGAAACTCAATTTCTCTATCGAAAAATAGTTTGCCTTCGATTCTAAACCGCACCCGATTTTCAGTAGCATTAAAAATGGAAAAATAGTGCGGCTTAGATTTGAGTAAATATGATGCTCAGATTTTGTATTCCTCTAAATATTTATTTTACAAATATATGTGAAGAAATGGATTTGTTTTATAAGTATTGTTTTTTTTTTTTTTTTTTTTTGTGTGAAAATAAATAACCTTTTTCAAAAAATTGAAGTCGAGAATCAACACTGGTTTCACATTCAAAATTTTTTTTAATGTTTTACAAATGTCGCCGATTTGTTAAATGCATATAAGATTTATATATATAGTTTTCTGTGCGTTTACTTTCAAATAAATTTTCTTTAATTTTTATTTTTGACAGAAAATAAGTTGTGCACATCTAAAGTTTAAAATTTCAGCTTGTTTACAAAACTAATAAAATTAGTACAGGAGATAGGAGTGGTTTTGTCTCTAGAATTGGCCCTGATATTGATTATAGATTGTTACGGTAACGGTTATACATTTACGTGGAACCTTAGAGAAAACTCTATTATCCACTCAATCATAATAAGTTGGGGAAAAAAATAAGAATGATTTGCTAAAGTTACATAAAAATATGTTTCGCTTTAAGGAGAGCGAAGAGAACAGGATGTCACATCTCTGACAACCAAGCCCGTCTTTCAACCAGCTGCCGCATCTCGACGGAATAAATAAATTATTACTTTAAAACATAGCAAGTGAAAATAACCCAAATGCATGTAGTACGAATATAAATGAAAAATAATTTTAACAATTAAACGATTTTTTCACTGATTATATAAATTTAACATCAATAAGATGTCGGGATCACATAATTTAAATAATATCACATCAAGCATTTTCTGCGAAATTCAAATAATTCATGGCCGACCAGTCGTTTCAACAAAGTCATTTTGAATATGCTTCTAGGAAATTGTTTTGGGGGTCATGCTCGCGAAAGGGTGGACGAGTTCTGGACTCCATTCCTGGTGCTATAGAAGAGACAACGTATTGAAATGCCGGCGCTCGTTTAATGTATCGGGATTCAACGAAGCCTCGTGCCACTGAAAACCCCCATGTAGAAGGGCTGATGCTTGTTAAATCAGTCGTGTGGCGAAAAGTTATCTCCATATATTAAGTGTGGAAGTTTGGAGAGGGGGTCCAGCTCAGGTGTCATCCTCATCACTTGACTGCAGTTCAGAATTAACGCATACGTCATAAATAGCCCTCGCGTTGCCTCAAAATGGGATAAAAATTAAAATCAAATAAGGTGTGTGGTTGAAAGTCCTCACGTTGACGTGGTGTGGAAATTTTAAGAGTAGGGTGCCAGTTCAGGGGTCTTATCAACATCGCACTTTGAAGTCTAATAAAAAAATCTTCGAAACCTTTTCTTCAGTTCAATGTGTTAATTTATAAACAGTATTCACCCAAATTTTATCTGATTTGCAAGATTTTATACAAAACCTCTAATAAAAACATCTAACAGCTCAAAATATTTTTGTTTCGCTTTGTGAATAAACTAACGGATGCATTAGATGCCCTTACAAATAACACGAGCAACATCAAATTGCTATTTTTTTTTTTTTTTAAGATAAAAATTAACAGAAAAAATAAAACTTGCGGTTTTCTCTAGAATCAAAATTTCGATTCGAGCAAAGGTTCTATTCAAGTGCACCGCAAAATAGCATTCCCTCCTTATCTCTGCACTCACACAATCCCTCCTTCGTAAACACTCGTTTATTTATTGGTGACTCAGCGGCTCCATTTGGGTTGCACAAACAAAGTTCTAGAAATATCCTCGAGAAAAAGTTCAGACTGGGTGAGATAAGCTGAAAATGTGTTTATGAATGGGATTTTCTTTGAAAATTTCCTTCGCATCCTGAAAATTAGTATTTTTTGGTGTTTCGTTTTTCATCTGGACATTCATTTCAACAGTAGGTTAGTTTAGAGTGGAAATTTTAGAATAAAGTCCACATCAGTTTTTCGCTAATTAGCTGCTGTTCACCTTTTAGAATTTTAAAAAAAATGGGGGTTTTTTAAGAAATTTTTTTATTTTAGTAATTTAAATAAGCTGCTTTGTATTCAATTAAGATTCCCAAACCATACGAGGGAAAAAAAATCCCAGATACGCAAATCAATATTTTTCGGAATTATTACTAATGCTGTACAGCACCAATGTAGCAATAGTAATCACCATTCCAATTTCAATATTAAACGGATAAAAGCATCACAGAAATTTTTCATATAGATGAAAAATCAAAGCTCAATAAGTAGAACTTAAACACTTTTCTCAGAGACCAAATTTGTGGCCGCGGTAGCCAAGTGGTTAAGGTATCGGATCATGGCTAACGCGTCATAAGTTCGAGCTCAGTACCACTGAAGACCCGCCGTGTAGGGGCCACAATGCACGGTGAATCTGTCGAGAGCTGAAACGCCCTCCCATTGGTGTGAATTGGTAGTTAGGAGAGGGGGGCGGTGCCAGCTCAGGTGTCGTCCGCGTCGCTTGACCATGGTTCCAAATGACGCGGTCCGTCGCCAAAAGCCCTCGTGTAACTGAACAGTGCATTGTTAATATTCACTCACTCAGAGACTAAATTCAAATGTGTATATGCATCAACAAAATTGTACAATTGATTATTTAAATCTCAACATAGAGTCCGTGGCAGCCTAGTGGTTATGGTCACGAAATCGTGACCAGCATTGACGAGCTGTGGGTTCGAGTCCTGATGCCGGTGAAGACCCATCGGGTCAAGAGGTTGATGCACATTAAATCTGTCGAACTCAAGTGAGTGAATATTAACGTCGCACTGTTCAGCTACACGAGAGTTTTTGGCGACGAACCTCGGCATTTTGAAACTTGGTCAAGTGACGGTGTCGAGCTCAAAATTTTCGCATTGGTGTGGTGAAGTTTGAAAAATGGTATGTCAGCTCAGGAGTCCTCATCCTTGACCATGGTTTACAATTACGCGGTCCGTTGCCAATAGCCCTCCCGTTGTCTTAGAGTTAGAGTGAGAATTATTTTTAGATCGTACCGTAAAGTTATATAAGGGCTGTTGGCGCCAGACCTAGTAATTTTGAAAATTGGTCAAGAAACGAGGGCGGCACCTGTGCTGGCACATCCCTCCCCTTCCACTCCACACCAACGGGAGGATGTTTGAGCCTTGACATATTTAACAAGCGTCGGCCCCCTCTGCTAGGCGGATCTTCAGTGGTACTAGATCCAAGCCTGCGACTCGCTAGTCACGATCCGTTGCTTTAGGGCAGTGCTTCCCCAACTTTTTATTGCTACGGACCAGTAAACGTTTGATACTTTTACCGTGGCCCACTGAGGGGGGAGGAGGCGTTGATGGTTTGTTTTGATTTAATAATTTTAATTTAATTGTATTTAAACATGCCATCAGAATAAAATACATTACACTAAAATATGTATATAAAGTTATTTAACATGGAATATAAAGGGATCTCCATAAACCCGAGAGAAATACGTGGCCGCATTAGCCTAGTGGTCAAGGTATCGGATCGTGGCTGCCAAGTCATGAGTTTGAGTCCAATACCACTAAAAACCCGTCGTGTAGGGAAGCGATGCACGTTAAATCTGTTGAAAGCTCAAACGTCCTCCCGGTGGTGTGGTGTGGTAGTTAGAAAGTTAGAAGACGGGGGGGGGCAGCTAAGGTGCCGTCCGCGTCACTTGACCATGGTACAAAATGACGAGGACCGTTGCCAAAAGCCCTCGTGTAGCTGAACAGTGCGACGTTAATATTCACTCTCTCGACAGGTGTTGTCCAACATGAATGATAACTTAAAACTAAGTTTTTGAAGCTTCTAATTATCTCAAAAACCAAAATAAAGTATTTTTAGAAAAGTAAAAGTTGAAAAACGATGAAAATTAAAAAGAACTCAAATTATAATATTTTTAGAATTTTAGGGCTCTTAGGAATCTTGAATATTTGTGGATAGGTCGGTTGTAAAAATTGTAACGCGAAGAGCACAGGTTTAAGGAGTGGGATCTGGCAACACATTTGCATTTCTGTTAAAAATACTCTTATACACCCGGCAGCATCCTTTTCTCCTTTCCTTGGGTTATTATTTGTCGGTGTTTAAGCTCGTGTTTTTCAGTATTATTTTGCGGTCTTGGTAACACGTCGCATTTTAAGCACCAGCTCCTTCATAGCTTTAATATTATTTAAATACCATGAGTGATTATCATGAAGTCATGTCCAACGATCCTCGAAAGAAAATTATTATCGTAGGTGATGAAAAGTGCGGAAAAATTAGCCTTATTTATAATTATTTCTCCGGTGCCTTGCCGAATCCTTCGGTGCCTATAATTTATAAGGAATATCAGACTGAAGTAGAGGTGGACGGTCAAAAGATACCCATCGTACTATGGACTGTTCCTGCCCAAGAAGACTATAACACTACTCGAATCATTGTCTACGATTACAGCAAAGCTGTGATCCTTTGCTATGCTATCGACAACCCAACGAGTTTACAAAACGCTTGCGAAAGGTGGTATCCGGAAATTAAAAATTTCATTCCAAACGTGCCCGTTGTCTTGGTTGGTAACAAGCTGGATCTGAGATCTGATGAAAACACCATTAAAGAGCTTGCTAGTAAGTCACTAAAGCCCGTTTCCTTCGAGCAAGGTAAAGAAGCAGCAGAAAAGATCAAAGCAGTGAATTATATAGAATGTTCCGCCAAAAATGGTGATGCTGTGAAGGAAGTGTTCAAAGCCGCTGCAGCTGCGTCTCTTTCGATTTCGTATTTAATTGAGTGAAAAATATTTATATATATACACTACCAAGTCATTTTTCTCTTTGTTCGTTTTATAGTTCATTAATATTTCCATTGATTTTAAATAAACTAAGAACACTCGAGAAAAGCTTTTAGCTCATTTATGGGAATTTTTGAACTTTTAAAGTTTGGTATTTGTATTGATAAATTTTTTTGTAAAGGAGAGCCTACAGGTTTACTTTTGTAAATCTGTGAATCTAATTTAATGCACATTAAAAGTATTCGTAGTAAAATTGTTTCTTTGTTTTAATGATTATGTTCATGTGTAATGTAATATGATTAAGTTCATGTCATAAGTACTGTGTAATCTGTTCAAAATTTGACCATGGTTGAAAAATATAGTTGTATTACTAGAGTGGTTCTAATTCTAAAACGAGTTCTAACACGTGTAATCTATTCATATTAGATTCATAAGTATTAAGGAATAAATTGTTCTAAGGCATTTAGGTTATTCATTATTAAACTTAATTATAAGCCATTCGGAAACCATCTATTTTAAATTAAATTTTATTTCGTATTAATGTGTGTGTTTACATTTATAATATAGAATAGAATTCACGCCATTTATTTTTTTAAACTATATATATTGAGCAAAAAGTAGTTAAAAATAGATTTTTTTTAATGTCGATAATTTTTTTAAATACAAATATTTATTTCATTCTTAAATCTGGGGTGCTAATTTTATATCGAAGTTCTACGCTTAAAGTTGTTAATGTTTACCAAGATGTGAAATAACATTACAATGGACTAAATTCATGACGGTCACATGATAATAAACACGTGTTCTACATTGAATTCAAAACGGACACAATAAACTAGCTCGTACTTTTTATTCCATTTGTAAAACTTGGGTAAAATTTCAAATTGCATAGTTGGGTAAAGATGCTCAAGAGTTATAAAAAGAAATTTCTGCAAAAAGATTTTAAAATTAAAGAAAAGTCTTGTTTTATACGTGTACTTTTAAATAAAGTGACAAATATAAATTTTTTTTAAAAAAAGTTTCTGTAAAAAGCGTATTTTGACAACAACGAAGTGCATGAACTGATTTGTTGAAAATAGATAATTGCATTTATCGTGACTATGACGTCGCATGTGTTTTTGAACTTGATTGGCTAAAAACACGTGGTTTAAAATTATCATGTGATTATGACGTCCCATGAATTTAGTCCAGAGTTAATTTTTATTTATTCCTGCGGTAACTATTAATTTCAGACTATTTTAATTCGATTTCTATAAAAATTTAACCATTTTCATCGTGCAATCATTCTTCAAACTACTGTTTCAGTCTTCTGTAGTATTGTGCTATTTTCAAATATGGATATTTCTAATATCTTTGGTGAATTCAAGGATGTTTTTTTTTCAAAGAAAATGAGGGCTGGACTTTTAATTATTGCTGCAAATTGTGCATTTCCATTTTATTTTACTTTTAATTAATGCATTTTTAAACGTTCCTTGTTCGATGAAATTCTTTCATGGATGTTAAAAATTACCAGAAATAATTGATATTAATCATTAATTTTGATACCGTATTTATTTGAATCTAAGCCGCACTCTTTTTCCAATGTTAATGCTACTGAAAATCAATTGCGGCTTAGAATCGAAGGGGGGAATTCTTTGGATGGGCAATTAGAGTAACAGGTTGATGAATACATTTAAAAGTTAATGTGAATAAAATAATATCATATTCATTCCTTATTAGTTCACATTTTAATTTCATTTTAGTTTAGTAAAATTGGATATCGATAAACAATTTTACACTGTTTTTCATTTTTCATAAAAACTTGTTTGAATTAGGAGTGCGACTTAGATTTGAGTAAATACTGTATATTTTGTATAATTTGATGTAATTAATATTTTAGTTATATAATTATATATTTTAACTAAAACTAAACTAAGTGACGCAACAGCCCATATCAGTATACGTGACCATTGGGCACTTAGGTGCATGAGCAGATATTTCGATCAGGTGGTCAGTCTGAAGCGAAACCCCAAGTTTTTAGTCCCCAAGCAAGCTTGGTACTAATATATCGACCCACTAAAGAGATGAAGGCTGAGTCGACCTTGCCCAGCCCGAAGATGGAATCCCGAACTTGCTGTGTGGAAGCGCGATACTCTTACTGGGCCTCGTTATTATATATTTACTTAATTACAAATTATTGATTTGATATCGTTTATTTTTAATCTGCTCCTATATTCTTTAATTGAAATATATTTCAGAACAGCTCTTTAATATTTTCCTGGAAATTTGTTACAGCTAGGCTGCCATCTTGGATTCCATATCACGCGACAAAAAGCGTTACTTGGCGCAATTCAGGAATCGCGCCAAACAGCGCTTGACTCCTAGCACTCCGATATCAAATAAGTTCAAAAATTGCGTCATAGTTTTTCCCAGGATATATATATTATTGTAGCTGAGTGGTCATGGTTACGAACTTGCAGCCTACGTTGTCGAGTCGTGAATTCTAATCCTGATGCCTCTACAATCCCTCCTTGTAGAAGAGTTGATACTCAAAGTCTTGATGTTGGCATGCTTTAAAAGCTTGGATTTTTGATTTTTTCTTTTTTTTTACGCAAGGACCAATTTAGATCATAATGCGCCAAGAGAGACAATAAGAACATTTATATAAGATTTGCAGGCCATAAAGCCTTAGTCGGGAATAGTCTATATATACGCCTTTCTTAGAATCTATAGATTAAAATTAGATATGATGAATAAAACCCTTGATGCTTATGAATTTAAACACAAGTGAGGAATTGGTGCTATTGTTTAAAATACTGGATATATAGTAAAATCAACAGAGTTAAAAAGCCGATGTCTAAGATGATTTGAATGTAGACAATTACAGAGTATGTGTTTCACCGATAGGAGACATTACATATCTCGCAATAGGGTGGTGGTTCACCAAACTGAAGATGCCTATGCTTTAGGCGGGTGTGTCATAGGCGCAGTCTAGTCCACATCACCTGCTCATGGCGGCTGCTTGATGATGGCATATTCTGTATAAATGCTACGTGCAATAACTGACATATAATTTACATAATAAAATTGAACATTACAATTATTATTATTGAGATCCACCTCGCTTTTAACTGTCAGCTGACTATCATTTGTAGTTTAGGATTAAGTTTACTAGAGTAAATTTTTAGTATTGCATAAATTCTTATCAGTTAACCTAAATCAACAAATATTCTTCTTTAATCTCGTTTTGGAGAATGTTTTTCACATGGGTGATTTTGAAAATTGGGAAAATCCGCAAGAAATAAATGCAATTGGTCAGTTTGAGGAAGTGGAAAGTTTTTAAAATTTCCACCAATGATGAGTTGAAATATTTTTCTTTAAAAATTTCACAACCCAACAAATAAATCACTCACAGTTGTAGTTCTGGGGCAAAAGTTTTTTTTTAATTCTTGATGCTGTTTACAATTATATCGATATCTAAAAAAACGAGACTCAAAATTCCCTTTTCTAAACCTCCCGGGAATGGAGTTGTCTCACTCGCCATCAAGCCCCGGAAGGAAAATCTGTGACCAATTCAAAATTACAATATGTTGGTATGATGAAGGGTTGATGTCCTTTAGATGATGAGGGGTTGATACCCTTTAGATTTAGAGTAGAAGCTCAATGTGGCCCTTGTGCTATAAAGTTTGGATACCTTTGCTCTGGAGGATCAAAAAATTTTTTTTATCTAATCATGCTCTCATTTAAATCTTTTTTTACCTTCCTTTCCTAACCTCTTTTGTTTTTGTAAGCGAGAATATATTGATTTTAACAACCACTATTTGTTGAGGCATCTCATTGTATCAGTGAATCCCCTGTAATTCAATGTTCAATTTTTCCAAAATTTCTACTCTTGATTCATTGTCAATATAAAATAACTCATCTTCTGTACCTAAGAGAACTTCTATTTGCACAAATGTTTTCTTCAGTACATCAGACCATTTCATGCCATTCATTTTTATTAGGATTTTGGACATTATCATGTAAACATTTTTTCAATAATTCTGGATTTGATAAATACCTAATAGTGGGATTGACAACAGGCTATCTGTTATTTGATGGAATGTCTCCTCAAGAAATTTTTCCCTTTTTGAATTTATACCATGTATTTGCATCTAGTGGTCTACCTGTGTCACTAACACACAGAATTAATTTCTAAGTTTTAAAAGTGTTTACTTCAGGTATTTTACACTAAGCACTTGCTGTCTTTGTTTTACATGGGAAACAAATCTCCAGATGTATCTAGTATAAATATAGTGAGACTTCTTATTTGCTTTAAAAGGAAAAAACGCGAGGCATACTGAAATTTAAATGATGAAGTTTGCATCTCATTCGATTGTTAAATAGAAAGAAGTATCTTATTTATTATTAGCTCTTTACATGGATGTGGTCCAATTTCAATAACTGAATACTAGATTTCTTACACTTTTAACTATCGATATTAAAATAAGGTATTTTTTTAAAAAGTAGAAGCTTTCAAACTTTGAAAATGATTTTTTCATCACTTTTTAAAAATCTTCAATACTTGAATATTCCGCTATAAGAATTGTAGCCCGAAGTGCAGGGGTTTGGGGAGTGGGGCTTGGCAACACACTCCCATTTCTGTTAAAATTACTCTTATACATCTGGCAGCATCTTTTTCTCCTTTCAATTTCGGGTTTTTGTTTATCGGTGTTTTTTACTTTTATTTTTGGTAAGCGCATGTTTGAGTATTAGTCGTTCTCAAATTTCGCGGTCTGAAGCAATAGCTGTCATTTTCGCAATCCTAGCACAACGTCGTATCAAAAGTTAAAGCGTCTGCTCCTTCGTTTCTTCTTTAATATTATTTAAATACCATGAGTAATTATCATGAAATCATGGCCAATGATCCTCGAAAGAAAATTGTTGTTGTGGGTGATGAACAGTGCGGAAAAACTGGACTTATTTTCAATTTTTTCACCGATGCATTGCCGGACCCAGCGGTGCCAACAATTTATAAAGAGTATCCGACTGAAGTAGAAGTGGACGGTCAAAAGATACCCATCGTACTATGGATTGTTCCTGCACAAGAACATTATAGCACTATTCGAACCTTTTCCTACGAATATAGCAAAGCTGTGATCCTTTGCTATGCTATCGACAACCCAACGAGTTTACGAAACGCTTGTGAAAAGTGGTATCCAGAAATTGAAAAGCACATTCCAAATGTGCCCATTGTCATGGTTGGCAACAAGATAGATCTGAGATCTGATGAAAACACCATTAATGAGCTTGCTAGTAAGTCACTGAAGCCTGTTTCCTTCGAGCAGGGTAAAGAAGCTGCAGAAAAAATCAAAGCAGTGAAATATATAGAATGTTCTGCCAAAAATGGTGATGCTGTGAAGGAAGTGTTCAAAACTGCTGCAGCTGCATCTCTTCAAGGCAGCTAAAAAACAGATTACATATCATTGTTACAAGTATTTTCTAGTTTGTTCTCTTTCAAGTGTATTTGTATTTTCAAAGAATTTATCTTTAAAAATTGATACAAATTTTAAAAGTTAATAGTTAGTGTAGGTATTTGACTGTTGAATTGTTTCTATAAAGAGAAGTTTCTTAGGACTTAATATTATTAGTATCAGAATTCTTGGATGATACCATATTCCGAGTTATTTTAGAGACCTTCATTCTTATTAGGGATAGTAGATCCTACATTAGATTATATAAATACAGTCGCACAATTTCAACTTATTTATTCAACAATTTTTTAGCTGTAAAATAGACCAGCTGGTCTGGTTTATTTATATCACTGTTTAAATAATAATTCTGTGGTGCTTGTAAAAGGACAGCTGTTGATATCACTTAAAATTTATTAATATTTTTTATATTTTATGTAAAAAATACAGTTTACTATTGAGACATTTTTACAATATTGATTTTATAATTAACATTTTTTCAATTTGTGCTAAATAACTAAGTATCAAAATCATCCAAGAAAAGATTTTGATTCTCTTTTGTGACATTTTAAAAATCGTAATGTGTGTGTATTTTTATTTATTATCATGAGAATACCAATGTGTTTACTCTCATAAGTTTGTGGAACTAGTTTAATGCACATTAAAAAATGTTCTCAATAAAAAGGTTTCATTATTTTTATCCATTTGATTTTTGTTCATGGATGCTTTTTTTTTTTTTCATAAATCTATTTTGTTGAAAATTTGATTATGGTTGAAAAATCTGTGGTTCTTGTGTCAGTTCAAAAACAAAAATATATGCTTTAAATTTGTTTGTAACAAATCTTATGATCTTAAATATTTTAACTTATTCATTATTAAATTTAGTAATAAACTATTAAGAAATTTATCTGGTATATATTTAATTAGTAAGTTAAAATTTCTTATTAATGTGTCTGTTTACAGTTTTCTTATTAAAGTAGATTCATAATGTTTAAAAACAAAACCTATTGCAAAAATTTTTTAAAAAGGTTTCAAGTGCTTATGTTAATTATTTGAAACTAAATATTTTCTTTATGTCATAGATAATGTTTATATAAACTATTTTTTTTCCATTTAAGTTGATTCATTTAATGCTGCATTAAAGTTAACTATATTAAAAATTTCAAAAGCTCAGAATGTGAATAAATGGTAAATTTGTTTTAATTTATAATTTTTTAGTTTGAAATTTGTTTTTATTTTTTAGTATATATGTTTTTTTACTTTAATTTTGCCTGTTGCATTTATTTACATAAACTTAGAAAATTTAATTATATTTAGAATATTATTCATTAATAAATCATGTAAACTTATATAAGACTAATAAGTAAGCAACAATTTCAATATAATGATTAATTTCAAAACCATTTAATTTCATTTTTCAGATTATTGATACATTTATACTATTACTTTTTTTATGCCTTAATATTATTGATTATTTCAATGATTCTAAGTTTTTGCTATTATACTTTTTGACTGGTAATGAAGATCAAATGTACCTCCAAGGTATATTTTTAAATTATACGTATAATTTTTTCAACTGTTGTTTTTTTATGATTTTCCAAAATGTTTGCATTCTTTTTAAAACTTCTTCACTCCCGAGGGATATATATATATAAATAACAATTTGGGAAGTGTGGAGGTATTTGCGTATTAGCATCACTGCAACAAAATTTCCACCATGAATATCAAAACAACGAAGATTCTTGCATGTTTTATTTGAAGAAAAATTATTCTTTTGGTGCAATTTTGGCTGCTGTGATGCCTAATATCCAAGTACCATGCTAGATTATACAGCATAATTTCTTGGTACATTTCCATTTCGTCATTGCAAATCTCGCCATGCAGACAAACAAAAAATTAATAAATGTTGGTTAATGTTTAAAAAAAGACATTGATAAGAAAAGGCTGAGACTTGTTTTGAAAATGGGGTAGTAAAAGGTTACCAACAAGAATATTCCTTTTGGTCTTGGTTGTATCATTTTAGCAACTTTATTGGCAGTGAAATGGAAATTTACTGCGATACAAATTAAAAACTGAAAAACAATATTGATGTAAATGTTACATTTTTTTTTTCCTATTCAAAGAATCTAATTATTTTACAGATATCAAACTTTCAAAAACTGTTTTAAGTATGATAATATCAGATTCAAGAAATTTATGGATTATAGTAATGATTTTTAAAAAATATATTCATGTTTTGATTTTCTAGGTTTAAGTGTAGAATAGGTGGCCCCTTGGCAAAGCTAATTTTTTGGCGACCAAGAATCAATTGCTAAATTACCTGTATGCAACAATGGGTGTGAAGCAAAGCTGAAGTAAGCCAAATTCATTCTGGCATCTAGATAAATATCACCAAATCCTAGGAGCCACCTATTCTATGCTTTTCCCATTCTCTAAAACCTTTCTACCAAATACAGTGAAATATATTTAATAAATTAACACTAATAAATACATATAAATGGGATGATCAGTATAAGTTTCAAGAATTAACTTTTTGTATTTTCTTTAAGTTAATTTTAAACTTGGAAAAAAGATGCTAGGTCATGGTAATTTATTTTATTCTTATCTAGTGAATAGTTCTAGTGCACTTCTCTCTCTGTTGCCAAGGTTATATAACTCATAAGAGTGACTATGCTGAAGGCAGGGCACCCAATATAATTCCATGGCCTGCTGATCTTCTTACAATAACTTATATGTATGTTGTATTTGAGGAGCTGAAAATATATTAAATGATCTTTGGAACTTGTGAGACTAACGCATACTTTCACAAAGATGTAGTTAGTTTCATAATAAAGAAATGTCCTGAATATATGAAAATGTAGCATAATCTTAACAATATGCATACTCAAAAACATATGCAAAAAAAAAAAAAAAATCTCATTTTCCTTATCTATAATTTGTGTACATAATTTTGATTAATTAGAGGTACAAATATATCAAATAATGAGTTTCAATTGTGTGGCTTTAACGCAATTTATTTCTTATTAAGTTAACAATTTCTCTACTTAATATATGTTAAATTAATGTAGAAATAAAATGTAATTTATATTTCCAAATGAAGACGAAACATTGTTATATTGAAATATGTGAGAAAGATGGAATTCTTTGATGATTGGCATTGTTTCTTTGTTAATTTAATGGGGTATGATTTCTCATTCTTTGTGTAAATATTCTTATCTCATTTGTCACACAAAAGTAATCCACTTTTTTTATAAGCATGATAAACTCTGGATGAAATCCAATCTTCCTAAGAATTTTATATTTCATCCTGGGTTCTCCCCCCCATACAAGAAAAATATTTTTAACACATAAAAATTATACTACAATGTTTATTTAAATGCTAAGAATTTGAAATTTTCTTTTCATATTGTCAGTTGCTATTTTTTCTTCTTTAAATCCTTCCAATAAAGAATTAAATTCTGTTCTATTAATCTGAAAATCCTGTTAAGCAACTATACTAAGCAATGTTTGCAATTCCTTTTTTAAAGGAATGTTTGTAAAAAATATTTGCTCAAAAAAAAAGTTTTGAAACTTCATTCAAGAACTTAGAAACAAATGTACCAGTTTCTGTGCCATGAATCGTCATATATACTTACTTTGAGTGCAAATTATCCTGAATTGTTTTTTAACTGAGGCATAATAATTTTTTTATGAAGTGCTCTTATTTATCTACATTATCAACTACTGAAGTATTAAAAATGGAAGTATTTTTAATGATATAAGCAAATTAAAAATATTTCATTTTGTAAAGGGCAGTCAAGTCACTTGTTAAAATATTAATTTTTTGTATTTCAATAATTTTTACGTTCGATTCTAAATTATATTTTGGAAACTGTGACAAATTCGAATTAAGTTTAAAATGTATTAATTTTAAGCATCGTTTTGTAATTAATTCACAGTTATGGAATGCATTGTTCTAAAATATTTGAAACTTGACCATAGAAATATTTTTCTTAAATTTCTTCAAAATTATTTGCAAAAAAAAGTTACTGTATTTTGTATAGATGTCGCAATATTTTTGGAAATGGGTGTTTCAAAAATTCTTTCAGTATTCTTATTGATAATCGAAATCTTCTGGCAAGTGTGAACTTTGTTCATGTATTCAGCACCTAGAATGGTGATTAGAAATAAAAATATTTCGTTTGAGTCCCCCCCCCCTTTTTTTTTTCTTTCTTCTGGAGAATTCTAAGCTGTTTCGGCGCCAGAAATCTTGCTCTGTTTATCTGTAATCGCTTACTCGTGATATCATATTCTCCAATTTCATTCCAAACATTCGATTTCATTCTGTTTAGAAGTAAAATTTTTCTTTTAAAATACCTCCCAGCATTTATTAGGAATTTATATTTACAAAATTTTCCCCTGCAATTTTTAATATATGTACACTATAAGAAGTACACTGCTCGATTAATATTTTATTTCAATTGCATACCATTTGGCGCTTTTTGGTTTCAATGTTTTTTCGGAACAAGAAAGCACCATCTGTTTTGGATTCTATCCTGATGATTGCTTTGTTATTTCATAGATGGGTACACCCAACTCTTTTTTTTTTTTACACGGTAGATACGTTCCTTAGAAAATTGTGCAAATAAAAATATGCGAAGTATGGTAAATTTGGGGATATGTTCCGCAACTTTAAAAATCGTGTCAGATGAAAAAGCTCTAAACATTTTCCCAAAAGTCCGGGCAAAAAAAGTAATATTGAAATCCATGTAACATATTTATTTTAAAAAACCAAAATTCATTTTTAATACAAAAATTTACAGTAGTGTACCAGTGAAAATTCAGTCTATAAGTACATACGGCAAGAAGAACTTCAAATGGAAAAATTAAACTTTTAACTGTAAAACAAATATTTATAGCTACTTGAGATAAAATAAAAGCTTGTAACTCAAGCGTTCACGTTTATTACGAACTGGATCAAAAAGTTGTATCATCCGACTGTTGGCTTTAATTCTGATGAAAAATTTCGTTTGTTTTTCATGGCCTCTGTTGGCTATTTTGCTGTTACAAAAGAGACAACATATTAATTGCGGCTGTTTTTTTTTCTTCAGGAGGGGGAGGTGTCTCAAATCGCTATATAAATCTGGATATCCTGCTACACAAAGCTTAACTCCAGAATACGAAGTAGACCAAGTCACTCACATGTGTAGACACCGTCTTCTGATTAAAATATAAATTTTTTTTTTCGTTCAAGAAAAAATAATTTGTTTAAACAAGTATATTGATGAACTGTGTTGTTTCAAAATCGTGTAAAAAAAGGAATTGTGTGTACTTTCGTATTTGTCCCTCGACCACATTTTTGCGAAATCGAAAAACGTCGTCAAATGGTGGGATATACAGCCTGTAATGAAAAAGCATTGCGTATCCTGGAACACAACAACTTAAAAATAAAGTTGGATTTTTTTACGAAAAATGACATAAAATTTGAGATTTGCTTTCTATGGAAGAGAACGTATATGGCAGGGGTGGCGAACCTTTCTAAAGAAATATTTAATGAAGTATTTACATGCCGCCAAATAATTTTTTGACTTGTGATTATTGGGAAAATAGAACTAAGTTCTAACAACTCAGAATTCTTTATTTATTTCGAAAAATTAGACTTTGTACTTTATAGTAGTAGATATTTTTGTTATATATGTATTATATACGTGTAATTCAAATTCAAGTAACAGTGTGTGTGCCGTTGCCGATTAGAATGAAAAATAACTTGTATTAGAATTGTAAGATGTTACTTTTTCAGCAAAATGCATGCTGAATCAGAGTCATCTGCCAAACAGTTTCTCAACGGGTCTTAAATTTTATTCATCTCCGAAAATAATAACTCACAGGCGTGGGTAGATAAAAATATGGTTAAAATAGCATGGTCCAGCTTTTTCAAACTGTTCAATGTGTCTGGAATCGAATTCCATGTTTCCGAAATTTCATTACTTGCATTTTTACTTGTATTGTTTGTTAATATTTGTTTCAATCCCCATTCCAACTCTCTCCTTTTTTCAACAAATTTTTGAATCCACATTGAACTAAACTGGAAATCAATCAGTTGCATTTCGAATTTTTCAATGTCCAACCAATCGAATTAGGGGACAAATTCAGTTTATTAAATGAAATCACATCAGGGTACATAAAAAACTTGAACGTTTCCGACAATTCTTTGAACCGAGAAAATCTCGCTGAAAAATGAGACCGATCACTTGCGTCTGCTCGTAATACTTCATATTGAACTTTGTTATTTTGAATTAAAATGCAAACCGTTTTGTTCGGTGGCGTGCCCAAAATATTGCTTCGCGGGCTATTGGTTCGCCCTATACTATAGGGCTAACTTAAATGAGAGAAAATACATGTGAAGGGGGCGCCACTGCATGCCCTCTGACGTAACCCCGCTGGTTTCGGAAGGAGACGACAAAAAGACGTTTTTGCGGTAAACCCACTTCAGACTTCCAAGCATTAAAAAAAGATTCTGCCATATCAGACATAAAAACTTGTGGTTGTAATGGTCCAACTTTTTCTTTAATACATGAAAAAAAATAGAACTGGTTGATCGCATCGATTAGAAATTAAAAAAGCACATGGGAATCCTTGGCGCAAATCATCAATTGTAAGTAAAGTTATTAATTCAAAGCCATATCCATTTACGCCATGTGTGCCATCAATACATACACAATCAGAACTAAATTTTTTTAGTATCTCCCCTTGAGCTTCAGTCATAATTGTCAAAACAAAATCATTTTCTTTTAAAAATGGATGTTGTATACAAGATGATCCCTGGGTTTTATAAAACAAAATATACGGATTTTCTGAATTTTGCATTTCACACACCCACATATCTACACTGACCCCATCATTTTCATGTTTCACAGAATTGGAAGACAGATTAAAAGATTTCTCAATATTATGTAGATCTTTTTTTGTAAGTAAATGAACCCTCTCAAGTCCAGCATCTGATATAGAATTTCTAATTTCATCTAAAATATTATCTAAAGGAATTTTTGCAGCTATCTTTGAGGCAATAATTTTCCTTTCCCCTGCTGTTAAAAATAAATGACCTATATCATTCTGGTGTCCAATATGTACATTTTGATATACTACACATTTGCCATCTGTATGTTGTGTAACTTTTAACGCAGCTGGGCAATAAGTATTTATTTTATTGCTACCAAGGATTTTTAAATGACGCAAACCTTTACTGTCTGAAACCAAATTTCCTGAGCGGTGGCATCTGAAATAATAACATTTTACACCATGTGTGTTAATATGTTTGCTACCATAAGAAACAAATTTTGACTTAATACGATTTTCAATTTCTGTCTTCCATGCTAAATAATCATTAAATGAATTAAATTCTAGCTCGATATGATTCATATCAATATCGTGAGCATTCTTAAAATGAAATATTATTTCTCGCTTTTCAAACTTTCCATAACATAGAGGACACTTATAATTAATTACCCATTTGATTATTTGAAGAAGTATGAATTTTATTCAGATGATGTTTAAGATTTTTTTGGCTACTAAATTTCAGATGACAGTACTCACAATTAAAGCTTTGGGATCGATCATTTTTTAAAGACTCTATTAATGCAATATTACTCGAGTGTAATTTATTTGCATGGCGTTTCAGGTTATATTTATTCGTAAAAGTTTTTAAACAAAATCACTCTCAGCCACACTATAATCATTTGCACAGTCAACCGTATCATTTACCACAGAATCAGAATTACTAGAGAAAATAACAGATTTATTATCACACAAAACAACAGACTCATTATAACACAAAGCAAGACTCACTATCATACAAACAACAGACTCATTATCACACAAAACAAGACTCATTATCACACAAAACAACAGACTCCGTATCACACAAAACAGACTCATTATCACACAGGAAAAATTTGTTAGCAATCGTAACAGAATCACAAGGAGCATCATCACACAGGTTTTCTCCTTCCATATTTTGATTTAACTTAAAATCAAAAAATCCTTTTGAGTGAACAGAAGAATTTGGCCCTGGAAAGGGCCGTTTTTCTTGCTTATGAGGGGAATCCATAATTACCATAGCAAGATATATATTAGAATTATCAGGAATCTCACGCTTTTAAGAGCAGTAAGTTGACAGGTGTAAATTTAGTAGCAAAATGAACTGGTTCCAGCATTACCCCACGAGGTAACGACGTCATGCGCACAAATATGCGCAGATGATCAGAAGGAGGACTTGCGCAAAAATTTGCGCAGATAACCAGGGAGGAAACTAGCTTTTGAGGGGCTAGACGCTTTTATCAATGATCGGCCGCCTCAGCGGTCACTCTCACCCGGGAAGGCAAAAGAGAAGAATCATAGCAACACAGACAAGTGTGAGCTCATTGCCGACTCACTACAAAATCAATTTAAACTTAATGATATCACAAATGACACTGATAGGGCAATTACACGTGTCGTTCACACCTATCTAGAAAACGAAAATAATTTTAATAACATTCCTCCCACCCCACTACCTAGTGAAATTATTGAAATTATAAGCAAGATTAATATTAATAAAGCAGCGGGTATGGATAATATCACCAATAAGATGATAAAACACCTCCCGCTGCTCCCAATTTTTGAAATAACAAACATCATAGAAAATATCCTCAAGCTGAGCTACTTTCCTCGTCTCTGGAAAACCGCAGCAGTCGTACCAATCCTCAAGCCCGGTAAAGACCCTACGCAGGCAACCAGTTACCGCCCCATCTCTTTACTCCCGATTCTCAGCAAAATTGCTGAGAAAATCTTGCTAAAAAGACTTTATGACCACGCCAACGTAAGGAGTTTGCTCATCCCTGAGCAACACGGTTTCAGACCCGGACTATCGACCTCCCACCAACTCCTACGAGTGGTGGAAACGATTAAGTCCGGTTTTGATAATCATAAATCGACTGGAGCGGTTTTCTTAGACATACAAAAAGCCTTCGATCGCGTTTGGCACGAAGGACTCATATATAAATTAATTCGCTATAACTCCCCCCCCCCAATGATAAAACTATTTTTTTCCTACCTCAATAATAGAAACTTCCAAGTCAGAATTAACTACACGTATTCCACCCCCAGACCCACTGAGGCGGGGGTGGCCCAGGGAACACTAATCTCCCCCTTCTTATTTAATATCTACGTGAACGACATACCGATCCACGACAGCACAATTTTGTGTATGTACGCAGACGACACTGCAATTTTGGCAACCCATACTGACTTAAAACTCATCGCCAGAGCACTAAACCGACACCTCTTAGCGCTAGAGGACTGGTTCTCCAGATGGAAAATTGCACTAAATGTCGCAAAAACGGAGGCCGTCCTCTTCACTAAGAAATACAAGATCAACCAGACAAAAATATTCTTACACAATGAACAAATCCCTTGGTCTCAGCACACCAAGTATCTTGGTGTTACGTTGGATAAAAGACTCACTTTCAAACAACACGTAACACAAATACGAGGTAACTTTATTAAAAAAGTCACCTCTCTAACCCCGTTATTGCACAAAAGATCTAAATTAAGCAGATCTAACAAACTACTTATTTTTTCCCTACTTCTAAGACCAATTATAACCTATGCCTGCCCAGTTTGGGGTTTCGCAGCTAAGATACACATCAATAAACTCGAAATTTTACAGAACAAAACACTAAGGCAAATCTTGTGTGCCGATTGGTACATGAGAAATGCCGACCTCAGACGCGCCATTAAATTTAAAACTATCCGGCAGTTCATGCAAAAACTGTCGGTTAACTTCTTTAAAAACATAGACACATCAGATAATCCCTTGATCCAAAAGATCGAGAAGTACATACCAACACACACCACACACAGACCCAGGAACATCCTATTAAACCAATTTAAATCAAGCAAAATCCCTCATAAATTTCAATACCCAGATATCTCCTACTTTACTTCAATAACATAAATCACTACAGACAACAACATCCAATCAGAGGGCTCCAAAGCCGTAAGGCCGATGGCAGAAGTCTGATAGATAAAAGGAACAAACAAGGCCGGACAAGTAATGCGCAATTTCGTTGGCAGCACTTATTCCTACTTTTTACAGCCTTGGAATTCAAATTCCTCTGTTTTGGGGTTCCTATATTTGGCTCTCTATGAATTATTGGCTACTTTCAACATAATTAGAAAAAAAGTGCAATGTATTGTATTTTTTTGGATATGCTGTGTTGAGTGTGTGTTTCAGTATGTGTGTATCTAATAACGGGAAATCTTCATTAACGTGGGCTGGATTTTCTACCGCCAAATTCTCTTTTCTAGCCGAAGATCAATCGCCAAGGCGTATCCTTGAGAGGAACCGGTTTGTAGTAACCATATGCGATACGATTCTCCTCAGACAAAACTCGGCGTAGTAATACATTGTATTCCTGACATTCCGGTTTTCATTTCAGTGTTGATGTTTTCTGAAAATATTACCAGTATAATTTAAAGGGTAGGTTAAACGATTTCTCGAATTCACATTTTAAACTTTTTTATCTCAAAATGAGATTAAAAAAAAACTTTATGTACATGACAACTAAGTTAAATTTCAAGTTTTTTCTTTTCAAAGCAAAGAGTTATTATTTAAATTCGAAGCTATAAATTTCATTATTTTTATAAATACGAGACATAAGTATCAAATGAAACATAGTTTTAATTTTTTGCCAGAACAAAGGAAAATAATTATTTATAATTATGAAAAAACACACATTTTAGTACAATCAGTGCAGATTGTCTAGTCAAACTAATCCAAAAATCTCAAATATCTTACTATCCTAAATATCTATTATTTGTTTTATCTCATCATTACCTTAATTTTTAAAGAGATAATCACTCAGATTTTTCGAAATAATCGAATGCTTTTCTGAAAAATTTTCTTCCTTTATATATATTCAGAGATGATTTATTTTTTTAAATCATACATTATTTTATATTGGGTTTTTTTAGATATAATAGTTATAAGGGTTTTATTACAGTTTGGAAGGGAATATATACTTATATACAGTACAATATCTTACACATTTCATAATTTTCATTATATTTCTCTTTTTTTTAACTACAGATTTTCGAAAAAATAGCGATTTACAAAAAGCTGTTGATATTGCATGAGTTCCTGAATAGTATAAGAAAATTCATTTCTGCTCCTGATAATAAAAGTGGCCGCGGTAACCTAGTGGTCAAGTTAACGGACTCGTGGTCGGTGTGTCATGAGTTCGAGCCCAATACCACTGAAGACCCGCATTGTAAGGGGGCAATGCATAAAAAATCTATCGATGCTTAAACGTTCTCTCGTTGGTGTGGTGTAGAAGTTAGGAGAGGGGTTGCCAGCTCAGGTGTTGTCCTCGTCACTTGACCGTGGTTCAAAATTACGAGGTCCAAAAACCCTCGAGTAGCTGAATAGCGTAATGCTAATATTTATTCACTCAAGATAATAAATGTGTTGAAAATAAATCTCGGATTATCCACGTATAATAAAGCTAGAATTTTCAACTACCAAAACATCACGGTTTCTAGGATTGCTGGAAAGGGGTGACTGTAAATTGATATCTTTGCTGCACCACTTTGAATGAACAGGAAATTCATCAATCAAGAGTTCATTAGGATACAAACATATTAATCTTAAATTAAGATTTCAAAATTTAGTTTTTTTTATGAAACTAATCAAAATAAAACTCTAGAATTAACTAATGTCTTTTTGAATCCTCCTTGATATTATTCCTTTTAATTACTTTTACAACTTTACATACATATGTGTAAAATAATTAAATGATTTTTTTTTTTCTAAACAGGACATAAGATGTAAAAATTCTTTTCATTGAAAATGAGTGATTTCCATTTTGTACAATTTATATTTCAATATTTAAACCATATGAAACTACAATTATAGCAAAAGTTATAATTGACATAGTTTAAATATCCACGTAAAAATTCAAATAGAATTGAGACAATGATGAAATACCAAAATTTATGTGCTCTTAATCCACTGTTTTCTAATAAAAATTGATAAACATTTAAAAACATGTAATCTCAAAAACTTGGAAAATGATTTTAAAAATATCATATTATGTCTGAAGGTTGAATGTATTATGCCAATTGCAAATTTTTAAAATGAATGTTGAAAAAAGAATATGTTCTGGTTAAACACTTTTCTCCTTGCAAAACAAGAATGAATGTTTTAATCAACACGACTTAGATTTTTTCAGAGGTCATAGTCAATTTTTAAAAAATGATAGCATTAATTTTTTGATTTGTTTAAAGATCAGAGCCAATAAAAATATGATTAATAGCATTTTCTTAATTTCAGAACTTAAAACAAAATCAGTAAAAAAAAGTATCAAAAAATATAAATTAATTCAGTGCTTTTCAAACTGTGGGGCGCGCCTCTCCAGTGGGGTGGGATAACCCTACAAGGAGGGTGCGAGCATGTCGGAAATAAAAGATTAATTAAGAATGTATCTATATATTAATTTATTGAAAGAAAGCAAAGGAAAAAAAATTCTGATATAAAAATTAATCAAATATCCATGTACACTGTTATAATATACTTATAAATTGTACAGTACAATACATTTAATAATAAATTTATCTATATTAAATTAAGAACAAGTTTAATAATTACTACCGACTTCCTTGAGCTTGCTATATACAAAATTTAATATATCTTGATAATTTGTGTTATTTATAATTATAGTCGTATTGTAATTTCAGCGTCAAAGTACATTATTATTGCTTTCAATACAATGTTATTGTATGGGGGGGCGATGAAAATTATGATTGAAAATTGGGTCGTCAATATTTAAAATTTGAGAAGCACTGAACTTATTGGTAAACTTTTTATTTTAGATTATCATACATGGTATGATTTATAGCATACCATATTCGATTGTGTCATATGTAACATCTACGTACTAAAGTATCATTGAATTTTGTAGATAGGATGCAAAAATGAGAAAAATTTATGAAATTAATATACTTAACTATTAATCATTTGTAAGAAAATAAAATTAACTGGATTTTTTATTTCTCATATAAAATTGTGTTTTTTTTTTTTTTTTGACATAATACTGTGTAACTTTTACCTTCAACATTGAAATTCTGTAAAATATAGAGTATGTTGTACAGAAATCATTAATATAAAACATTATCTTGTAGATTATTACACACAAATTCAAATGTTTAATATTATTCAGTCAACTATATAGAAACATATATTTTGCGAAAAAAATTCACAGTCACAAAAAACAGAATTTTTTTGTTGAATATTTTTATATGCCACGAAAACAATAAATTAACTTTTAATTTTTCGTATTCGTTTAATTAACAATCATTGCATTCTTACCGTCTAATTGATTCGATCAGCTGAACTATTTTTTAGCACTTGAAAGCAATTAATCGTGTAAATGTAATTCAAGAATTGGCTCTGTACATTAAATATCTAAATTCTACGAGGACATAATGTTTAATTATTTAAAGAAATTTAGAAGTGATACTTTAAATTTATAAGAGGACATTTCTTTCTAAACTTATAATAATCAAATTTATATTATTTGAAGACTCCTAAATTTCTTTGCGTATTCAAAGAAAAAAAAATTCTTTGTGTTCATCTTTAAACTTGACCTTTTTTTTTTTTGCTAAATCCTATGTTTTATTTTGCAGAGTTTTTGATGAAATTATCCATTCGAGTATCTTGATAAAAAATATTTAAAACTCGTTTATTAAGTCATCAAACACTTTTTTTATGCGAAACATAATTATTACAAAAATATATTAACAAACTTTATATAAAGTTTTTTTAATGCTTCAGTTTATTTATTTATTTTACTGTTTATTTTATGCTTCTACATACAAAATACTATGTTTAATTAAATGTTTGGAAATTCTACATCGTCTGAGTTTTTTACGTATGTTTTAAATTTTTGATTTTTAAAAATTTAAATACTTTTGGTTAATTCCTTATAGTGATTGCGGTAACCTTATAGTTATGGTCACGAACTCGAGCTGGAATGTCTCGGATTCGAGTCCTGGTGCCACAAGGGACCCACCATGCAGAGCAGGCCGATGTACATTGAATCCGTAGAGGCTCAATGTCTCCCGATGATGTGGTGTGGCAGTTAGGAAAGGGGGTT
>BMAO01006901.1:0-46324 GCA_019973975.1 Trichonephila clavata
TCATTAACGTGGGCTGGATTTTCTACCGCCAGATTCTCTTTTCTAGCCGAAGATCGATCGCCAAGGCGTATCCTTGAGAGGAACCGGTTGTAGTAACCATATGCGATACGATTCTCCTCAGAGAAAACTCCGCGTAGTAATACATTGTATTCCTGACATTCGGGTTTTCATTTCAGTGTTGATGTTTTCTGAAAATATTACCAGTTAATTTAAAGGGTAGGTTAAACGATTTCTCGAATTCACATTTTAAACTTTTTTATCTCAAAATGAGATTAAAAAAAAACTTTATGTACATGACAACTAAGTTAAATTTCAAGTTTTTTCTTTTCAAAGCAAAGAGTTATTATTTAAATTCGAAGCTATAAATTTCATTATTTTATAAATACGAGACATAAGTATCAAATGAAACATAGTTTTAATTTTTTCCAGAACAAAGGAAAATAATTATTTATAATTATGAAAAAACACACATTTTAGTACAATCAGTGCAGATTGTCTAGTCAAACTAATCCAGAAATCTCAAATATCTTACTATCCTAAATATCTATTATTTGTTTTATCTCATCATTACATTAATTTTTAAAGAGATAATCACTCAGATTTTTCAAATAATCGAATGCTTTTCTGAAAAAATTTCTTCCTTTATATATATTTCAGAGATGATTATTTTTTAAAATATAGATTATTTTATATTGGGTTTTTTTAGATATAATAGTTATAAGGGTTTTATTACAGTTTGGAAGGGAATTATAACTTATATACAGTCAATATCTATACATTTCATAATTTTCATTATATTTCTCTTTTTTTTAACTACAGATTTTCGAAAAAATAGCGATTTACAAAAAGCTGTTGATATTGCATGAGTTCCTGAATAGTATAAGAAAATTCATTTCTGCTCCTGATAATAAAAGTGCCGCGGTAACCTAGTGGTCAAGTTAACGGACTCGTGGTCGGTGTGTCATGAGTTCGAGCCCAATACCACTGAAGACCCGCATTGTAAGGGGGCAATGCATAAAAAATCTATCGATGCTTAAACGTTCTCTCGTTGGTGGTGTAGAAGTTAGGAGAGGGGTTGCAGCTCAGGTGTTGTCCTCGTCACTTGACCGTGTTCAAAATTACGAGGTCCAAAAACCCTCGAGTAGCTGAATAGCGTAATGCTAATATTTATTCACTCAAGATAATAAATGTGTTGAAAATAAATCTCGGATTATCCACGTATAATAAAGCTAGAATTTTCAACTACCAAACATCACGGTTTCTAGGATTGCTGGAAAGGGGTGACTGTAAATTGATATCTTTGCTGCACCACTTTGAATGAACAGGAAATTCATCAATCAAGAGTTCATTAGGGATATAAACATATTAATCTTAAATTAAGATTTCAAAATTTAGTATTTTTTATGAAACTAATCAAAATAAAAACTCTAGAATTAACTAATGTCTTTTTGAATCCTCCTTGATATTATTCCTTTTAATTACTTTTACAACTTTACATACATATGTGTAAAATAATTAATGATTTTTTTTTTTTCTAAACAGGACATAAGATGTAAAATTCTTTTCATTGAAAAATGAGTGTTTTCCATTTTGTACAATTTATATTTCAATATTTGAACCATATGAAACTACAATTATAGCAAAAGTTATATTTGACATAGTTTAAATATCCACGTAAAAATTAAAATAGAATTGAGACAATGATGAAATAACAAAATTTATGTGCTCTTAATCCACTGTTTTCTAATAAAAGTTGATAAACATTTAAAAACATGTAATCTCAAAAACTTGGAAAATGATTTAAAAATATCATATTATGTCTGAAGGTTGAATATATTATGCCAATTGCAAAATTTTAAAATGAATGTTGAAAAAAAGAATATGTTCTGGTTAAACACTTTTCTCCTTGCAAAACAAGAATGAATGTTTTAATCAACACGACTTAGATTTTTTCAGAGGTCATAGTCAATTTTTAAAAAATGATAGCATTAATTTTTTGATTTGTTTAAAGATCATAGCCAATAAAAATATGATTAATAGCATTTTCTTAATTTCAGAACTTAAAACAAAATCAGTAAAAAAAAGTATCAAAAAATATAAATTAATTCAGTGCTTTTCAAACTGTGGGGCGCGCCTCTCCAGTGGGGTGGGATAACCCTACAAGGAGGGTGCGAGCATGTCGGAAATAAAAGATTAATTAAGAATGTATCTATATATTAATTTATTGAAAAAAAGCAAAGGAAAAAAAATTCTGATATAAAAATTAATCAAATATCCATGTACACTGTTATAATATACTTATAAATTGTACAGTACAATACATTTGATAATAAATTTATCTATATTAAATTAAGAACAAGTTTAATAATTACTACCGGACTTCCTTGAGCTTGCTATATACAAAATTTAATATATCTTGATAATTTGTGTTATTTATAATTAAAGTCGTATTGTAATTTCAGCGTCAAAGTACATTATTATTGCTTTCAATACAATGTTATTGTATGGGGGGGGGCGATGAAAATTATGATTGAATATTGGGTCGTCAATATTTAAAATTTGAGAAGCACTGAACTTATTGGTAAACTTTTTATTTTAGATTATCATACATGGTATGATTTATAGCATACCATATTCGATTTGTGTCATATGTAACATCTACGTACTAAAGTATCATTGAATTTTGTAGATAGGATGCAAAAATGAGAAAAATTTATGAAATTAATATATTTTTTATTTGTCATAATACTGGTGTAACTTTTATCTTTAACATTAAAATTCTGTAAAATATAGAGTATGTTGTACAGAACTCATTAATATAAAACATTATCTTGTAGATTATTACACACAAATTCAAATATTTAATATTATTCAGTCAACTATATAGAAACATATCTTTTGTGAAAAAAAATTCACAGGTCACAAAAAACAGAAATTTTTTTGTTGAATATTTTTTATATGCCACGAAAACAATAAATTAACTTTTAATTTTTTCGTATTCGTTTAATTAACAATCATTGCATTCTTTACCGTCTAATTGATTCGATCAGCTGAACTATTTTTTATCACTTGAAAGCAATTAATCGTGTAAATGTAATTCAAGAATTGGCTCTGTGCATTAAATATCTAAATTCTACGAGGATATAATGCTTAATTATTTAAAGAAATTTAGAAGTGATACTTTAAATTTATAAGAGGACATTTTCTTTCTAAACTTATAATAATCAAATTTATATTATTTGAAGACTCCTAAATTTCTTTGCGTATTCAAAGAAGAAAAAATTCTTTGTGTTCATCTTTAAATTTGAACTTTTTTTGTGCTAAATCCTATGTTTTATTTTGCAGAGTTTCTTGATGAAATTATTCATTCGAGTATCTTGATAAAAAAATATTTAAAACTTGTTTATTAAGTCATCAAACACTTTTTTATGCGAAACATAATTATTACAAAAATATGTTAACAAACTTTGTATAAAGTTTTTTTAATGATTCAGTTTTATTTATTTTACTGTTTATTTTATGCTTCTACATACAAAATACTATGTTTATATATATATAATTAAATGTTTGGAAATTCTACATCGTCTGAGTTTTTTACGTATGTTTTAAATTTTGATTTTTAAAAATTTAAATACTTTTGGTTAATTCCTTATAGTGATTGCGGTAACCTTGTAGTTATGGTCACGAACTCGAGGCTGGAATGTCTCGGGTTCGAGTCCTGGTGCCACAAGGGACCCACCATTGCAGAGCAGGCCGATGTACATTGAATCCGTAGAGGCTCAATGTCTTCCCGATGATGTGGTGTGGCAGTTAGGAAAGGGATTGCCAGCTCATATTTTAGTATAATCAGTAAGAATTTCTAGTCAACATATAGTAAGACTGGATCTAATCTAGAAATTTTATATCTCTTACTATTCTAAATGTATTATTTGTTTTATCTTTATCATTATCTTAATTATTAAAGGAGATAATCTCTCATATTTTTAGAAATAAACAACATTAGTTAAAATTTTTGTTTCTTACAAAATCAATACTTTGAATTTTCCTCCATTAAATTTATTCCCAGCTAATTTATTATACACAAAGATTAACTCATACAAAGTTTTTTCGATATAATAGTTAAGAGATATAATTTGGAAGTGAATATATACTTGCAGTATGGTATTTTGTTTCACATTTCTCATTGCTTTTCTCTTTTTTTATTAATAGTTTTTCGAAAAAATAAAGATTTACAAAAAAATTGTTGATAGTGCGTAAGTTAGTGAATATAGTTCAAGAAAATTCATTTCTGCTCCAGATAAATGTGTGGAAAATAAATCCTGAATTATTCACGTATAATTAATTTAGATTTCTTAACTACTGAAACATCATGACTCTTAGATAGGATTCCTGAAAGAGGGATAAAATTGATATTTTATTTGTATTACTTGACTTAACAGGAAATTGATCAATCATCGCAGGGCCGCCACGTGGGGGTGGCAAAATTGTTCACCGCACAAGGGCGCCTGGGGCAGGGGGCGCCAAAATTTATAGTACTTATAGTTTTTTAATTTAATGTTACTTACATAAAAGTTGTTAATAAAAAAACTTGCAATATTGCATGTTTTATATATTTTTAGCAATACAATAAGATTTTTTTTTTGAATTTTATATTTTATTTTAATTTTGTTTTCGTTTCTGCGGATTGTTTTCGTTTGTGTAAAACAAAATTTGATTTCCGATACGAACAATAAAAACACGTTCCGTGTGGAGTTCCTGCTTTTTTTCGGAATGTGTTCAAAATCTAAGAATTTGTAACATGTAAAAACAGGAATTGGGAATGATTTATATCGGCATAAATTTTTATTCATATGCTGAGAAGATGTTGTGGCTCAACGTATTTGTTTTGTTTGTGTGCAATGATAAAATATGTACATTTTTAAAATTATGTAAATCGCTTGATTTTCTTCTCCAAATCATATTTTGCTTCATGTATACTGTTATTAAACTGTTCTCAAATCTCGAAATAAAATCTTTATCGCAGCATTTCTCGAACTGTGGGGAGCGCCCTTTTAAGGAGGGCGTGATAACCCTACTTGAAGGGGAAGGGGGAAGCGCGAGAATGTTACGAAAAATCGAAAATAAAATATTTAAAATAATTATCAATTTAATGAAATAATTTGCAATTTAAAATTATTATAAAGCAAAATATATTCTTATATAATAAAAAATGAAATACACATTGAAACTGATATAATACGCACTACTTATAAATGTATCAGTTCTGCACAAAGTATTTGATAATTAATTTATCAATATTCAATTAAAAACAAGTTCAGTATTTACTAGTGACTCTCTTGGGCTTGTCATATACAAAATTTATTTACAAAACTTAATATTTATCTAATTAGTGTGTTCATAATTAAAGTCGTATTGAATCGTAGTTTTACCATCAAAGTACATTATAATTGCATTCAGTACATTGTTATTGTAAGAAGTTGGGCGCGATGAAAATTATGACTGAAAACTGGGTCGCAAATATTGAAAGTTTGAGAAACCCTGTTTTATCGTGATCTACAACACTCTTTTTGGTATCATGAATTTCTTTAGATTCTAAGCAGGGTATCTATACACAAGAGTAGCCGAATTTACGATTTCTTCCAAATTTAAGATATGAATAAAAAAGGTTGCAACACATAACTGTAATCGTCGCAATTCAGTTGAAAGTAATTTCGAATTTGTAGGGATTTCACTAAATTCTTTTTCGTTGTTTGTTCAGTGTTGCGAACTTTACTTATTAAAAAATTCTTGTTTTCAATATTTTCATTTTTTTATAGAATGTTATTTGAAAATATACTTCAAGTTCCATGAAAACTCTTACCATACATATTATTACATCTTAAAAAACCTGCACAAGAAGCAATTCTTTTCTAGTTACATTCTATTTTTAATAACAATATGATTCATAATAAGCTAGTTTCCTGTTTCAATATTTTGCAATCTTCTCGTATGATGTAATTTTATTTTTTGTATCATTTCCTGTCTATCTCGGTGGGCTATTTTGTATCTCTAAGCCCTCTGTTGGATGTGCGTTCGATCCTCCCGAATAAATTAATAGCTGGGGATTCTGCAACATGTTTTATAGCGTAGCATTTCGTTTCTGCTTCCTTTTAATATTAGTAAATACTCAAGCACATACAAATCGTATTAGATAAATTATAAAACTAAAATTATAGATTAAAAAAAAAAGAACGAAACCAAGTGGGGTGCGTTTAAGTGCAAACAACGCCAAGAAAGAGAAGACAGTAAGTATATAAAAATTGTAGCTTTGAGTATATTTAAAATATTCCCATATTTTTTCTAGAGAGAATTCAACCAAGATAAAGCCCTCATTTTTTTTTTGCACCAGGGCCTTTAAATACCTAGCTATGCGACTGTCTTCAGGAAATCACTTTTTTCAAAGAGAGAGAGTTGACGCAATTTTAAATCAGTAATTTCTTCAATTTTACTTAATTCCTTTATAACTTCAAACGGTAATTATGAATTTACTTTTGATTTGTTTTGTATTTTCCCTTGAGTAAAAAAATGTGCAAGCATTTTTTTCATATTAAAATAATAATTTTATCATTAACATTTTTATCATATTATTCAAAACATACATTTATTATTTGCTTTACTTTACAAAGGAGGCAATAAAAGTAATGTCCAGCTTAGTGAAATCTAATTAAAAAATTTTTTTATTTTGTAAATTTTCCGTGTTACATCAGCTAATTTTAAGATTTTCGTCTACATTTATACATATATTTCAATGGACTTTTATAGTACTTTTATGTTGATTAATATGCATCATTATTTGTTTTCTTTGCTTCAATACATCTTCCAAAAACACTTTTCTATGCAAGAACAGTTTTATAAAGTTTAATTATTAGTGTAAATTTATGAAATTCCAAATAGTAGTATTTAAGGTAGTACTGGTATTGAAGTTTTTTCAGAACTTCAAAATTTATTTCCTAGCATTGATATTTTGACACTGATCGCACTTGCATTGAGCTATAGAAATAAAAATAAATAAAAAATATCTATAATATTTCTTCATTTTTGAAGGAATGGAAAATGTTGTACCTGCGTGTAAAAAAACCTTGATTTAAATAATATAAAAAATATTAATTGGAGCATGAGAGTCTTAACGCGACTGTTGCTGGGATGGGGGACCTTTTTCCTGGAAGCTCATATCAAGTAGGTGTCTGAAACTTTCGAATTCTTGTTTCACTAACAACTGATTCTTTCGTGAAAGTATACCGATACCCAGTCTAGAATTCATTTTACTTTATAAATTCTCTAAATTTTTCTTTATAAAAAAATAATAAAAATAAATGTGGTAAAATATTCTTGATTCAAATGATACTACAGAAAAACTAGCTTTCAGAAACAGAAAGATTTGCTTTTATAATAAACAAGGAAACAAAAGTTGATTGTAAATTAATGTTTACAACATGTGTAAATGATAGAAAGGCTGATTAATATGAAATTTTTTGCCTTAATTTTGCAGAATTATTCTTTGTTGAAAATTTCATTTAACTTTTTGTACTCCATTTGTGATGTGATTTATACTTGCACAATTCATCATAATCTGAGTATAATATTGCTTATGTCTTTATCATACAAAGATTTAAAAATTCAAATTTATCGTAACCAGATTATTCACTGAACATTTGGTTACTGAAATACGCACATTTGTGTTAAAATTATTCTTACTTTTTGAGAAATATATTACTCTGGAATGCCCTACTCATATCGTAAAGAATTTGAAATTTACTTCAGATAATCGTAGATCAGATGAAGCGTATGAACATGCAATTGCCAATGAAAGTATCGTTTCTGATGATTTGGGGGTGGATACTGATTTTCCACGTAGTCGAAACAGGTTTAAAAAAACTGTTTCAAGATGAACAAACCGATGAATCAATCAACAATCCAAAACAAAAGTTTAAGGTTCAATTTTACAATATAATATTAGACACTGCTATTTCTTCAATTTCAGAAAGTTTCAGTCAATTAAAAGAACATTACAATTACTTCAAGGTACACTATATACCTAATTTAAAAAACTGGAGTGACAATGAAATTTTAAAACATTGTGAAGAATTAGAACGAAAATTAACGGATACTAAAAATATTAATGAAAATGACATAGATGGATTAAATTTGTTTGAAGAAATAAAATATTTCCGATGTTTTACCAAAGAAGATATGTCCCCTATTGATGTTTTAAATTATATTTAAAAAAACAATCTTATCGATACATTTCCAAATATTGCACTAGCTTTACGGATTTCTTGAACCCTGCCAGTTTTGGTGGCTACTGGAGAACGAAGTTTTTCAAAACTTAAAATTATAAAAAAAACTACGTACGATCTACTATGGCGCAGGAGAGATTATCGGACTTGTCAATTATATATAGAGAGAGCGAAATTTTGGATAAATTAAATATAAAGGAATTGATACGAGCATTTGTAGCTGATAAAGCTAGGATAATCAATATTTGAATATATTTTCTAATTTTTATATTTTACTTAAAAAATTTATATCATTTTTGCTTTGTTTTGCATTTTAAATTTATGAAATAATAAAAAAAAAACAATAAGACAAACGTGTTTTAATATTATAATTTTAAAGCTTTTCAGTTCGAAAGTTAAATTTCGAATACTGTATAAATGAGTATTTCTTATTTTATTTGTAGCACTTTATAAGAGTGCAACAGAACCCCATAAAGGCGCGCCGAATTTCAACTTGAACAAGGGCGCCTAATACCCACGCGGCGGCCCTGAATCATCGATATAAATATATTTATCTTGAATTAACATATCAAAATTTTAACATTTATTTATAGAACAAACTAAGGCAATTTAGAACAAAGGATTTTAGAGGTTTGCTAGTGCCCTTTTTCAAATTTCTTTATTCCTTAAAATCCTACATGATCTTTTTTTTTTATTGTATCCAGTTAAGGGAAATTTATTAAAGCTCTTGCTTCATTTAGTAAAACACTTCTATATACATGTGTGTAAAATAATTAAATGATTTTCCCCCCTAAACAACATATAAGATGCAAAAATTCTTTTCAATGAAAATGTGTGTGTGAGCTTTTAATTTTCCGTTCATAATTGAGAACGAACAAAAATATTGCGATTAGAAATATTTGCAAATATGAACATCCCTTTTATTTTTTTTGTACAAAACTGAACATAATAATTCTTCTGATCTTTCATGTTTAGAAAGATACCGTTTTGAGGTCAACAAATCTAGTACTGTTTTTGCGGCATGGTCCAAAAGATTGAAAAAAAGGGGAGTGTCTCCCCTTTTGTTAAGAATTGGGGAGTGGTTCAAATACTTGAAAACTATCCTTCAAGTTATACTGAGAATTTCTTTTTCTTTTATTTTTGTTGCTTCGCTACTATAGTTCACTTCTTGTCTGAAAATCATCAGTTTAGAAATTTTTTTTTTTACCAGTCATTTTATTGTAAGCGATCTAAAATTTTAATTAAATATCTTCAACAAGTACGAAATATGAAATATTATGAGTTTTGTTCAGTGATTAATTATATAAAAATACTAGCCGCGTGGGGTATAACGGCTAGTATTTGAACTGATCAACTGAATTTGTTTCACTTGTTAAAAAAAAGTCCTCTGTTAACAACAAATGAAATCTATATTTTTCCTATATTTATTACAATTGAAACGAAATGCTTTAATTTTCATACCAATTAAAAAATTTTACAAAGTTTGTATTCCTTTTTTTATAAACTATGTGTTACTTAGAAAAAGCCACAACATTTTAAATTTCACAAACAGCAAAAAACAAAAACAAAAAATTCAAATTTACTTATTTAAATTTCTAATACTCTTATCCTTATGAGAAAACAAAATAATTTTGAAAGGTAAAAAAAAAGTCAATTTTTGAAAACACTAATCTAAAATAAAGTTCAAGTAATGATCAGTGCATATAATTTGCACAATTTAGCCAATTAAAAAACACACATAAAAGCTAATTACCTAATCACTTACATATTTTTGAAAAATTTTATAATGCTATAAAATCAAAGTATTGAAAAATTAGGAATATAAAATGTTTGCATTATTTTTATATCGTTTGACAAAGTTTAATATTAAAATATGCTCTGATATTAAAACATTTGAAGTAGCAAATGTGCTTAAATAAAGTTAAAGCTTTTCAGTAATTGAATTTGAATTTAATTGAAGCGTTCGCACGAAAGATGAAAAATATACATGTTAGATGGATTAGCTATTGAATGACTTTTGGAAGAAAGTTGTCCCATATTCATTGCATCGCTAAAAATTATTCAACATTTCTTAAACCTAAAAATTAAATTTTAAATAATAGTAATCAAATAGTGTTATTAATTAAAAAAACAACAAAAATGGACAACTAATTTTATAAATTAATTTAACATTGAAATTTAAGAACATGGGTTCTTTTGGCTGCAGACTTCAAATTTATATGCAATCACACCTCAGCTAGGATGTTTAATTTGTATTTTATTAACTACCACACAACATCATTCGAGAAATTTGAGATCCCGTTTCTTATATTAAGTCGCACTTGCAGAATTTCATAAAGGGAATTCTTGGTAAAATCAGGATTCGAACCCATGACTAATCTTTTAAACTGCGACCCATTAAAAAAAATAAAAGCTATAGAAATACCTTATACGAAGTAAAAATAGACGTTAAAACTAAATACTATGTAGAATTTTCCCTTAGAATGTAGATTCTTATAAATAGGTCTGTACTGCGGAAATCTATCACGAACTGCAGTCTTTTAATGTATAAAAGAAAGTAGAAATGGAAACGACTGATTTTATAACCATTAAAAAAAACTTTATTAAAAATAGATTTCTTTGAATGAAAAATAAATTGATTAATTAGAACATACCAAATTGTATTAAAAATCTTTAAATTTCATATGAATTTCATTAAACTTACCAATAATTTTATTTTATATAATTATTCCACTTAACAAATGGTTAGAAATTTGTATTGTTTTTAATATAACAATTATAAATCAAATAGAATGTTTTTCGATAAAATAAAATTACTTAATTAAACCAACACTTAAATTAAGCCATTTCAATTCATTAGAATTTCATGCTTCAGAAAATAATGTAGGCAAAATGTAGATTCTTCCTTCAAATTGTATACAAAATATATGTAGAGAGAGACCTTACTTTGTTTGCTTTTAAATTAGTATTAGTGATGCATAATTCACACACATTCTTGCATTTCTTGGTATAAATATTCTCGTAGAAAAAAAATTTAAGTATTCGAATATTTTTTTTTCAAATTTTTCATAAAAATGACACCTTTAAATTAACGAATGCTTCATTTCATAGAGAATGTGATGACTACTGGGGCATTTTCCAATTCCATGAATATTATTATTGACAAATCTTAACACGTTCACCAGATCAAATAGCAACATAAACCGTCAGAATAAGCTGTTTTACAATAAATAAAAATACCTATGATAGTGGGTCTCATAAAACAAAAACGTGACTTTAATTTTAAAAAAAATAATTAATCAAGTGGAAACTAAATTTTACCCGTTTAACAGATTTATTTACTAAATTTAATGAGGTTAGTTTGTACTTACAGGGGGACAGCATGAATTTTATTAATACAAGAACTATTTCAGCATTTCTCGCCAGATCAGCTAAAGAAGGATAATACTAGACATCCCGAATTTTATCAATTGGACACAGACAATCTGTCAGGACATATTACCCTAAGTTCAACAGTTAAATGCCTTTAATTCAGATTTTGAAACCAGGGTTGAGAATGCTTTAACTATGGTAATACCACAATCGGCAATGGATTCATATGGGCACATTGAAGAAAAAATGTCACATTACAATAGGGACTGATCATAATGACCTCTAACGAAGGTCTTAAAGTTTAGAAACAGATGTCAGGAATTTTGGCTTTAAAAAGTGAAACCTGTTATTAGTCCCGAACTATAGAATATCGCGAGGAAATTTCAAATTGCTTTTCCGAATGTGAAGGAGTTTCAGCACAATGTTGCCTATCTCCAAAAACTAAAAAAAAAAATTGAACACTACTAACAGAGGAGATTTAAGGTTAAATCTGACAAAATTGATACCAAATGTTGAAAATTTGATATTGTAACACCAGATCCTCCCATTAAAATCATTTGTTTATTGTTTAAATATTTTATTTAACAGTTTTATTTATTAATTAACTTTTAATTTAATTAATTCACAGTGATTTTTAAATTTTAAACACTATACTTCATTACAGTTAGAAATTTAATTCTTTGAACGTAGGGGTAGTAGTACCAGCTGTCAAAAAGACAGTTAAGTTGATAAATTTGCAAAAACTCAATATTAATTAAGCAGTGGTCTATCCCAAACATTGCCCCCTGAAAAACATGACAAGGGGTCTATGAGACAAAAAAGCTTGGGAATATATGTTTTGAAGAGTCCAGCAAAAAACAAATGATTTATTACATATATAGTGAAAATCACTTAACACGAAACTGAAGGGACTGAAATATTTTTTTGAAGAATTTTGTTAAAAGAATTTCGTGTTAAGAGATAGTACAAAAAAAAACATATCAACAAAATTAAGTTTATCAGAGCTTATTTTATCTACATCGAATGCATATGCATGTATTTCATAAAAATCAGTGAAACAAAAACATTCACAAGAATTAAATTAAAATTAATACAAAATTTTAAAGTTTTTTGAAAAACAAAACATTTATTGAGTTTTTGGAAAATAATCTAATATTTTTCTTTGCATTGGCTTTTTTAGCATCAAACTGTCAACAAAGTGTTTGATGTCGTTCATTTTGTTATTCATTTCACCATTGGAATGCGTGCGTGTGTCTTAAAACTGCGCACACTTTGTATTGTGTTAAGATAAAAGCACTGCAAATTTCTAAATCTTTAGTGAAGTAACAAATATGAAAAAAAAAAAAATGTTTGTAAAAAGTCACGCAATTAAAATATGATACTATCTGGTATTTTCAAATCAGGCCATATATTCAAGGGAAATTTACACAATCTTTCATAATACTTATTATCTAATGTCTTAAATTTAATCATTTGCATTTTTTTTTCAACTATCTTTTATAAACTAGGAAACTGCATTTCATGAAAGGTTTCTGTAATATACTCCTGGGTATAAAAAGCTGCACTTTGAGCAATAATTCTATATGTTTAATTAGAACATTAATTTTTATTTTATATTAAAATATTTTTTGTATCTTTTATTGTTTTTTAAAAAGCCGCAGCTGAGTTGTGATTTGAATTTTGATTTTAGCAAAGGTCTACCATGTGAAACTCTGCAAGTGCTAATTATAACGTGAAATGGGTGGTATTGTGTACAGGTTAGGATAATACTAGTTAGCGACCCAATTTATGTGCCACAGTGGTTGTCAAGCTTTTTAAACTCACGTAATCCTTAGAACTATAAGGTATTTTCAGGGCGCTCCATTCCACACACACACAAATACCATAAAGAATGCAATTAAAAAAAAAATGATATTTTGAAGTAGATCAACATGTTATAGGTACTTCATGTAAAGACATTTTTTAAAAAAGTACTATATTTTTCATCAAAATTTTTACTGTGATCTTTCAATATAATTTATAATCACTAGTAATATTAATTTGTGATCTAAGTAACACTTACTCATGTGTTATATTCAGTAACTAGAATATGTGCTTGTTATACAAACTGTTAAAGTCTAGATCTATTGAAATCATCTGCAATCACATTTCATATTCTCTCTCAGTGTTTCATTTTTTCTTTCTTATATTTTGTTCTTTTTTTCCCCGCAGATACATTCAAAAATGTTTTTCCATTTAAATGTATAGTTTTGAAGGGCATTAAAATGTTTAAACTGTGAAACAAATCCCATGTATTTTGCATGAATTTACAACCTAAAATTTAGGAGCTGTTCTTGTGTAAACTTAGATTTTAATGGAGAATCTGATGATCTATTAAAAGTTACTTCTCTTTCATTATAGGTATTATTTCCGCAAACGGAAAAAGGTGCATTTTCCATTAGAAAACTATTTAGCTTTACAGGACATTGTACTAACGAGTATAAAATCATTTCATTGAACTCCGGAATAGTAAGCAATAGAATATAATGTTAATAAATTCCAATTAATTATGCTAATCAACATTTAAATTTCATTCTAGATAAGGGCTTTGAAGATTTGACTTTCTTCTTAAATCCTAAAAGTGATTTTACTTTTTAAAAGGACAGGGATACTAAGGATTTAAATAGATAAATATTTTTTTGCTAATAAAATTGAAATTTTGCTGATATTTCTAACTAAGCAGTAATAATCAAACAAAAAAGAAATTCATATTTTATTGAATTTTACTGTTTGAGGTAAAAACTACAGTATAATGACAAAAAAAAAACCCTTTGTATGAGAAATAAAAAATCCAGTTAGTTTTTATTTTTTACAAATTTAGAGAAATGCATGATTGGTCTGTTAAGTATATTAATTTAAAATTTTTTTCTCATTTTTGCATTCTATCCACAAAATTATCATATTAATCATATTTTTATATTGGATCTAGTCTATAACTAAATCTAAATCTAATGTTAGAATTTTTTGAAGTTTGACTATGATCTCTGAAAAGATTTAAATCGTATTGATTAAAACGTTTATTTTTGTTTTGTAAAGAGAAAAGTGATTTTTAAAACATTCTTTTTTCACATTCAAAATTTCACTGTTAGTACAATTTTCAGCATTTAGTAGTATTAATATATTTTTAAAATCCAATTCTGAGTTTTTGATATTTGTATGATATTTTTAAATATGCAATAACACTTTTTAGAAAATTCTGGGTTATGGAACACATAAATTTAAATATCTTTCCATAGAAAGTATGCAAATTTTGTTTTAATTTTTACATCGATATTCAGACTAAATAAATTGTAATTTTGTCTTTAATTGCAGTTGAAGTTGGTTGAATTACTGAAATATTGTTAACTCTTGCATGGGTACTTAAATGAATTGCTAGCTTTAAGATCAGCCAATTCTTTATTTAAGTCATTTGAAAATCTAAACAAAAATACCCAGAACTCGCAAAAGCGAATCATTTAGACACTCTCTTTGGGGGATGGGGAGAGAAAAAACGGACATGGCTATGGTTTTTTATTTTATTATGTGCCAGCTGCAAAGGTCGTTGTTTGTCGGAAGGAGAATGCATACAGTGAGCGGATGGACCGTTCAGCTAAAGATCCTTATCAGAGAAAGAAAAGGGGTCCTATTAAAAATTTCACAGCGAGCAACTTTTGCTTGAACAATAGAGAAGGGTCGTTTTATCCAAGGGGTCAAATTCTGCATAATACAACACAGTACCGGTTTGAGATGTTGGGAGGTTTCTTCCGCCAAAGGGGAAGGAAAGTGTTCATAGAGGCAACTAATTGCTTAACCCCTCTCCAACGGCTTTTCATACTATTTTTAGCATTGACAACATGAATCCTTAAGGGTCCCGTAGACAGAAATTCCAACTCTAAAATGATGAAAGCGCCCTCTTCTGGGAGGGGGGAATGGGCGTTCCTAAAAGAAAGGCCAAGTACTCATGAGTACTGGTCTTAATGATCGGAGGTAAATAGTTCCTTCATAAAAGATAAATTATATGCCTTTTTTTCTTAATTTTCAATATTTTCTTGACTTTGAAATAAACATTTTTTTCAAGCTATTATTTTTCCAAATTTGCATTTACTTGATCCCATTTTCTGATGATTATGTTCTGACAGATGTCATGATGAAAGAAAATGACGTCACAGAATCATACAAGCCTCTTCTACAACAGTTGAGAGAGGGATTCTAAGTGCAAAGGGAACTCGAGACAGGAACCCCCCCCCTCTCTTTCGCCTTCTATTTTTGTTCTTGGAGGGTCCAGTTTACAACCAACTAAAGACTATTTATATGACAACTGACCCCTCTTTTACGGCCCACCCCACGGCAGTTTTCAATTACATGAAAACTGTGCCCGACATTCTAGTTGTACAAAGAAACTGCTTTTTTTCCGCTGTTTCGTTTCTGTTTTGAGGAACATCAGTTTTTCATTTGAATTTTATAAAAATATAAGTTTTAGTTAAGGCAAAAACCTTCATATATATATATATATTTCTATACATTCAAAACAATTTTCTGTGATATTCTTCAATACTAAATTGCATCAAAATCCTTTTTTAAACAGTTTAATGACAAGAGAAATTTATAAAATTAATGGAATTAATAGTGTAATGTGATTTAAATTATTCTCTTTCCTGAAATATTTCAGGTCAGTTCTTTATTTCCGATTCAGTTCAATAATTTTATTTAAAAACGGTTTAAGACATGTAACAAAAAAAAATCTTATATAAATTTAATAAAGTACAGTGGCGTAACTACCAATGGGCTAGGTAGTGCCGTGCACAGGGGCCCTTGAGCTCAGGGGACCCTCACGCCTTGACCACCAAGCAAGTCGAGCTTGCGATAATTTCTCCCATAATTGAGGTATAAATATAAAAGATTGTTACATAGCTGTAATCATGGCAACTCCGTTGAAAGTAATTTCAAACTTGTAAGGAATTCCCCTAAATTCTTTCCTTTGTTTGTGTATAGTGTTGCGAATTTTACTTATTAAAAAGTTTATATTATTTTTCAATTTTTTCATTTTTCTAATCTTTACTTGAAAATAAACATCAAGTTCCATGAAATGTTTTACCATACATCAAAAAAAACTACACAGGAAGCTATTTCTTCTTGGTCATTTTATTTTTTATAACAATATGATTCATAATAAGCTATTTTCAATGTTTCACAATCTGGTATCTGCAACAGACTGGTGTAATTTTGACCCCCCTCCTCTGTTTTTTCGTGTGTTTTATTTTAAATAATTATAATAATTTTGTATTGTATTTTCTTGTTTGTGCATATTCCTTTTATCATTTCCTGTCTATCACATGTCAAATCGAACCTGGGCAATCACTAAATTCACAAGAAAACTCATATGCATACATGTAAGTAGTTTGTAGCTTTGCTTTCCTATGTTCTGCAGAGCTTGACACAGGGCTGATGTGAACCAGCTTTGTGTATATATATAATACTCTAATATATTTTTAATTAATAAAACTCCACCAATATTCTCTCTTTTTTTTTTGCACCAAGACCTTTGGATACCTAGCTACGCCACTGATAAAGTATATTGAGTATTGGTTTGGGGACCCACACAATTTTTTGGAAGAATAGTTTTAGTGTTGGAATTTCTAATATAAATACAGTTACAAAAAAAAGGAACGAGTCTTACAGTAGTCGCATATGATGTGTAACATGACATGTTATCCTGGTAAATACGCAATAGTAAGATAAATCCTGGAAAAAATTAATCGGGTATGATTGGAAATAATTTTCTATTAAATAATTTTATCTTTAATGAAAATTTTATTTAATTAACACAAAGAGTCATGTAATTTTTTAGCAAAAATAAATATTCTTGTTCAATTTGGGGAAGACACACACACAATAGACTTATGATGACTAAAATCTGACACATATACTTGAGATTTTAAAGTATTTAATAACCTTTGAAAAACAACGTCAATAACAGTACCACTGTTAGCTGTCGATATATTTCGGTTTGTGTTCATTTCGAGCTTGAGCTCATCATTCAAAAAAGCTATGAGCGGACAATCGTAAAGTTACCTGACTGACAAACAGATTTGGTAAAGCAGTAATTGGTTCGGCCGTTTGTTTCTGAGAGATTTGTGTTCGTTGCAAAAAAAAAAAAAAAATACCTGCTGCGTGGAGTTGAATTTTGTGCAATTCTTTTCGGCTGTACTCCTTCAGTTTTTAATTTTTTTTTCTCCCGTTTCTTTTGTCGAAAATCTCGCATACATTCTGCTATGGATTTACTCGTCTCGGTAAATCACAAAATCGTTTTAAAGTTATTGTATTCCAGATTTTAATTTCAATTAACTTTTTTCACTAATCATACTAAATATTTTTCTTATTTATCACACTAATGTTATATTTTTAATTTCACAAACAGAAACCAGCAATATATTTTTAAAAAAAATAAAAATAATTTAAATCAGCTTTTAAAACCGTGGAGGATTATATACCATAATGACTAAAGACGCGAGATTCCCAAGTTCAAAAAAGGTCATGAAGAATACAAAGAAACTGTAAACTCAAGTGTCATTCTGGCTATCCGATCTTGGCTTAGAAGAGGGATGGCCAACTCAAATGACCTTGCGGGCCACTTCGGAAAAACATTATAATCCTGCGGGCTGCAAACAAAAATTATATATCTTTATATTATATTTAGACCCATCACAAACATTTATTGGAATGAAAATTTAAAACGGAATGAATTATTATTGATTTCATTATTTTTCATCTATACAAGCATAGATAATTTATAATAATAATGCAAGGATCAAATATGTCTAATTCTAGCAATAGGCAGCGCGATGGAGTTACAGGAATCGAGTGCGATGCTGCGCTGCAATACCGCACACTTCTAAGAATGTATTAAAATAAAAGAAAGGTAATAAAATAGAAACAGTTATGAAGTATATTTGTTACAAAACACTACATTAAAAACAAAAATATTGTACAAAATAATCATATTTTGTAATGAATCTCGAGGGCCGCAAAATTATTCAAGGCCGCGGGTTGGCCACCCTTGGCTTAGAATTACGAAGTCTGTCGCAAATAACATATATGGCTCTAGAGCAGTGGTCTTCAAACTTTTTCAACTCAAGGAACCCTTTGAACTTGAAAGTGTTTTTGTGGAACCCCTAGAACTAGAAAGTGTTTTCGTAGAACCCCTAGAACTAGAAAGTGTTTTCGTACAACCCCATTCCAATCAGAATTTCCCGGAATTTTTGGGGAAAATCTCTAATTTCTCAGATGTTAAACATTCAAATTGTGGAGTGAGTGAGTGAATATTAACGTCACACTGTTCAGCTACACGAGAGCTTTTGGTAACGGACCTCGTAATTTTGAACCATGGTCAAGTGACGGGGATGACACCTGAGATAGCACCTCATCTCCTACCACACCACACCAAAGGAAGGACGTTTGAGCTCTCGACAGATTTAACGTGCATCGCGCCCCTACACGGTGGGTCTGTAGTGGTGCTGGGCTTGAACTTTAAAATTGTGGAACTATTTGCCTGTATTTGTACTTGCAGTGCATTCTTCATAGCGCATTAAGTTAGAATTCATTTTGAAAAAAAAAAGCAGTGATGAGTTATCTTGAATAATATATGAAACACATGTATAAATGAAAATGCAAAATGTAGATACTGCTTTCCAGACAGAAATTTAAAAAAAAAAAAAAATTCTGCAATGTTATTTCTAAGTTGAATTTTCAGTGAAGGAAATAAAAACGGAATAAAAACATCAGTAGCAATAGTAAATAAATTAATTGAAATTTATATGTTTTAAGAATAAACTATTAATGTTACTAAAAATATTCTTAAAATTATGGAAAACTTTCTGATTTATTTTAAATCAATGGTATTTCATCTTCGGAATATTTGAATCTTATTTAAAATGCGATGATCAATAAATCCATTTAGTGTGTGGAAACTTTCACAATATTTGAAATGAACAGCGGAACAAGAATTTAGAAAAAAAGAAATACACACTTTTCTTTCCAATTCCTGAAATTCTGTCCTATATTCTTTTTTCGTTTAGCCGAAAGAAATAATCTTTTTTTGAAGCTGCGACGATGATCCATTTTATTTAATAACTGAAATAAACTGTGCAAAATAAGTTTTAAAACAGCTGATATTCAAATAACTTTAACTTGGAAAAAAACACAGGAATTTCAATTTTGGAGATATGTAAGAAAAGAATGCGAAATCTGATTCACTTTATCCTGACGATTCAAATGCATTTAATAAATATTAATTGTTCATTTTAATTATTAATAAAATATAACTTATTTAGTATATATAAATAATTTTAAGAAAGGTGGAATAAGAAACAGAGCATAGCTTTTTGTACAAAACGTATTTGTAGTTATTTTCAAGCACAGACTCAAACTTTCCTAAGAATGATGTAATTGTAAATAGTATCTTGAATGCCTATAGATTCTTAGAAAACAAGACCCATTTTGAGGGGGGGGGGACATCTCTGTTACACAATCCACCGAAGAGTCATAAATTACCCCCTTTCACCAAGGGAACGCAGGGAAAATTTCATGTATCCTTCCGCAAGAAGGCGGAGTTACAAGTTTACTTTCCCCTCATTCCAAATATACAATGCTGACTTATTTAATTACTCGCAAATAAATTAGTTTAAAATTTTTAAAGTATATGCGTTTGAAAGAGCATAAAAAATAAAGGATTTCCACTGAAAAACTTTTTTTATCCGATAATTGAAAATATTTTTATGATCGTTTCAACGCACTAAATGTAAATTTTCAAGCTTTTAATAAATATTTAAAAATATTTAGAATTTTTTTAAAAAAAATCGAAATCAAGAGAAAAATTAATTTTTTTAAAATCTTTAGGATGCATTTTGTTTCATACAGTTAAAAGCAATACCTTAGACGTAAATTGAATTATAAGAAACTCCATAGGATTAACATTACACTCGGGTTTTCGTGGTGGCGTGTCACCGGGAGCCTTAACTGACAGAATGTAGCTGGATTTATAGTTTGTAAAATGCCTTACTTCGAAAGAGAGACAGGCAAAAATGAGAAAATATAAAACAGTAGGGTGTGGAAATGGCAAGGTCAAAATCAATGGTCAAGCAGTTTCAAAGAGAGCTCATCGATTGTGTGGGGCCAGAAAGACAAGCAAAACTGTTTTTTTTTACTCGTGTAAAAGGGGATATTTACCATACAAGGGATTACTTTCTTCTTTTGTAATAACTATCAAAATTCAAATACCAGAATATTGAATAAACTTAAAGCATAATATAAGAGATTAAATCACGAAGGATTTTCACTTTGAATTCAAGCAAAATAATTAAAATTAAGAAAGAGCTCAAACAATTAAATTTTTCTTTTCTGTGAAAATCATTAATTTTTCCTTTTGACCCCACTTAAACAAATGAATATTGCTGTTGCATTTTTTTAATAACAGCAATAATATTTTCTACCCATTTTTTGATGCACTCCTCAATAAAGTTATTTTCAAATAAACAAAAATTTCTAATTAAATTTATATTTTATTTAGATCAAAAACATCGTAAATTAAAAAAAAAAACTTATTTGTAGCAAAATCTAATGTGTACATACAGTAGCGCATATAAACATTTTTCAAGGGGGGAAGGGTCCATTGTAGAAAGTTCCCCAACTTGTATCATACCTCAAGACAAAACAAATTAATTCTTCTGATTTTGTTAACAAAAAATAGTAAAAAATAAATTACTGAATTAATAGCTAGCATTAATTAATAAAATAAATTGTAATTACAAGTACTTAATTAAATTTTGCATTATATACATATAGGATTATCATCAACTGAAAAAAACTCAAGGGCTTTGGAGGGGGTCCCCCCCCCTTGTGTGCGCCATTGTGTACATATCTTTTCACTTTTTAGCAAAATTTTTGAAATTTATGGGAAAGGGAATACATAAACGATACATTTAAAAAAATAAAATTAAAGTATAAATTTGATTTCTTTTGCGTGAAAATCTAATTTTTTTTCTGTCGAAAGGAGTAATTGAATTCTTTCTGAATATTTATACGATGTTGAAAAGAAAATATATAATACTTTTAAACTCGTTTTATAATTCAGTCTAAGAATTAGTGGCATGCATATACCTCTTTTTGGGGGGGGGAGAGGGGTAAAAAACACGTAGACCTAAGCGCGAAGGCATAAGCTAGATGGCGAAAATTAAAAACTTGTTGGTCTAAGGAGGGGTATTGAACTCTCAAACCCTCCCCTTGTGTGTGTGTGTGTACGCCACTGCTAAGAATTAATTGTATAGTGAATACATTCTCTTATATTTGAAGTTAATGGGGAATCCCAATAAGTTGGATTCAGATACACAAAAAATTGCTATATTTACACTATAAATCTATTTAACAAAATGAATGGATTTGTGTTTGATATATATAAAAAAACAAACCATTGAATTGCACTTTAATTAAAATATTCTTTACTATCTGGATTGAAATTAAAGTTTTGTCTGAAATTATAAAGTCAAGATATCTATCTTCATTAATTAATATATTTCCTTTTTATTATAATCTTCATTTGAAAATGTTGAAGTAATGAAATTCAATAACATTTGCATTTAATTTTCTTGTTGATAATAAGTGTTCCAAAGTGGTAGTAAAAATTTTCTTTCTTTCTTTCTTGTAGTAAACTCTGACGGCAAGTTTTCCTCATTCTGAAGCACAATTATTCCTGCATAAAAAATGCAATAATGAAGTAAATTTGACGATATCAATTAAATTGACAATTACTGGATAGATATTGCAAATTAAAATTTTTATACAGCTTTCGCAGCCAGCAATACTCATAAAAAATGAATTATTTTCAAACTATACATAGTTTATTAACTAAAAAATGAAATAAATTTTTTTAAATGTATTTAAATAATAAAAACTACAAAGACCCATTAATTTTAAAAATAAAATTTGAGAAAACATATAGAACACGAACGTATATTTTTTGCGGCAGTTTCTGAAAAGAAAAAAAATGAATATAGAATTTTTTAGAAATATTCCCAAATTTTATATTGGAAAGATAGCTGCATTTTTAAGAATAACATTAAAGCTACTTTTGTATTTGTATAAATACATTTTGAAAAAACGAATGCAAAGAATGATAGCATTTAATTTTGACTCTTATTTCTTTATTGTGAATGTGGTGTGGCAGTTAAGGAAGGATGTACCATCTTCCGTCATCCTCTTCCTCTTAAAAATGTGTAGAAATAGCATTTCCAATAATTAAATATCAAACAACAAATTTTAAATTAAAACAAATGTAAAAATTGTTAATAACATTATTTAAGAAAGTAAGAGAGAGAGTTATATATATATTTACATCGCACTATAAAGCTGCACGAACGCTATTGGTGAAGGTCCTCATTATTTTGAACTATGGTCACGTTTTGAGGAAGACACCTCAGCTCTCCTAACTTCCACACCACACCAACGAGAGGAATTGGACCCCTCGACATATTTAACGTGCATCAGCCTCCTTTGCACGGCGGGTCTTCAGCGGTACCAGGCTCAAACTCATGATACGCCAGCTACGAGCGGGTGACCTTGACCATTAAGCTACCACGGTCTAGTGGTCAAGCTGCTCATAAAAACTGGCAGTGCATACATAATTCGATTCAAGGGAATTATAGAAAAAATAACAATTGTGAGAAGTTGAAAAGCTTTATTAATATTTTATTTAAAAAGTTTCAAAATTAAAAAAAAAACGAAGAAAAATTGTAAATTATTTTTTATTGAAATAAATTTTGCAGTCAAAATAAGCTTTTCATTTTTTAAAAATTTTATTAGCATACCTGTGTAAATCAAATATTAATTTTTAACATTAAAATAATGAGTAGTCAAAAATAGTTTTTGAAGATATTAGAAATACTAACATAAAAATATATATGTATATAGCATTTATAAAAAAGTTTAATCGTAAAAATTTTCAAAATAACAGTATATGAAAATCACAGTATAAGTAGAAAATAGTTTTATTGAAAAAAATAAAATGTAAAAACTTAAAAATATATATATATATATAAATAGATTTATAGAAAGTAAACATAGTATGTAATAATAAATAAAGATAAGAGAGAAAAAATTTAAAAAATTAAGTTTATTTATATATTTAATACTATTTTAATAAATTTCAATAATATTTATTTCATGTTTAAATATAACGAGATCTCCTTACTTTTAAAAAAATATCAATTGTTTCAAAAGAAAATTAGAAATTTTATTTTAAAAAAAAAGAATTATATGTGTAATGGAACTGTTTTTGAGCGCTTAATATACAAACAAATTTCTTATATCTTAATCTTTTCAACTAAAATCAAAATATTGTTCAAAAACTAGTTGAAAATTTCTACCCTGAAATACAAATATTAAAAATTCATTTTTTTAATGTATTCTATTTTAAAAGTTGTAATTGTATTTCGAACTCTTTTTTGTGGTGGAAGCCCACAATTTCTAACTCTTTTACTCTAACTTAGTGACGCAGTCAGACGTAAGAAGATCCAACAGACGGGCAACCACATTTGAATGATACTCGCGCTGCTTGGCGTTTTTGGCGTATTCTGAAGCTTGAAAAAGCCCTTGTTTCTGAAGACATCCCGGTATTGACTTTATGTCACATGAGAAGATTAGTTTTGATTTTTTTTACAAAATCGTTAATCATTCCAGATTCGCAGATTGAGAAAGTGGCAATTTCGGACGAACCGGTTCAGATAGATTTATCAAACACTAAGTTAAATGCAGAGCAAAAACAGAAATTGCAGATTTTGTTTAAGGAATTTCAAGGCTTGTTTTCAGTTAAGCCAGGTCTGACACATGTGTTTTGTCATGAAATTGATACGGGTGATAATCCTCCTGTTTTTTCGAGACCTTATCGCTATAACAGGGTCAAACAGGGTATCATTAACTACCATGTTCAGAAGATGTTAGACGATGGAACGATAATTCCAACAACATCGCCTTACGCATCTCCAGTTGTTTTATGTCGGAAGAAAAACGGGTTGCCGTTAGACGACCCAGATCCTTATAGATTTGCAATAGATTATAGGAAATTAAATGCGATCACACACGAGGTATCCGCGATATCCGCTACCAATAATTGATGATTTGATCACTAATATTCCACACACCGAAATTATGTCATCACTTGATTTACGCAGCGGATACTTTCAGATGGCAGTAGACCCCAAATGATATCCGAAGTTTTTGAGCAAGTATGTCGCAGGTTGAACATAAAACACGTTAAAACTGTGGTATATCGTCCACAAGCTAATCAAACGGAAAGAGTTAATCGTACTCTTTTAAAAATGATTTCGAGTTTTGTCGCAGATAATCACACTAACTGGGACCAATTTCTGCATGAGTTTAGCTACGCTTTAAGGACAGCAGTACATGAGACAACGGGTAAAACACCGGCGGAATTATTTTTAGGTCGAAATTTAATCACTCCATTTCAAAAATTAGTAATGGTAATTGATGGATCAGACTTAGTTTGTGGGAATATAGAAAAATTGTTTGAAGAGGCTAGAATACATACAAAGCGCCAACACGAGAAATGGGCGAAATATTATAATAAGAAGAGGCGTGAAGTTAATGTGAAGGTTGATGATCTAGTGTTAGTTCAAACTCACCCGTTGAGTTCGGCAAGTAAGAAAATAGTAGGTAAATTTGTGGGAGAGAAATAGAGTTTCCCTATATAAATAGCAGGTTCTTTGATAATAAAGTTAAGAGAAAAACAAATAATTGCTGCGAAGCTTACCGGAACAGTAATTTTAATTACGAGCACTCGACGTTGAACATACAAGGGTAATCCCCACGTGAGTAGTGAGGAAAAGGTTAAAGGTTACAGCTAATGCTCCCTCGGTGGGGAGTTGAGCGGTTTCTCCCCTCACGCAAGGGAGGGGAACACACATGGCCTGGTGGTGATGAGACCCTGCGGTCGGAACACAACATCCTCCGCCCTTTTTGAGTCTACTCAGACTCAAAAATGGTAGTGACATTGAAAACACTTAGTCTCTTGGGTCTTCGGATAGTACGTCCATATCTTGACATCTTAGGCAGATTAAGAGGAGCATCTACAGGTATCATTGTACTCTCAGAGACATCAAGGGTAGCAGAAGGAACTTTAGGAGCATCAGCATCCAATGGAACATCATCTGACTCTGCCGTTTCCGCAGATTGAATTTCCAAAGGAAAAACTCTCTGGATAGGACGAATGATCTCGGAATTGCTGCATCTCAGCTTTAGGGTGCGTACTTTTCCGTCCCTTCCAGGAATCAGCTCGACAACTTTGCCTAAAGGCCAGTAAAGTCTCTTCTTGTTTCGATTTTCGATGAGAACTATCTCGCCAACCTTAAAGGCTCGAGACGTCTTATGAGCCTTTTGCACTAATAACCCAAGATATTCTTTACGAAACCTTCCTCTTAGATCTTTCAAAAGTTTCGCTCGAAATTTGACCCTTCTCTGAAACTTCGCAAAATCACAAAGATCTAAATCTATCACCTCAATAGAGGAATTTCCCATCAGGAACATTGCAGGTGTCAAAGGTACCAGGTCATCAGAATCCTCAGACACATAAGTCAGAGGACGACTGTTGACAATAGATTCGCAATCACATAAAATGGTGAGAAGCTCTTCATACGTCAAGATTGCATTACCTAAAGTGCGTTTTAAGAGATCTTTAAGCACTCTTATGAGCCTCTCCCACCAACCTCCCCACCATGCTGCAGTGGGAGGATTAAACTTCCATTTTATGCGTTGAATCTCTGTTTCCCGTTCAATTTTTATCCAGTCCAGGTTTTTGAACTCCCGGACAGCACCTTTGAAGTTAGTTCCATTGTCAGTGTACACGACAGAAGGCCTGCCCCTTCTGGCTATGAAGCGTCGTAAGCACAGCAAAAAATTATTGGTTGTCAACGCTGTAACCAGCTCCAAATGCACTGCACGATACACTGCACACGTGAAGAGCACAATCCACACCTTTTCACCAGTTTTTAGAAAGAGAGGTCCGGCAAGATCAATGCCTGTCACTTCAAACACATTAGTATCCCTTACTCTATCAGCCGGTAAAGATACAGATTCACTTTTAACTGATTTTGCGTTGTATCTTTTACATTTTACACAATTTTGAATGACATTTCTGACTGTCCTCCTTGCCCTCAAAATCCAAAATTTCTCTCTAAGAATTGAGACTAGCATTTGCGTACCTGCATGACAGTTTTTCTTGTGATAATATTCTATTAATCTTTGAGTTAAAATACAATTATTTGGTAGTAGAATAGGAGACAAGAAATTAGGATCATCCTTACGTTCCGTGATTCTAGTTTTAACCCGAATTAAGCCCTCATTGTCTATGAATGTATTTATATGTGGGATATTGTTTACTTCGGGAAAATATTCTTTTTGTACTAAGCATATTAAGGTATTTTCAGCCTTTTCAATTTCGGACGTTGAAAGTTCTTTTACTTTTCTATTCTTTAATTGCTTACGACAGTTACTTAAAAATCTCAGAACCCAAGCTATCATGCGAACAATAGAGTGGTAATTAGAGAATTTTATGGAATACCATGTTTCTCTCTTATCTGTAACGTTAAGATTACACAGCTTAATTTTTCTTCTCTCACAATCGAGAACTTTAGCCTTACATTGTAACTCATTTATCGGCCAAGTTTTAGCATCTCCCAGTAACCAGTCTGGACCTTCAAACCATTTACTTTCTAAAAGATGTCGTGGAGAGCATCCACGAGATAGAACTTCTGCGGGATTCATTCGCCCTGGAACATGTCTCCAGTTTCACGGAGAAGAAATTTTAGCTATTTCCTTAATTCGGTTCGAAACAAAAATCGACCATTCCCCGTTATTTTTTATCCAATGAAGGGCTACCATAGAATCTGACCAATATGTTATATTTAAATCAGGTATGTCAAGTGAGCTTCTAATTGAATTAGCTAACCTGGCTCCCACACAACAAGCCAGAAGTTCCAACCGGGGCATTGACACAGCTTTAGTAGGAGCTACTCTTGACTTAGCTCTTAAGTAAATGTAATTTGATACCTGATGCCAATTTAGTCCTTACAAAGATGCAGGCAGCATAAGCATTTTTGGATGCATCTACAAAAACATGAAAATCTGAATCTGAATTTATTTCACAATATCTGGGGATTTCTACATTTTTAAGCAGCAAAATTTCTTTAAACCATTTATCAAATTTATTGCACAATCCAAGTGGTAGGGGACTGTCCCAAGCTAATTTCAATTTCCAAGTTTCTTGTAACCAAATTTTGGGTAATAGAGTAGCAGCCGTTAAAATCCCTAAAGGATCAAATATTCCCTGAATAGCTGATAAAATTGTTCTTTTGGTCATTTGGGTCAATTTTTCCAAAATTGCAATATTAACCGTACATCTTAGAGTGTCTTTATCCAAATTCCAAGTTAAACCTAATATATTCGTATCCCCCTCAGATTTTGAAATACATTCTTGTTTGACATTGCTTTCCCATCCCCTCAAATTAAAGCATCCATTAGACATAATTTCTCGAGCCTTATTGACAAATGACTCAATCTCCTGTGCATCTGACACGCCGGTTACACAATTATCAACATAAAAGGAATGGCGAAGCTTAGATACAATAGCTACATATTTTGAGGGAGTATCCAGTAAGTGATTGACAGAGGCAGCTAACAAAAATGGGCTTGAACACACCCCAAACACCAACCGACAATGCCGATAAACTATTTCCTTGTTTTCATGAGGGTAGAAAAACCTTAAAAAATCCCTATGTTTAGGCGTGACACTTATTTGTAAGAAGGCCTTTTCAATGTCAGCCGATAAGCCAATAGGGTACATACGAAATCTATCCAAAATATTCGGTATCAACTCTATTAAATTAGGACCTCTAAGTAAACAATCATTAAGCGAAGGATTATTTCCTTCTCGAGCCGTTGCATCAAACACAGGTCTTGTTTTTGTTGTTTCAGAATTCTTACACACAGCTCTATGGGGAAGATAATAAGCATCAGTTTCGATATCTCCTTCAGAGACTTTTTCTATAATTTTTAGTGCTTCCCACTCATCAAAAATACTAGCATATTCTTTCAAAAAATTTTTCTCGCTCATTTTTTTACACGTCCTTCTAAGTCTTTTCAGAGTTAAGCCTTTGTTATCCGTAAGTTGGCCCTCTATTTTAAAAGGTAACTCCACTTCATATCTGCCATTGGGAAGTATTTCTATGTTTCTCTGAAATCTTTCAATCATATCTGAATGCTGTATCTCACTTTTAACATTTTCTACTGGATCTCTGATCCCTATAGTTTCAATGTCCCATAATTCTTTAACATTCAACTGATTTAAAAACATATTTAATTGTCTTTCCCGAGTGGCAGGTACGGAAATCTCAGTATTATCATTAACTATTTGACTCAATTTACCCATTAAAGTAAACCCTAACATAGTACCAATAGCTATCAGACCCGACATTAATTTTATTGTTTTACCTGACAAAATTACACTAATTACATCAGCTCCTAAAAGCATATCTATCTCATTTAAAGAACTGCATAAATCAGGCACAATGATACCCTTTTCTTTAATTTCAGATAGAACCTGCAAATCATTTACTTTAGGCAAGCATCCACATATTTTATTTTCAGAAAGAACTTTAATTTGACAAGAAAAACTGTCATCTATACTCTTAATAATAACATTGTATAGAAAATGTTTTCTTGGAGCAGTCTCTCTGCCCCCAAACAAACCATGAACAATGGTTTGTTTTGATACCGGTTTTAAATTCAATTGATCAATTACTCGCTGAGTTAAGTAAGATTTTTGAGACCCATTATCTAGTAAACAACGCAAAACCATTTCATTATTATTACAACACAGTTTCAAAACTATAGTTTGCAAATATACATTAGTAATTAAAGACTGATTAGCAAGGGAATTACTAATGGTAGCTCTAACTGTCTCATTTTTTAAATCAAATTCTTCATTTCTATTGCATAATAAAGTGTGATGGCCTTTATCATCACAATTCCTGCATTTTAACATTTTTAATCTGCAAGAACGAGCATTATGACCTTTATTTAAGCACCGAAAACATGCACGATTTCTAATTAAAATACTCTTTTTATCATTTAACGATAATTTTTTAGCAATGAGACAGTCAGAGCTCCAGTGATTACATTGAGAACAAAAATAAACAAAATTTTTGCTTGCCTGACCTTTCTCCTTTTGTGTTGACGAGAGCAGCACTTGTAGCCAAGAATGGCTCCTCTACAGTGGCTTTGCTTTTCTGACGTTGTGAGGACCCCAATCCAGTGCGAGCGAGGAGAATCATTTCTTCCGATTCGACCTCCCTACGGAGAAAAGTCATCAATCTTTCGAGGGTTCGGCCGCTTCCTTGACCTTCCGAGATCGGGTCCGTATTCCTGCTTCTCTCCCAGGCCCGTAGCACAGCCTCCGGTAAACATGATTCCACGAGGGGCTCCAAAAAATCGGCGAACTTCTCTTGTGTCCTTCCAAGCGATTCTAGAGCTAGGAGTTTGCTCTTTAAGACATCATAAAGTTCGGCTAATTCAAATTTTATTTTACCGTTGGCATTTTGCATGACTAAACCAAGCAAGTCTCTTATATAGATCTGTACAAGCAGATCTTCTCAGCCAAATCGTTCCTTGACCTGCTGCACCGCTTTGCTGTAGTTTTCCTTTGTAGCTGGAAAGCTACTTATCAGTCTGAACATTTTTGATCCTGGAACACTGCATTGTATGAGATAATGCATTTTATCGTCATCAGGAATGTCCGAATCCATGTGAATTTTCTCGAACTGCGACCAGAAATTAAGAAAGTCCTTTGGTTCACCGTTGAATTTCGTTAGTTCAAGCTTAGGAAGCTTAAACTTTCTACTGTTATTATGCGAGATCCCAGCTTCACTTTGCGGTTTATTTAGCCTTTGAGTAATAGCATACTCCAGTTCCGCTGATAATTGACTCATTTTATCGCGGTATTTCTCCGCTTTCGTGAAGTCCTCTTCATATTCACTACTCCTTGTTACATCGCTTAGAAGCAATTCCAAAATCTGCTCCTGCACGGTATCCAGCCTTGAAAATTTATCCATTAACTGTCTTTGGAAGGCATACAAGTCCGTTAATGAACTATCCTTTTTCAACGCCTCCTCAATCGAAGTGCAGCACATGGTGAAACTTGAACGCAGTGATTTCTGCTTCACTCTAAGACTTTCAACAGCCATGCTTAAAAAATCGTGGACGCCAAAAATGTGGGAGAGAGAAATAGAGTTTCCCTATATAAATAGCAGGTTCTTTGATAATAAAGTTAAGAGAAAAACAAATAATTGCTGCGAAGCTTACCGGAACAGTAATTTTAATTACGAGCACTCGACGTTGAACATACAAGGGTAATCCCCACGTGAGTAGTGAGGAAAAGGTTAAAGGTTACAGCTAATGCTCCCTCGGTGGGGAGTTGAGCGGTTTCTCCCCTCACGCAAGGGAGGGGAACACACATGGCCTGGTGGTGATGAGACCCTGCGGTCGGAACACAACAAAATTTATGCCAAAGTTTGAGGGCCCCTATAAAGTTCTGAGTGTAAAAAAGGGATGTCTTCAGAAACAAGGGCTTTTTCAAGCTTCAGAATACGCCAAGCAGAGCGAGTATCATTCAAATGTGGTTGCCCGTCTGTTGGATCTTCTTACGTCTGACTGCGTCACTAAGTTAGAGTAAAAGAGTTAGAAATTGTGGGCTTCCACCACAAAAAAGAGTTCGAAATACAATTACAACTTTTAAATAGAATACATTAAAAAAATGAATTTTTAATATTTGTATTTCAGGGTAGAAGTTTTCAACTAGTTTTTGAACAATATTTTGATTTTAGTTGAAAAGATTAAGATATAAGAAATTTGTTTGTATATTAAGCGCTAAAAAACAGTTCCATTACACATATAATTCTTTTTTTTTTAAAATAAAATTTCTAGTTTTCTTTTGAAACAATTGATATTTTTTAAAAGTAAGGAGATCTCGTTATATTTAAACATGAAATAAATATTATTGAAATTTATTAAAATAGTATTAAATATATAAATAAACTTAATTTTTAAAATTTTTTCTCTCTTATCTTTATTTATTATTACATACTATGTATACTTTCTATAAATCTATTTATATATATATATATATATATATTTAAGTTTTTACATTTTATTTTTTTCAATAAAACTATTTTCACTTATACTGTGATTTTCATATACTGTTATTTTGAAAATTTTTACGATTAAACTTTTTTATAAATGCTATATACATATATATTTTTATGTTAGTATTTCTAATATCTTCAAAATCTATTTTTGACTACTCATTATTTTGATGTTAAAAATTAATATTTGATTTACACAGGTATGCTAATAAAATTTTTAAAAAATGGAAAGCTTATTTTGACTGCAAAATTTATTTCAATAAAAAATAATTTACAAATTTTTCTTCGTTTTTTTTTTAATTTTGAAACTTTTTAGATAAAATATTAATAAAACTTTTCAACTTCTCACAATTGTTATTTTTTCTATAATTCCCTTGAATCGAATTATGTATGCACTGCCAGTTTTTATGAGCAGCTTGACCACTAGACCGTGGTAGCTTAATGGTCAAGGTCACCCGCTCGTAGCTGGCGTATCAGGAGTTTGAGCCTGGTACCGCTGAAGACCCGCCGTGCAAAGGAGGCTGATGCACGTTAAATATGTCGAGGGGTCCAATTCCTCTCGTTGGTGTGGTGTGGAAGTTAGGAGAGCTGAGGTGTCTTCCTCAAAACGTGACCATAGTTCAAAATAATGAGGACCCTCACCAATAGCGTTCGTGCAGCTTTATAGTGCGATGTAAATATATATATAACTCTCTCTCTTACTTTCTTAAATAATGTTATTAACAATTTTTACATTTGTTTTAATTTAAAATTTGTTGTTTGATATTTAATTATTGGAAATGCTATTTCTACACATTTTTAAGAGGAAGAGGATGACGGAAGATGGTACATCCTTCCTTAACTGCCACACCACATTCACAATAAAGAAATAAGAGTCAAAATTAAATGCTATCATTCTTTGCATTCGTTTTTTCAAAATGTATTTATACAAATACAAAAGTAGCTTTAATGTTATTCTTAAAAATGCAGCTATCTTTCCAATATAAAATTTGGGAATATTTCTAAAAAATTCTATATTCATTTTTTTTTCTTTCAGAAACTGCCGCAAAAAAATATACGTTCGTGTTCTATATGTTTTCTCAAATTTTATTTTTAAAATTAATGGGTCTTTGTAGTTTTTATTATTTAAATACATTTAAAAAAATTTATTTCATTTTTTAGTTAATAAACTATGTATAGTTTGAAAATAATTCATTTTTTATGAGTATTGCTGGCTGCGAAAGCTGTATAAAAATTTTAATTTGCAATATCTATCCAGTAATTGTCAATTTAATTGATATCGTCAAATTTACTTCATTATTGCATTTTTTATGCAGGAATAATTGTGCTTCAGAATGAGGAAAACTTGCCGTCAGAGTTTACTACAAGAAAGAAAGAAAGAAAATTTTTACTACCACTTTGGAACACTTATTATCAACAAGAAAATTAAATGCAAATGTTATTGAATTTCATTACTTCAACATTTTCAAATGAAGATTATAATAAAAAGGAAATATATTAATTAATGAAGATAGATATCTTGACTTTATAATTTCAGACAAAACTTTAATTTCAATCCAGATAGTAAAGAATATTTTAATTAAAGTGCAATTCAATGGTTTGTTTTTTTATATATATCAAACACAAATCCATTCATTTTGTTAAATAGATTTATAGTGTAAATATAGCAATTTTTTGTGTATCTGAATCCAACTTATTGGGATTCCCCATTAACTTCAAATATAAGAGAATGTATTCACTATACAATTAATTCTTAGCAGTGGCGTACACACACACACACAAGGGGAGGGTTTGAGAGTTCAATACCCCTCCTTAGACCAACAAGTTTTTAATTTTCGCCATCTAGCTTATGCCTTCGCGCTTAGGTCTACGTGTTTTTTTACCCCTCCCCCCCCCAAAAAGAGGTATATGCATGCCACTAATTCTTAGACTGAATTATAAAACGAGTTTAAAAGTATTATATATTTTCTTTTCAACATCGTATAAATATTCAGAAAGAATTCAATTACTCCTTTCGACAGAAAAAAAATTAGATTTTCACGCAAAAGAAATCAAATTTATACTTTAATTTTATTTTTTTAAATGTATCGTTTATGTATTCCCTTTCCCATAAATTTCAAAAATTTTGCTAAAAAGTGAAAAGATATGTACACAATGGCGCACACAAGGGGGGGTGACTCCCTCCAAAGCCCTTGAGTTTTTTTCAGTTGATGATAATCCTATATGTATATAAGGCAAAATTTAATTAAGTACTTGTAATTACAATTTATTTTATTAATTAATGCTAGCTATTAATTCAGTAATTTATTTTTTACTATTTTTTGTTAACAAAATCAGAAGAATTAATTGGTTTTGTCTTGAGGTATGATACAAGTTGGGGAACTTTCTACAATGGACCCTTCCCCCCTTGAAAAATGTTTATATGCGCTACTGTATGTACACATTAGATTTTGTTACAAATAAGTTTTTTCTTAAATTTACGATGTTTTTGATCTAAATAAAATATAAATTTAATTAGAAATTTTTGTTTATTTGAAAATAACTTTATTGAAGAGTGCATCAAAAAATGGGTAGAAAATATTATTGCTGTTATTAAAAAAAATGCAACAGCAATATTCAGTTGTTTAACTGGGGTCAAAAGGAAAAGTTAATGATTTTCACACAAAAGAAAAATTTAATTGTTTGAGTTCTCTCTTAATTTTAATTATTTTGCTTGAATTCAAAGTGAAAATCCTTCTTGATTTAATCTTTTATATTATGCTTTAAGTTTATTCAATATTCTGGTATTTGAATTTTGATAGTTATTACAAAAGAAGAAAGTAATCCCTTGTATGGTAAATATCCCCTTTTACACGAGTAAAAAAAAACAGTTTTGCTTGTCTTTCTGGCCCCACACAATCGATGAGCTCTCTTTAAAACTGCTTGACCGTTGATTTTGACCTTGCCATTTCCACACCCTACTGTTTTATATTTTCTCATTTTTGCCTGTCTCTCTTTCGAAGTAAGGCATTTTACAAACTATAAATCCAGCTACATTCTGTCAGATAAGGATTCATGTTGTCAATGCTAAAAATACTATGAAAAGCCTTTGGAGAGGGGTTAAGCAATTAGTTGCCTCTATGAACACTTTTCATCCCCTTTGGCGGAAGAAACCTCCCAACATCTCAAACCGGTACTGTGTTGTATTATGCAGAATTTGACCCCTTGGATAAAACGACCCTTCTCTATTGTTCAAGCAAAAGTTGCTCGCTGTGAAATTTTTAATAGGACCCTTTTCTTTCTCTGATAAGGATCTTTAGCTGACCGGTCCATCCGCTCACTGTATGCATTCTCCTTCCGACAAACAACGACCTCTTTGCAGCTGGCACATAATAAAATAAAAAACCATAGCCATGTCCGTTTTTTCTCTCCCCATCCCCCAAAGAGAGTGTCTAAATGATTCGCTTTTGCGAGTTCTGGGTATTTTTGTTTACATTTTCAAATGACTTAAATAAAGAATTGGCTGATCTTAAAGCTAGCAATCATTATCCATGCAATTAACAATTTCAGTAATTCAACCAACTTCAACTGTAATTAAAGACAAAATTACAATTTATTTAGTCTGAATATCGATGTAAAAATTAAAACAAAATTTGCATACTTTCTATGGAAAGATATTTAAATTTATGTGTTCCATAACCCACAATTTTCTAAAAAGTGTTATTGCATATTTAAAAATATCATACAAATATCAACAACTCAGAATTGGATTTTAAAAATATATTAATACTACTAAATGCTAAAAATTATACTAACAGTGAAATTTTGAATGTGAAAAAAGAATGTTTTAGAAATCACTTTTCTCTTTACAAAACAAAAATAAACGTTTTAATCAATACGATATAGATCTTTTCAGAAATCATAGTCAATCTTCAAAAAATTCTAACATTAGATTTAGATTTAGTTATAGATTAGATCCAATAAAAATATGATTAATATGATAATTTTGTGGATAGAATGCAAAAATGAGAAAAAAATTTTAAATTAATATACTTAACAGACCAATCATGCATTTCTCTAAATTTGTAAAAATAAAAACTAACTGGATTTTTTATTTCTCATACAAAGATTTTTTTTTTGTCATTATACTGTAGTTTTTACCTCAAACAGTAAAATTCAATAAAATATGAATTTCTTTTTTCTTTGATTATTACTGCTTAGTTAGAAATATCAGCAAAATTTCAATTTTATTAGCAAAAAAATATTTATCTATTTAAATCCTTAGTATCCCTGTCCTTTTAAAAAGTAAAATCACTTTTAGGATTTAAGAAGAAAGTCAAATCTTCAAAGCCCTTACCTAGAATGAAATTTAAATATTGATTAGCATAATTAATTGGAATTTATTAACATTATATTCTATTGCTTACTATTCCGGAGTTCAATGAAATAATTTTATACTCGTTAGTACAATGTCCTGTAAAGCTAAATAGTTTTCTAATAGAAAATGCACCTTTTTCCGTTTGCGGAAATAATACCTATAATGAAAGAGAAGTAACTTTTAATAGATCATCAGATTCTCCATTACAATCTAAGTTTACACAAGAACAACTCCTAAATTTTAGGATGTAAATTCATGCAAAATACATGGGATTTGTTTCACAGTTTAAACATTTTAATGCCCTTCAAAACTATGCATTTAAATGGAAAAACGTTTTTGAATGTATCTGCGGGGAAAAAAAGAACAAAATATAAGAAAAAAAATGAAACACTGAGAGAGAATATGAAATGTGATTGCAGATGATTTCAATAGATCTAGACTTTAACAGTTTGTATAACAAGCACATATTCTAGTTACTGAATATAACACATGAGTAAGTATTACTTAGATCACAAATTAATATTACTAGTGATTATAAATTATATTGAAAAATAACAGTAAAAATTTTGATGAAAAATATAGTACTTTTTTAAAAAATTGTCTTTACATGAAGTACCTATAACATGTTGATCTACTTCAAAATATCATTTTTTTATAATTGCATTCTTTATAGTATTTGTGTGTGTGTGGAATGGAGCGTCCTGAAAATACCTTATAGTTCTAAGGATTACGTGAGTTTAAAAAGCTTGACAACCACTGTGGCACATAAATTGGGTCGCTAACTAGTATTATCCTAACTTGTACACAATACCACCCGTTTCACGTTATAATTAGCACGTGCAGAGTTTCACATGATAGACCTTTGCTAAAATCAAAATTCAAATCACAACTCAGCTGCGGCTCTTTAAAAAACAATAAAAGATACAAAAAATATTTTAATATAAAATAAAAATTAATGTTCTAATTAAACATATAGGATTATTGCTCAAAGTGCACTTTTTATACCCAGGAGTATATTACAGAAACCTTTCATGAAATGCAGTTTCCTAGTTTATAAAAGATAGTTGAAAAAAAATGCAAATGATTAAATTTAAGACATTAGATAATAAGTATTATGAAAGATTGTGTAGATTTCCCTTGAATATATGGCCTGATTTGAAAATACCAGATAGTAACATATTTTAATTGCGTGACTTTTTACAAACATTTTTTTTTTTCATATTTGTTTTTCACTAAAGATTTAGAAATTTGCAGTGCTTTTATCTTAACACAATACAAAGTGTGCGTAGTTTTAAGACACACACACGCATTTCAATGGTGAAATGAATAACAAAATGAACGACATCGAACACTTTGTTGACAGTTTGATGCTAAAAAAGCCAATGCAAAGAAAAATATTAGATTATTTTCCAAAAACTCAATAAATGTTTTGTTTTTCAAAAAACTTTAAAATTTTGTATTAATTTTAATTTAATTCTTGTGAATGTTTTTGTTTCACTGATTTTTATGAAATACATGCATATACTTTCGATGTAGATAAAATAAGCTCTGATAAACTTAATTTTGTTGATATGTTTTTTTTTGTACTATCTCTTAACACGCAATTCTTTTAACAAAATTCTTCAAAAAAATATTTCAGTCCCTTCAGTTTCGTGTTAAGTGATTTTCACTATATATGTAATAAATCATTTGTTTTTTGCTGGACTCTTCAAAACATATATTCCCAAGCTTTTTTGTCTCATAGACCCCTTGTCATGTTTTTCAGGGGGCAATGTTTGGGATAGACCCCTGCTTAATTAATATTGAGTTTTTGCAAATTTATCAACTTAACTGTCTTTTTGACAGCTGGTACTACTACCCCTACGTTCAAAGAATTAAATTTCTAACTGTAATGAAGTATAGTGTTTAAAATTTAAAAATCACTGTGAATTAATTAAATTAAAAGTTAATTAATAAATAATACTGTTAAATAAAATAACTAAACAATAAACAAATGATTTTAATGGGAGGATCTGGTGTTACAATATCAAATTTTCAACATTTGGTATCAATTTTGTCAGATTTAACCTTAAATCTCCTCTGTTAGTAGTGTTCAATTTTTTTTTTTTTTTTTTAGTTTTTGGAGATAGGCAACATTGTGCTGAAACTCCTTCACATTCGGAAAAGCAATTTGAAATTTCCTCGCGATATTCTATAGTTCGGGACTAATAACAGGTTTCACTTTTTAAAGCCAAAATTCCTGACATCTGTTTCTAAACTTTAAGACCTTCGTTAGAGGTCATTATGATCAGTCCCTATTGTAATGTGACATTTTTTCTTCAATGTGACCATATGAATCCATTGCCGATTGTGGTATTACCATAGTTAAAGCATTCTCAACCCTGGTTTCAAAATCTGAATTAAAGGCATTTAACTGTTGAACTTAGGTTAATATGTCCTGACAGATTGTCTGTGTCCAATTGATAAAATTCGGGATCTCTAGTATTATCCTTCTTTAGCTGATCTGGCGAGAAATGCTGAAATAGTTCTTGTTTTAATAAAATTCATGCTGTCCCCTTGTAAGTACAAACTAACCTCATTAAATTTAGTAAATAAATCTGTTAAACGGGTAAAATTTAGTTTCCACTTGATTAATTTTTTTTTTAAAATTAAAGTCACGTTTTTGTTTTATGAGACCCACTATCATAGGTATTTTTATTTATTGTAAAACAGCTTATTCTGACGGTTTATGTTGCTATTTGATCTGGTGAACGTGTTAAGATTTGTCAATAATAATATTCATGGAATTGGAAAATGCCCCGTAGTCATCACATTCTCTATGAAATGAAGCATTCGTTAATTTAAAGGTGTCATTTTTATGAAAAATTTGAAAAAAGAATATTCGAATACTTAAATTTTTTTTCTACGAGAATATTTATACCAAGAAATGCAAGAATGTGTGTGAATTATGCATCATTAATACTAATTTAAAAGCAAAAAAAGTAAGGTCTCTCTCTACATATATTGTGTATACAATTTGAAGGAAGAATCTACATTTTGCCTACATTATTTTCTGAAGCATGAAATTCTAATGAATTTAAAAGGCTTAATTTAAGTGTTGGTTTAATTAAGTAATTTTATTTTATCGAAAAACATTCTATTTGATTTATAATTGTTATATTAAAAACAATACAAATTTCTAACCATTTGTTAAGTGGAATAATTATATAAAATAAAATTATTGGTAAGTTTAATGAAATTCATATGAAATTTAAAGATTTTTAATACAATTTGGTATGTTCAAATTAATCAATTTATTTTTCATTCAAAGAAATCTATTTTTAATAAAGTTTAGTTTTTTTTAATGCTTATAAAATCAGTCGTTTCCATTTCTACTTTCTTTTATACATTAAAAGACTGCAGTTCGTGATAGATTTCCGCAGTACAGACCTATTTATAAGAATCTACATTCTAAGGGAAAATTCTACATAGTATTTAGTTTTCACGTCTATTTTTACTTCGTATAAGGTATTTCTATAGCTTTTATCTTTTTTAATGGGTCGCAGTTTAAAAGATTAGTCATGGGTTCGAATCCTGATTTTACCAAGAATTCCCTTTGTGAAATTCTGCAAGTGCGACTTAATATAAGAAACGGGATCTCAAATTTCTCGAATGATGTTGTGTGGTAGTTAATAAAATACAAATTAAACATCCTAGCTGAGATGTGATTGCATATAAATTTGAAGTCTGCAGCCAAAAGAACCCATGTTCTTAAATTTCAATGTTAAATTAATTTATAAAATTAGTTGTCCATTTTTGTTGTTTTTTAATTAATAACACTATTTGATTACTATTATTTAAAATTTAATTTTTAGGTTTAAGAAATGTTGAATAATTTTTAGCGATACAATGAATATGGGACAACTTTCTTCCAAAAGTCATTCAATAGCTAATCCATCTAACATGTATATTTTTCATCTTTCGTGCGAACGCTTCAATTAAATTCAAATTCAATTACTGAAAAGCTTTAACTTTATTTAAGCACATTTGCTACTTCAAATGTTTTAATATCAGAGCATATTTTAATATTAAACTTTGTCAAACTATATAAAAATAATGCAAACATTTTATATTCCTAATTTTTCAATACTTTGATTTTATAGCATTATAAAATTTTTGAAAAATATGTAAGTGATTAGGTAATTAGCTTTTATGTGTGTTTTTTAATTGGCTAAATTGTGCAAATTATATGCACTGATCATTACTTGAACTTTATTTTAGATTAGTGTTTTCAAAAATTGACTTTTTTTTTACCTTTCAAAATTATTTTATTTTCTCATAAGGATAAGAGTATTAGAAATTTAAATAAGTAAATTTGAATTTTTTTTTTTTTTTTTTTTGCTGTTTGTGAAATTTAAAATGTTGTGGCTTTTTCTAAGTAACACATAGTTTATAAAAAAAGGAATACAAGCTTCGTAAATTTTTTTTAGTTGGTATGAAAATTAAAGCATTTCGTTTCAATTGTAATAAATATAGATTTCATTTGTTGTTAACAGAGGACTTTTTTTTAACAAGTGAAACAAATTCAGTTGATCAGTTCAAATACTAGCCGTTATACCCCCGCGGCTAGTATTTTTATATAATTAATCACTGAACAAAACTCATAATATTTCATATTTCGTACTTGTTGAAGATATTTAATTAAAACTTTAGATCGCTTACAATAAAATGACTGGTAAAAAAAAAAAGTTTTCTAAACTGATGATTTTCAGACAAGAAGTGAACTATAGTAGCGAAGCAACAAAAATAAAAGAAAAAGAAATTCTCAGTATAACTTGAAGGATAGTTTTCAAGTATTTGAACCACTCCCCAATTCTTAACAAAAGGGGAGACACTCCCCTTTTTTTCAATCTTTTGGACCATGCCGCAAAAACAGTACTAGATTTGTTGACCTCAAAACGGTATCTTTCTAAACATGAAAGATCAGAAGAATTATTATGTTCAGTTTTGTACAAAAAAAAATAAAAGGGATGTTCATATTTGCAAATATTTCTAATCGCAATATTTTTGTTCGTTCCCAATTATGAACGGAAAATTAAAAGCTCACACACACACATTTTCATTGAAAAGAATTTTTGCATCTTATATGTTGTTTAGGGGGAAAAATCATTTAATTATTTTACACACATGTATATAGAAGTGTTTTACTAAATGAAGCAAGAGCTTTAATAAATTTCCCTTAACTGGATACAATAAAAAAAAAGATCATGTAGGATTTTAAGGAATAAAGAAATTTGAAAAAGGCACTAGCAAACCTCTAAAATCCTTTGTTCTAAATTGCCTTAGTTTGTTCTATAAATAAATGTTAAAATTTTGATATGTTAATTCAAGATAAATATATTTATATCGATGATTGATCAATTTCCTGTTAAGTCAAGTAATACAAATAAAATATCCATTTTATCCCTCTTTCAGGAATCCTGTCTAAGAGTCATGATGTTTCAGTAGTTAAGAAATCTAAATTAATTATACGTGAATAATTCAGGATTTATTTTCCACACATTTATCTGGAGCAGAAATGAATTTTCTTGAACTATATTCACTAACTTACGCACTATCAACAATTTTTTGTAAATCTTTATTTTTTCGAAAAACTATTAATAAAAAAAAAGAGAAAAGCAATGAGAAATATGAAACAAAATACCATACTGCAAGTATATATTCACTTCCAAATTATATCTCTTAACTATTATATCGAAAAAACTTTGTATGAGTTAATCTTTGTGTATAATAAATTAGCTGTGAATAAATTTAATGGAGGAAAATTCAAAGTATTGATTTTGTAAGAAACAAAAATTTTAACTAAAGTTGTTTATTTCTAAAAATATGAGAGATTATCTCCTTTAATAATTAAGATAATGATAAAGATAAAACAAATAATACATTTAGAATAGTAAGAGATATAAAATTTCTAGATTAGATCCAGTCTTACTATATGTTGACTAGAAATTCTTACTGATTATACTAAAATATGAGCTGGCAACCCCCTTTCCTAACTGCCACACCACATCATCGGGAAGACATTGAGCCTCTACGGATTCAATGTACATCGGCCTGCTCTGCATGGTGGGTCCCTTGTGGCACCAGGACTCGAACCCGAGACATTCCAGCCTCGAGTTCGTGACCATAACTACAAGGTTACCGCAATCACTATAAGGAATTAACCAAAAGTATTTAAATTTTTAAAAATCAAAATTTAAAACATACGTAAAAAACTCAGACGATGTAGAATTTCCAAACATTTAATTAAACATAGTATTTTGTATGTAGAAGCATAAAATAAACAGTAAAATAAATAAATAAAACTGAAGCATTAAAAAAACTTTATATAAAGTTTGTTAATATATTTTTGTAATAATTATGTTTCGCATAAAAAAAGTGTTTGATGACTTAATAAACGAGTTTTAAATATTTTTTTATCAAGATACTCGAATGGATAATTTCATCAAGAAACTCTGCAAAATAAAACATAGGATTTAGCAAAAAAAAAAAAAGGTCAAATTTAAAGATGAACACAAAGAATTTTTTTTTCTTTGAATACGCAAAGAAATTTAGGAGTCTTCAAATAATATAAATTTGATTATTATAAGTTTAGAAAGAAAATGTCCTCTTATAAATTTAAAGTATCACTTCTAAATTTCTTTAAATAATTAAACATTATGTCCTCGTAGAATTTAGATATTTAATGCACAGAGCCAATTCTTGAATTACATTTACACGATTAATTGCTTTCAAGTGCTAAAAAATAGTTCAGCTGATCGAATCAATTAGACGGTAAAGAATGCAATGATTGTTAATTAAACGAATACGAAAAAATTAAAAGTTAATTTATTGTTTTCGTGGCATATAAAAAATATTCAACAAAAAAATTTCTGTTTTTTGTGACCTGTGAATTTTTTTTCGCAAAAGATATGTTTCTATATAGTTGACTGAATAATATTAAACATTTGAATTTGTGTGTAATAATCTACAAGATAATGTTTTATATTAATGATTTCTGTACAACATACTCTATATTTTACAGAATTTTAATGTTGAAGGTAAAAGTTACACAGTATTATGTCAAAAAAAAAAAAAAAAAAAAAACAGAATTTTATATGAGAAATAAAAAATCCAGTTAATTTTTATTTTCTTACAAATGATTAATAGTTAAGTATATTAATTTCATAAATTTTTCTCATTTTTGCATCCTATCTACAAAATTCAATGATACTTTAGTACGTAGATGTTACATATGACACAATCGAATATGGTATGCTATAAATCATACCATGTATGATAATCTAAAATAAAAAGTTTACCAATAAGTTCAGTGCTTCTCAAATTTTAAATATTGACGACCCAATTTTCAATCATAATTTTCATCGCCCCCCCCATACAATAACATTGTATTGAAAGCAATAATAATGTACTTTGACGCTGAAATTACAATACGACTATAATTATAAATAACACAAATTATCAAGATATATTAAATTTTGTATATAGCAAGCTCAAGGAAGTCGGTAGTAATTATTAAACTTGTTCTTAATTTAATATAGATAAATTTATTATTAAATGTATTGTACTGTACAATTTATAAGTATATTATAACAGTGTACATGGATATTTGATTAATTTTTATATCAGAATTTTTTTTCCTTTGCTTTCTTTCAATAAATTAATATATAGATACATTCTTAATTAATCTTTTATTTCCGACATGCTCGCACCCTCCTTGTAGGGTTATCCCACCCCACTGGAGAGGCGCGCCCCACAGTTTGAAAAGCACTGAATTAATTTATATTTTTTGATACTTTTTTTTACTGATTTTGTTTTAAGTTCTGAAATTAAGAAAATGCTATTAATCATATTTTTATTGGCTATGATCTTTAAACAAATCAAAAAATTAATGCTATCATTTTTTAAAAATTGACTATGACCTCTGAAAAAATCTAAGTCGTGTTGATTAAAACATTCATTCTTGTTTTGCAAGGAGAAAAGTGTTTAACCAGAACATATTCTTTTTTTCAACATTCATTTTAAAATTTTGCAATTGGCATAATATATTCAACCTTCAGACATAATATGATATTTTTAAAATCATTTTCCAAGTTTTTGAGATTACATGTTTTTAAATGTTTATCAACTTTTATTAGAAAACAGTGGATTAAGAGCACATAAATTTTGTTATTTCATCATTGTCTCAATTCTATTTTAATTTTTACGTGGATATTTAAACTATGTCAATTATAACTTTTGCTATAATTGTAGTTTCATATGGTTTAAATATTGAAATATAAATTGTACAAAATGGAAATCACTCATTTTCAATGAAAAGAATTTTTACATCTTATGTCCTGTTTAGAAAAAAAAAATCATTTAATTATTTTACACATATGTATGTAAAGTTGTAAAAGTAATTAAAAGGAATAATATCAAGGAGGATTCAAAAAGACATTAGTTAATTCTAGAGTTTTTATTTTGATTAGTTTCATAAAAAAATACTAAATTTTGAAATCTTAATTTAAGATTAATATGTTTGTATCCCTAATGAACTCTTGATTGATGAATTTCCTGTTCATTCAAAGTGGTGCAGCAAAGATATCAATTTACAGTCACCCCTTTCCAGCAATCCTAGAAACCGTGATGTTTTGGTAGTTGAAAATTCTAGCTTTATTATACGTGGATAATCCGAGATTTATTTTCAACACATTTATTATCTTGAGTGAATAAATATTAGCATTACGCTATTCAGCTACTCGAGGGTTTTTGGACCTCGTAATTTTGAACCACGGTCAAGTGACGAGGACAACACCTGAGCTGGCAACCCCTCTCCTAACTTCTACACCACACCAACGAGAGAACGTTTAAGCATCGATAGATTTTTTATGCATTGCCCCCTTACAATGCGGGTCTTCAGTGGTATTGGGCTCGAACTCATGACACACCGACCACGAGTCCGTTAACTTGACCACTAGGTTACCGCGGCCACTTTTATTATCAGGAGCAGAAATGAATTTTCTTATACTATTCAGGAACTCATGCAATATCAACAGCTTTTTGTAAATCGCTATTTTTTCGAAAATCTGTAGTTAAAAAAAAGAGAAATATAATGAAAATTATGAAATGTGTAAGATATTGTACTGTATATAAGTATATATTCCCTTCCAAACTGTAATAAAACCCTTATAACTATTATATCTAAAAAAACCCAATATAAAATAATGTATGATTTAAAAAAATAAATCATCTCTGAATATATATAAAGGAAGAAAATTTTTTCAGAAAAGCATTCGATTATTTCGAAAAATCTGAGTGATTATCTCTTTAAAAATTAAGGTAATGATGAGATAAAACAAATAATAGATATTTAGGATAGTAAGATATTTGAGATTTTTGGATTAGTTTGACTAGACAATCTGCACTGATTGTACTAAAATGTGTGTTTTTTCATAATTATAAATAATTATTTTCCTTTGTTCTGGCAAAAAATTAAAACTATGTTTCATTTGATACTTATGTCTCGTATTTATAAAAATAATGAAATTTATAGCTTCGAATTTAAATAATAACTCTTTGCTTTGAAAAGAAAAAACTTGAAATTTAACTTAGTTGTCATGTACATAAAGTTTTTTTTTAATCTCATTTTGAGATAAAAAAGTTTAAAATGTGAATTCGAGAAATCGTTTAACCTACCCTTTAAATTATACTGGTAATATTTTCAGAAAACATCAACACTGAAATGAAAACCGGAATGTCAGGAATACAATGTATTACTACGCCGAGTTTTGTCTGAGGAGAATCGTATCGCATATGGTTACTACAAACCGGTTCCTCTCAAGGATACGCCTTGGCGATCGATCTTCGGCTAGAAAAGAGAATTTGGCGGTAGAAAATCCAGCCCACGTTAATGAAGATTTCCCGGTCATTTTCCATTTATTTACGCTAATTTTTCATATCAATCAATAGAACTTCTGTTTTAACGCCAAGAAAAAGTTTTACACTCAAGAGATCGGCCA